>OZ025256.1:0-113088 GCA_964019135.1 Arenicola marina
AACCAAAGCTATCTTTGCCAAGTTTGACTCTGTATTTGGCGTTGTTCTAACAACAGAACAATTATTTGAAGAATTCTATGCTTCAAAACAGCGGCCAGGTGAGAGTGTCTCCGCCTGGGGATGTAGACTCGAAGAGTTACTTGCTCAAATCAGAGACCAGGGAGACTTGTCAGATGATGGAAGTGAACCCATGTTGAGAACTAAATTCTGGATGGGGTTAAAAGACCAGCATGTTAAAGAAGCCACTAGACATTATTTTGATGGGAAACACAAGTATGACAATCTGTTTAAACAAGTTAGACAAGTAGAGCATGAATTCCAAACGTCTACACAGTCTAAAGCGCGTGTTAACCAGCAGAGCGTGTCAAATGATGAACTTTTGCGCAAAATGGAATTGCTTATGCAAAGGTTGATGACATGGGTCAAAGACTACAGTCTTTGGAAGTGGGAAAACAGTGTTCTGCAACTCCCAAATGCTCCAGCCCGAGAAGAAAGCCTCCTTCAGTACGGTGTAAACGATGTGCTCGTTTTGGTCACCCAGAGGATAAATGTAGGGCCCGGTTTCACGTAGATGGCAGGCATTTAAACGAGAATGCACCCTCCCACAGGGGCGAGGTCGAGGGTGTTCAGGAAGCAGCCCCACGGTTTTGAAGTTCAAATCCAAAGCTAACCTAGTTGGTATGGCTAACGAGGTCCCAATGAGAGTGGCTGGCAAGGAGTGCACTGGGTTGATTGACACAGGATCACAGATAACCACTGTGGCCACAGGGTTTCTTAAAGACCACTTTCCTGACATAGAAATTGAATCTATTTCGTCCTTGTTAAATGTGGAAAGTGCTGGTGGTCATCAGCTTGGCTTTCAAGGTGTGGTAGAATTGGATTTGCAATTTACGGTGATTGACCAATCGGTGACTATTCCCACGCCTGTACTGGTTGTCGGAGACACCATGTACAATCGTTCTGTACCGGTCATTATCGGAACAAACGTCTTGCAATGTGTATCTGAATCGGACCTTCATTTAGCAGACATTGAAGATTCAACCAGTCGTTCATGGAAAGTGGCGACTCGTGCATTGCAGAATCGAAAATGCCTGGATACTCCTGAGTCCACTGTTGGGGAAGTTAAGTGCTGTAGGCAAGTACTTGTCCCGGGTAATTGCCAAGTGACTATCCATGGCATTGTTCGCGCTGGAGGAATCGGAAAGGTTCTCACGTTAAGTGAACAAGGGGATTACCAGTCTCTTCCCAATGGTGTCGTCTTGGTTCCATCTATTCAACACGTTGAGTCTTACTCGAAAGCGTCTACACGTGTTTCCATCCGAGTGCATAACCTGACGGGGCACGACATCACGATTCCTGCTAAATCTCAATTGTGTCAATTATCGCCTGTTGGCGTGGCAAGTCAGCAGTGTAAGTCCGTGTCAGCACAGATGCAGACGACGACAACTGATATGAATCAGGATGCGCCCGAGCCCGCCTCTTTCCTGTCCAGATTTAACTTGGACACGATAGATCAGGAACATAGACAGAAACTATCGGACCTACTTACGAAAAGTAAGGACATATTTGCCCTGACTGACACTGACTTAGGTGGTGTGTCTACGGTAGAACATCCAATCAGACTGACTGACGAAACTCCCTTTAAGGAGAAGTATCGCAGGATACCCCCGCCCATGTATGAGGAGGTGAAACAACACCTTCAGGACATGCTTGACTGCGGCGTTATTCGACCCAGCAGTAGTCCATTTGCTTCACCTGTCGTTTTAGTTCGAAAGAAGGATGAGAGTCTGAGATTTTGTATAGATTACCGCAAACTGAACGCTCGGACTATCAAAGACGCTCACTCACTACCACGTATTGATGACACACTCGACGCCCTCTCTGGTGCTCGCTATTTTACATGTCTCGACCTCAAGTCTGGTTATTGGCAAGTACATGTTAAGGAGAGTGACAAAGAGAAGACCGCCTTTACGGCAGGACCTCTTGGCTTCTGGGAGTTTAATAGGGTCCCATATGGGATAACGAACGCTCCGGCCACTTTTCAGCGGCTAATGGAGAGGTGTATGGGGGATATTCACTTGAAGGAATGTCTTTTGTATCTAGACGACATTATCGTCTTCTCCTCCACCATAGAGGAACATCTTGAGCGTCTTGAGAGAGTTTTCGAACGACTCAGACAATATGGTCTCAAACTGAAGCCCTCGAAATGCACGTTTCTTCAACCAAAGGTGAAATACCTAGGTCACGTGATATCCGCAGAAGGCGTACAAACTGACAGTGACAAAGCTTCCGCAGTAAAAGACTGGCCCAAACCTCAGAACGTCCAGGAGCTCCGAAAGTTCCTTGGCTTCACCGGTTTTTACCGTCGATTTGTAAAGGACTATGCCAAAATCTCACGGCCATTATATGACTTATTGAAGGGACAGACTGATGCGAAAACTGCGGTGAAGAAGGCTTGCCGTTTAGTTCGCTTTGACTGGATCCACCCACAAAATGCAAGATAAGTTGCACTGAGAAGGACTACATGTAGTAAAGTACCATTCGCTCTGAGAGCCGGACCACTTCGTGCGGCTACGGCGCTTAGGATTGGTTCTGAACTTCCCCTACCGAGAGACGGTGACGGTTACGGCGCTTTGGATTGTTTCTGAACTTCCCCTACCGAGAGACGGTGACGGTTACGGCGCTTTGGATTGCTTCTGAACTCCCCTACGGAGAGACGGTGACGGTTACGGCGTTTTTGGATTGGTTCTGAACTTCCCCTACCGAGAGACGGTGACGGTTACTGCGCTTTGGATTGGTTCCTTACTTCTCGACCAGTAGCTGTCAGACAAGGGGAACACATAAGGAGCCATGAGTCGTTTTCCCTCCGTGGCTTTCGGGATCTTCATCCTCGTCTTAGTACTATTCGGGATACCTGGATCTCTCGCGGGTAAGACGCTGTCACATGATTTGGGTTTAGTGAGCTCCCCAATGATAGGGAGTGGAATGGCTGTCTGCACCTGACCAGGAATCTTCAAGAATAGGGATGGAGGGCATCGATCCACCCACAAAATGCAAGATAAGTTGCACTGAGAAGGACTACATGTAGTAAAGTACCATTCGCTCTGAGAGCCGGACCACTTCGTGCGGCTACGGCGCTTTGGATTGGTTCTGAACTTCCCCTACCGACAGACGGTGACGGTGACGGCGCTTTGGATTGGTTCTGAACTTCCCCTACCGAGAGACGGTGACGGTTACTGCGCTTTGGATTGGTTCCTTACTTCTCGACCAGTAACTGTCAAACAAGGGGAACACATAAGGAGCCATGAGTCGTTTTCCCTCCGTGGCTTTCGGGATCTTCATCCTCGTCTTAGTACTATGCGGGATACCTGGATCTCTCGCGGGTAAGACACTGTCACCTGATATAGTGTTTCCACGTTACTCATTCGGCGCAATTAACATATGGTTAGAATGCTCTTGGTGACTTCCTGTCTATGCCATTCACTCATTCAGTCACTTGAAACGATACGATGTATGTTTTATAATGGATGAACATCAATCACAATATTGTGAGAAGGGGGTCAACCACACACGGCGGCGAAGAGGGGAGTTTAAATGTTATAGATCTAGATCTGATCGGGATCGTGAGGGATCGCAGTGGCGTAGCCAGCCTTAAAATAAATTGAGGGCCTACTATAGCTGTCGCGAGAGGATCGAGGAGGGTCTGAGGGAAATTTTGACGTCGAAAGTTTCCCATAAAAAAGGGAGCGCACTGCGTATTATAGTTTCGTAAATGGTAGCTACGCCAACTGACAACCAGGCGAGAGTGACAGTGTTTGTTGCGAACAGTTGTCAAAAAGTCTGAAATAGGAAGTTTAAATTATGCCTGGTACAAACCCCGCATGTATCTAGTTAGATACACCTCGGTTTGTTTCGTGATCGAGGTCACAGGATGTCACAGGTTAAGCAAAAAGCTTCACGCCATTCATACTAAAATAATAATGTACATTGCTACTTGTGGCGCATTTTCACTGTGACAATGATCAGAGATACACAGTCGAGGTACCGGAAGTGACAATGCGTCATTTTTAAGTTTCAAGGTCGATGACTTTACATGCATCGAACCCCATCCAGCGACGTCATGGCCGTTTATAATACTCATTCACAGAACAAACACCTTCGACAAAGATCACTCATCAGCAAAAAAACAATCAAAATGATCATTGACCTTTGTGCTTCACAATTTTTCAGGTCAGTGTGAGGATGATTGGATTAAACACGACAACCGCTGCTACTTTGTGTCCAACATGTTTAAGACATGTTGGAATGAATGGAATGGATGTGTCGAGGCATGCCAGACCCACGGGGCTGAATTAGTCGTTATTGGGGACAGTGATGAGAACACGTTCGTTAAAGCCATAAGGTGAGCTTTGGTTTTACGTATTTTTTGCTACAGCAGTCTTTTTATTCCTCAATGTTTGAGATATCACATTCAATCGCTATTCGTTTTCGCCCATGATTAGGCCCAGTGTTAGGACACACCATTTGATAACCAAGGGGGAGGCGAGATGATAGGACTGGGGGGGGGGGGGGTGATTTACAAACATAGAATGTCTGGCCAAGGAATCTGCCACAATATAAAATTTTGACTGCACACATCAAGGTGTTAGTAGGGAATAGAGAGTGGTAGTGGGGTGGCCCAGGCCGTAGTCTGTGGTCGTGGGGGGTGGTAACAGGGTGGCGCCGACCGTGGTCTGTGGTCGTGGGGAGTGGTAGCGGGGTGACCCCGGCCGTGGTCTGTGGTCGTGGGGAGTAGTAACGGGGTGTCCCCGGCGCTGGTCTGTCGTCGTGGGGAGTGGTAGTAGGGTGGCCCCATCCGTGGTCTGTGGTCGTGGGGAGTGATAGCAGGGTAGCCCCGGCTGGGGTCTGTGGCCGTGGGGAGTGGTCGTGTGGAGTGATTGCTAGGGGGCCCCGGCCGGGGTCATTGGTCGTGGGGAGTGGAGAGTGGTAGCGGGGTGGCCCCATCCGTGGTCTGTGGTCATGGGGAGTGGAGAGTGGTAGCGAGGTGGCCCCGGCTGTGGTCTGTGGTCATGGGGAGTGGAGAGTGGTAGCGAGGTGGCCCCGGCCGTGGTCTGTGGTCGTGGGGAGTGGAGAGTGGTAGCGGGGTGGCCCCGGCTGTGGTCTGTGGTCGTGGATAGTGATAGCGGGGTGGCTCCGGCCATTGTCTGTGGTCGCGGGGTGTGGTAGGGTGGCCTCAGCCGTGGTCTGTGGTCGTGGGGAGCGCTAGCGGGGTGGCCCCGGCTGTGGTCTGTGGTTGTGGGGAGTGGTAGCGGGGTGGCCATGCCGTGGACTGTGGTCGTGGGAAGTGGTAGCGGGCTGGCCCCGGCCGTGGTCTGTCGTCGTGGGGAGCGGTAGCGGGGTGGCCCGGCCGGGGTCTGTGGTCGTGGAGAGTGATAGTGAGGTGGCCCAGGCCGTGGTCTGTGGTCGTGGGGAGTGGTAGCGGGGTGTCTCGGGCCGTAGTCTGTGGTGGTTCAGAGTGGTATCGGAGTGGCCCCGGCCGTGGTCTGTGGCCGTGGGGAGTGGTAGCATGGTGGCCCTGGCCGTGGTCTGTGGCCGTGGGGAGTGGTAGCAATGTGGCCCCGGCCGTGGTCTGTGGTCGTGGGGAGTGGTGGCGAGCTGGCCCAGGCCGTGGACTCTGGTCGTGGGGAGCGGTAGCGGGGTGGCCTCGGCCGTGGTCTGTGGTCGTGGGGAGTGGTAGCGGGGTGGACCCGGCCTTGGTCTGTCGTTGTGGGATGGGGAGAACGGAAGAACGCTAGGACAAGAGTGATCACAAGATGGATCTCGATCTCGCGTTCTCACGTTTTCACCCTCAAATTCTCGCCATCTCGCATTCTGGCTCTCAAGTTATCGCGATCTCGTGACCTCGCCCCACGATCTTGCCCTGGCCTTCCTAATGTGATAGGCGAGAATACGAGATAGCGAGTGACACAAATATATCACCATACTTGACTAAAAATCCTAGTGTTTGCTGGCGTTTGAGCCACTCAATCAAGTTAAGGAAACATTGGGTCATGGCTATTCATTTGAATGTGTTTTTTGCTCAGCGTCGACCAGACTGATGATGGCTATTGGATCGGCCTGTGGTGGTCTGATGGGACGTGGGCTTGGCATGACGGCACAGCTCTTGACAACACTTTCTGGGCTCCCGACAAACCCGGCAGTTGGTTATGGAGTGGGTCCTGCGTCATCATGAGGGACAGCGGGTGGAATAATGTGTGGTGCACCGACAGCCACCGGTACATCTGCGAGAAAGGTGAATACACTTTCTTATGTCGCTACCACATTAACGCCATTCAGTGTTGCTGGATCATTGATACTTTCGACAACAGAATTATAACAGCCATTGCTTCACCATGAATGTTATTTTGTAAATCCAATAACACCACTTACTCTTTTTTATTCATTGATACGTTATGCACCAAATAACACGCACCCTGTTTTTTGCAATCATCGGTACGTTATGCACCAGTTAACACCACCCATTGCTTTAACATTTTTGACGAGACTTACGAGATATGCACCCAATAACACCACCAATTCGTTTGTCAGGATTGAAATGTGTTACCGCCATTAATCTGCTTGGTCTCTATAGCCACAAACAATGTATAATCATCATTATGGTGGACACCGCCCTATGGAACTCTATAGCCACAAACAATGTATAATCATCATTATGGTGGACACCGCCCTATGGAACTCTGTAGCCACAAACAATGTATAATCATCATTATGGTGGACACCGCCCTATGAATCTCTATAGCCCAAACCAATTAATCTATTATTACAATTTCGTTACACATCAAATAACGCAACTCTACTGCTGTTTAATTATTTTTTCAATCACCGATATGTGATGCACCCAATATTATCGCCCAGAGTTGTATTTCCGTCATTGGCATGCTGTGTACTCGTTTGCCAAACGGATAAATATAATGACATTATTATCTGCATGAAAGACGTTCTTCTATGAAGTAATAAAACTTTTTCTATGTAGTAATAAGATACCACGAAAACATACTTTCGTCATTGATAATACATATATCCCTTCATATATATGTTCTAAAAGATGGGGAATGGGTTTGACCGAGAAGTAAAACAGTCATATTTCAGCATGACACATTCATTTGGCAATATATGTTATTTGACATCCATCTGCTATGGATGGGACGATACATAGCCTTGCAGAATAACAGAGCCGTAAACCCCAAACAACTTGGGTCTATTTACTATTTATCTTGTCCCACAGCTGCCACAGCACATGAGGTTTCAACACATGAACCAGAAATGAGTTCTCCGCCTGCCACGACACCTGATACACCAACAGATGATTCGGAAGAGAGTTCTCCGCCTGCCAAAACACCTGATACACCAACAGATGATTCGGAAGAAAGTTCTCCGCCTGCCAAAACACCCGATACACCAACAGATGATCCGGAAGAGAGTTCTCCGCCTGCCACAACACCCGATACACGAACGGATGACTCGGAAGAGAGTTCTCCGCCTGCCACAACACCCGATACACCAACAGATGATTCGGAAGGGAGTTCTCCGCCTGCCAAAAACACCTGATACACCAACAGATGATTCGGAAGAAAGTTCTCCGCCTGCCAAAACACCCGATACACCAACAGATGATCCGGAAGAGAGTTATCCGCCTGCCACAACACCTGATACACCAACAGATGATTCGGAAGAGAGTTCTCCGCCTGCCACAACACCCGATACACCAACAGGTGATTCGGAAGAGAGTTTTCAGCCTGCCACAACACCTGATACACCAACAGATGATTCAGAAGAGAGTTTTCCGCCTGCCACAACACGCGATACACCAACAGATGATCCGAAAGAGAGTTCTCCGCCTGCCAAAACGCCTGATACGCCAACAGATGATCCGAAAGAGAGTTCTCCGCCTGCCACAACACCCGATACACCAACAGATGATCCGAAAGAGAGTTCTCCGCCTGCCACGACGCCTGATGCGGCGAAAGAGGACCATGGACAGCAGAAGCAGCGTACAGGCTGGGCATTTGTGAGCGTGACATTAAAATACAACGTAAAATAACACTTTAACTTTGACAAGAACTTTGATGGATGAATTGGCATAGTATGAAGTCTAAAAAGAGAAAGGAATCTTCGGAGATTGTAGGATAAATATTAGCTGTAAATGATTTTATGTATACGTTGTTTCATACGCTTCAGTCGAGTGCCCCCACCCCCCGAGTGTCCCTAACGCCCGGATGGAGTACTACTCGCTGAGAGCGAACACCTTTGTTACATATTCCTGCGTGCCCGGAATCAGTTTTCCGGAGGACGGGGTGTCGCGGACCATCACATGTCTGCCCAGCGGCTCCTGGAGCGTCACGGGGATCAGTGGATGTATAGGTAACATTATGCGGCCATTGAGGGATGTGTGTGTCAGGCGTTGGACTGGTGAACTTGATCACATCAGTGGGAGAGGGGATTATAGCGACACGTACCGAGGTAGGGAAATTTAGATGTGAGGTTGGCCACACTGTGCCCATCAACTTGCACACAACGTTTGAGCGTTATATACAAATGTATAGACTAATAGATATACACTGTGGCACTATTAACATCAACAATCACATTATTGTTAAAATCTGGTTGTGTAGGTTGGCTGGCATCGGTTTATTTGTGTAAGATGATGGATTTATCTGCATCGAAGTTTTATCAGTTCGATTTATTTCGCGACAGTTCCGTTTATGACTGAACCGATACATTTTTAGCACAGCGATGTTGGATCACTATAAACCAACCCAGGATGTCAATCATTTACTGATGTCACTTGCTCTTATCCAATTATGTGATGGAAATAGATCTTCCGCGTGCGTTAAGTCGGACAAACAAGTCGGACAAACAAAGCAGCATGTCACTTTCTTGTCAGTTTCGGAGATGAATAATTCTCACTTGTACCTAACATCAGCAATGACTGTCAATTTCGTACTCGTGATAAAGGAGAAACGACTCACACGTGAGTGGGGATTAGTGTTGGAGTGAGGATCGGTCTATTACTGACTCTCCAAGCGGAGTGGTCCACACGTCTTTCGTCGTTAGTTCAGGCATCAATGGTTCTAGGCACTACATACCTTATGTCACATAACATGTATTATGCTATTCATAATATTCGCAACGATGACTCGACATTAGACGTTGACACCCAGATTCCGACACTGCCGATCTAAAAAAGCGACATCGATACAGATAGTGGCATTTTGGTGACATGATATGATATATCAGATCAAGATGAGCAGTTCTTTAGAATGTACATGTGTCTTGATATTACTCAAACGACAGTTTAATAATAATCTCACCAAGGTTCGGGTCAATCAGAGGATGAAGTCAAGAAGATTGATATCAACTCCGTCGAAACGGTCCCCTGTCCTCCGGGAACCCGCTCTGTGGAGGGTCTGGATTCCTCCAGATCCATGTACACATCCACGGGAGTCTGGACTCCGGCCAAAAATTCGTGTTCCGGTAAGGATCCGTCTGGACCAGTAGCAGATGAGCGTGTTTTAACAGCTTTTTACAGGTCAATTGAAAGTCACCTTTTTACATGGGACGTTTTAGAAGATGCTGATCGACTTGCTTTAAAGGTTCAATAGTTCTGCCACAAAGACAAGGATTAAATCACACGTTTGCCTGCCTGATCAAATGTTAGCGGGACACAAAGTGAGGACCATGGAAACAAGGCGGTTTTTATGTTACATGAACATAATACTGAAAAGCCGTTTGTGCAATAACCCCGATAGACAGGTTTAACGATCAACTTCGGTTATAAAGCGAAAAGCTCAGCTTATCAAGCGAAAAATCTTGATTTATTAATTTTGTTTCCCTGTAAGTGGGATTGTGGATAAAACTCGAAAAACAGGTGTCGAATTAACGGATGCAAAGTGGCCGATAAACAATGTTGTATCTACAGATAAACTCAGTTTCACTTGATAAACTGAGATTATTGCTTGATAAAACTAGTTTTATGCTCGGTATCGCTGAAACATGCATATTATTGTAGTTATTTCACAAACGGCTCTCCATAGACGCATGCGTCGTCTTTGAGACTAATTTCAAACACAAAAGTAACATCTCAGGAGTTGTTGGTCTGCCATTGTTAACAGTGGTTGTTTATTTGTAGTCTTTTCTTCATCCACCGCAGGTTCACATTGTCGCCCTCCTCCTATGTTTGATCATGCGGACCTGGCCCTAAGACAACCCACGGAAGGGAGAGCGTATGCCGTCGTATCGTGTCACCGTGGTCACCGATTTGCTGATGGAACGACGAAAAGCATCATTTCATGCCTGGAAAATGGCGAATGGGACTTTATCGACGACTGCCAAGGTTCTCTAGGATATGTTTTTTTTCTCACAATTGTTATCACGAAAGCAACAATTCACATTTTTATTTGGAGTTCCATGTCTAAATCATTTCTAGTTCTGTGGCCTCACCACGTTATTAATATGGTGACAAATTATTGTTATTTTTGTTGTTTATAACTTACGTCATTATGATCTTATTTCTGGCAACATTTATTCCAACACGCCACTAAAGTAATGTATCTCAAGGAGATGACAGACTGCAATGATGATGTAATTACATGTACAGTCATATTTTGTTGGCATTTGTTTGCCTATTAAATCCTTTTCTTTATTGCGACAAGTTGAGGTATGCCCGGCGCTGCGCCAGCCCCTCCACGGTACGCTCAGCACTGAGATAGCCGTGTACAGTACAGTGGCAGAGGTGAATTGCCATCCGGGCTTTCACCTTCCATCCTGGCAGACCGTCCACACAGTGTCCTGTACAGAGACCGCATCCTGGAACGACTCGGTCCCGGACTGTATCGGTGAGTCCACTTCCCGACAGTAGTTATCTACATCTAGCTCATTACGGACAGCATAGCGCAATACCTGGGGGCTGCACGCCGAAAGAAGTTGTAAGTGATGTGGCGGTGAGTCCGCCTCCCGAAAGTAGTTTTCTACATCTTCGTAATTATGGACATAATATAAGGTAATAGGGTCTGTCGACAAAAGTTCAGCTGTAAGAGCTGTATTGGTGAGTCCGCTTCCATCATTGTTTGGGAACAATAAGACCCGCTGAACCACAATACTGTCCCACCCAAGGAATCGAGAGTCCATTGCCTATGTGTGTATGCCGTGCTATATCTCTTCCAGCGATCACTTGTGACTCTCCGCCCGCCGTGCAGCACGCCTCCAACAACGGGACTGGTGGCGCCACCTTCGCGACAGTGCTGGAGTACGCGTGTGATGGAGACCGCAGAATGGCGGACGGATACAGGTCAAAGGTTATACGGTGCCAAGGACAAGGCGCATGGTCGGACCATATATCGTCCTGCAAAGGTCAGTTTTTTTGTCGGCATCATGGCGAAGTCAGATAAGAATTTTGGCTGCTTGATCTGTCAATATATGTTCCATAACTGAGAACTGAGGTAGCTGGGCTGTAATGCATATCAGATCTACTGAGGTAGCCTACTCGGTCAATATATGTTCAGTGGCTGATAACGTAATTATATACAAAATGCATTATACATTATATGCAAAAGGCATTGAATGAAACATGTTCATTCATATTACACGTGGCGTTCCTCAACTGAACGTATCGGTATATTAATTAATACTCCTCAAATTCATTCTTTTAATATTCATGTGTCTGATCATTTGACAGATGACATGTGTCCCCCAGTAACGAGTGTCAAGAACGCCACCGCTATCGGCTTGGCGGCGCACAAGGGTCGTACCGTTCGCTACGAGTGTCGTCCCGGCTACGCCCTGCCAGAAGGAGGCGTCCCGGTCCAGTATTACTGTGACGGGGTCCACTGGAAACGGACGGGGCTGTACGACAACTGCATGGGTGAGCAGTGGTCCAGGTCCATGAGTCGCCATTGACACCATTGTGACCCCGCCCCAATATCTGATGATGGTAATGACCCCCAATCCACCCACCACGGCGCATCCCCTTACGATGTCTTTTGCACAACATGTTGTGGTGCAATACAATGTGATATATCTTATAACCTGAAGACTTTTTTTCTCCAAGATGTTCCGCAATATATATTTCGCTGTGTGATATCGCATAGTCCGTTCATTTCACAGCAAAAACGTGCCCCTGGAACCTCAGCAGCTCTCATCATCACATAGTGGAAGAGTCGACATCACCCTCTTTTGGCATGAAGGCCCACGTGTTCTGTAGCCCAGGGTATCACTTCGCCGACAGAAGGCGGGTCAAACTCACCCATTGCAACGAGAGCGGCCTTTGGGACAGTTTGGAGACGTGTCTCCGTGAGTAGTGAAAAGGCGGGACATCTTGTTAAAGCAAGGAAGAACAGATCAATATTTACAAGGAAACAATTTCTAGCTGCCTTTTATCATCGTTTCGTTTGAATACATGGGTATTTGATTAAAGCTATTACTTGTAATACACGTTAACTGGCTCATTAGAGTTATATATCACCTAAGTGAAACATAACTTTTTCCATATTATTTGAAATTCATCCTTTTCCTAACTTTCCAGCTATATAATTGATTTCATTTCGTTCCAGCCGTTGACTGCGCGTCAACTCCACGTGTGAATCTCTCCAGGCACAGTATGGGCGTGTCTACAATCTTTGGCAGTGAAGTGACGTACACTTGTGTTCAACTTCACTGGTTCAGACGAGATGTCTACTCCAAGACAACCATGTGCACAGCAGACGGCGCGTGGTCTCCACTGCCTGCGAGCTGCCAGGGTAGGCGCGTCTCCTCCTGTCACTCATGGTTTGGTGAATCACCAGTAAAGTCAATATCATGATATATAAATTAGCGTGAACATGTGTCCATGCTGCAAAGGCGATTAATTGAGGTATGTCTGATGCAAGCGTCTCATTCTTGGCTACTTCCTCTCTCCCATCGCAGTCATCACGTGTCTACCTCTTCCGAAGTGGGATGGCCTCACCATCAGCTCATCGGCTCCACGTCGCGGCGCGCGCGTCAACGTGTCCTGTTCCCTTGACAACCCAAATGTGACGTCCACAGGGCTGCTGTGCGGTCCCGACGGTCGCTGGACGCCGGAAATACCGACATGTGAAGGTAAAGGAGGAATATATTGAACTGGCTGGGAAACCACCAATGTGTATCACGTGCTATCGTATAAACATAGCAGAAAAAATAAAAATATAATCTAAATATCATCGTAAGAGTGTTCTAATATCATCTAATATAAACCGTATATTTTTTCTACTCAGAGCGAAGTGATGTGGCGGCAGAGATCCCCGCGGTGGAGGCGTCCAATTCAAAGGTTTACGGTATCGTGGCCATCGCAATCCTCGGCGCCATTTTCGGCCTCGTGATTACCTCCGACATTCCAATAATCTTCAATCAATGTTGTGGGAATCGTCGATGTAGGAAGTCTTGCAGGAAGATGCCAAAGAAGAAAAAGAGGCCGAGACGAAACCAAGTGACCACCGTCTGATCTTTATTGAATCTGACTGCAGCGATGTTCTCCTTCGAAGCAGCTCCAACGCCACTGTCAAGGAGCATTCAGAACTTTGCCGGCAAGTCCTCGATTTAATGACTGATTGATGACGGATGGATGTGCTCTTAGGTGATTACTACACAACAAGTCGAGATGTTGTCAATGGACCCCTTGATTAATGATATAAAGGGATACAGTGTCCCGGGATCCCTCGCGGGGGATACATCTTATACCCCCGCCCCGCCCCCGCCGCCCCTGCCCCATCTCATCAAAATATACATATCCTGTTTATATCATATATATATATCATTTATGTAACAAGTGCATATAAGTCGTAGTTGGATAATGGGGACTGAACCTTAGCACTTGGCATGTAGTCTAGCGCGTAATCTCTCAACCACGACGCCCTCGAACCTTCTCCCTAAACCTCCCCCTCCCCCCTCCCCCCAAAGCCCCACCGCCGCACCCCCCTCCCCTGGCACCCATGCTAAACGATCGACAAGACCGTAGGCCTACGCACTGTACAAAACAACAACAGTATAATCGGGAATCCATTTGTTTACTCAAGGTGAAAATATCGCCGGATTACAAATGAAAACATATACATGTGTTGGTAGATGTATAGTTATACTTATATTTGTATTCACATGCAGTTATATGCTGAAGCATGTACACCGTGTACTTCATTGCTGGATAACTAATCAACATGTTCATTTATCTGGTGTGATGTACGTCCAATTATCTCTTGTACCTAGTAACTTCATACTGCAGTTATATAATCTCACAAACAGATATTGGATTGAATAGGTACTGAATAATTAGTGTCAATCTGTTAATATTGTATACACTGCACTGGTCAATACTAATATATATATGTGAATACCAGATATATCTGTCGTAATTTTGTTGTAATGGATTAATCTCATTAATTGTGCAACGTCTGTGATAGCTTGATATTTTTACACATATCATATTGTAGCATAACAGTAACATCATGCTGTCAGTCTATGCTGGATGCTATTTCTGCAAAAAATGGCATATATCAGTAAAAGCACAGTTTTGTTGCGTCCATTCGAGGCATTAGTCGCTATTAATTAGTGTAGTACTTCAGTGCGTGATCGTAAATATCAAGATATTAATATCTATAAATATCAAGTAAGTACATAAATTATAACATCGGTCATGTTGAACTTAAATTTGCTTCAAGTTCATAAATACACTTCGCTTTCAAGATATCGCCGGAATCGGGTGAGGATATCTGTAAGAAAGATTGCGATATTTGATAACTGGCTTGATACGGTTTGTGCTTATGTATTGTACTCCTCGGCGGATGCAGGGGCGTCCAGAGGGTCCACACAGCATGGCTAGATGTTGTCAATGGCCCCTTGAATAATGATATACAAGGATACAGTGTCCCGGGATCCCTCGCGGGGGATACATCTTATACCCCCGCCCCGCCCCCGCCGCCCCTGCCCCATCTCATCAAAATATACATATCCTGTTTATATGATATATATACATCATGTATGTAACAAGTGCATATAAGTCGTTGTGGAATAATGGGGACTGAACCTTAGCACTTGGCCTGTAGTCTAGCGCGCAATCTCTCGACCACGGCGCCCTCAAACCTTCTCTCTAAGCCCCTCTCACCCTCCCCCCCGCCCCCCAACAAGGCCTCACCGCCGCACCCCACTTCCCTGGCACCATGCTGCACGATCGACAAGACCGTAGGTCTACGCACTATACATAACAACAACAGTATAATCGTGAATCCTTTTGTTTACTCAAGGTGAAAATATCGCCAGATTACAAATGAAAACATATACATGTGTTGGTAGATGTATAAATTATACATATATTTGTATTCACATGCAGTTATATGCTGAAGCATGTACACCGTGTGCTTCATTGCTGGATAACTAATCAACATGTTCATTTAGCTGGTGTGATGTACGCCCAATTATCTCTTGTAACTAGTAACTTCATACTGCAGTTATATAATCTCACAAACAGATATTGGATTGAATAGGTTACTAACTAATAAGTGGCAATCTGTTAATATTGTATACACTGCACTGGTCAATACTAATATATATATGTGAATACCAGATATGTCTGTCGTAATTTTGTTGTAATGGATTAATCTAATTAATTGTGCAACGTCTGTGATAGCTTAATATTTGTGCAAATAGTATATTGTAGCATAACAGTGACATCATGCTGTCAGTCTATGCTGTAATACTATTTCTGCAAAAAGTGGCACATATCAGTGAAAGCACAGTTTTGTTGCGTCCGTTCCAGACATTAGTCGCTATTAATCCGTGTAGTACATAAATTATAACATCAGTCATGTTGAACATAACTGATAACAACAGGCATGTTGAACATAACTGATAACACCAGTCATGTTGAACATAAGTTGGCTTCAAGTTTATCAATGAACTTAGCTCTCAAGATATCGACGGAATCGGGTGAGGATATCTGTAAGAGAGATGGTTTGTATTTGTGTATAATACCCATGGACGGATGCAGCGAGGGGGGGTCCTGGGGTCCGCCCCCCACCCCTCTTTTTTTGAAAAAGAATACCGTCTTTGATACAAAATTTGTGATTCTGATTCGTGGACTCCACCCTCCCTTTGTGAGGGAGAACGCTATCTGAGGCGGCGTGGAGCCCCCCCCCCCGCCCCACCCACAACCACCCCCGGTCGGAAGTTTTCAGCGGACCCCCGCCATCCCAAAAAAAATTGGTGGATCCCCGGATCGCAATTTTGTTCAGAGCCCCTCCCCCCAGCGGGTTGCTTGTTTGGATCCCCCCCCCCCCGCCTCCCTTTTCAAATTCTTGGTTCCGCCCCTGATACTAATACTTACAATAATAATTTTAGATGTGTTCAATGAGGCTGATAGATGTATGTCATATACAAGATTCAAAGGTTAATCGATAATATTAGCGATGATATATAGCATGAGGAGCATGATTAATTTCCCATGATTGTTCGATCAATTAGGTTGCCACGTTGTAACTGCAAAAACACATTTTGCATATATGACACTTCATCTAGAACATTTTGACCAACGGATTGCATATGGCTATGCTAATTTTCTTCCTTTGCATTTATTGTAAATGTTCACTGAAATAAATGTGATCAAGCATTAATCAAGCAAAATGACTTCTATTTCGGATTTAAATACTTGGCCCACGGAAATGTGACTGTGCTCATGTGGTGGGTATGAGTCTGCTGTTTTCATTGTCGACCACGTGAGAAAAACACTGAAACTATAAGAATGGACGCTACACGGATATGCAGTGCTACCGACCAAACTGGCAATAATATAACAATAGCGCGCGTTAGCTGGGCGTTGGGCAATTTTATTGGCGCGACATCAAGCTGTAGCAGCCCGCTAATTTCCATTATTGATAATGAAACTGAAGGTCTGCTACAGCTTGATGAAGGGCCAATAAAAACTCGCCATGCAAAACTCGCGCTATTACTATTATTACGAGTTGAATTTAAGTTCTAGTTTACCTCACATATGTGCTGGGCTCTAGCCTGTTTTCTTGCTTCTTTGGTTAATTCGCATACAACGTTGGAAGCAAAATGTTTAGCGCTTACAAGCCTTCCCAGATCGTGTGAACCAGTCGCCTTCTTTACACCATGTCAGTATATATCAATATATCGTGATCAAGTAACGGCGCGCGCAGCTAGGCAACTAGGCGGCTAGGCGGGCCATTGAAATCAATAACCACAATTGTTTGGTGTGTGACGTCATGTTTCAATGTTCTATGCCATGTAATGATGGCATCGATTGTCTATTGAAAGGGCGGTTTGGGTCAGGTTACAGGAGTTTAGCGGCCTTCAGCTATAATGCTATAGGACTATACAGTTCTCGTGATCCGGCCGCGAGACTTCAGTTTTGGTGACAAACAAACATAGTGCGTGCTCCATTATTAGGTATAGCCAGCTGTAAATCAATTTCTTTTTAGGTTTATTCTAAAGCCCATTTCTCCTAACATGGCTATGGGAGGTATACGTTAAAATATTTGGAGGCGATGAAGCGCAGAACTTTCGGAATATATAAGGAAAAAGTCTTATAAACACTCGAAAGCTAAAAATAGCGTTCTAAATTTAGCCCTGCGCCCGGGTTTTCGCGAGTTCCCCAAACAGCGAGTGGCGTGACAGAGTCTCACTTGCCTCCGCGGTAACAAAAATGGCGAGAGCAAGTGAATGTGCAGTGAATGGAGTAACAACACACTGATGCGTCATTAAAAAACATGGTAAAGGTAAAATAAGACCAGTTGGATGTTTTCGTATCACTTTTGGATCACAAAGTAAAAGTTTCTTCATTCTTTGTAAGTTTTCGTTTGAAGCGTTGCTCCAACGTTGTCACCGGAGAGCATCCGTGTGACGTCATAATGCCTCGTTTTCGCAAGTAATGCAAACAAATGTTAGTTTCTCAGCCGTTTTGTCCCGTTGTAACAAATATTCGTCATTTTGATGACGCAAATGAATGAAAAATATATCTTCTATAAGTTTTGTGCAGCTATGTTTCTTAAATATTCTCACTCATATCGCTAGGCCTTTCGAAATGACCCACCCCTGGGCGCCTGGCTCTTGCGCGGGTAGTCTGGTTCCCTGTTTCTGTCTTTGCGTAACATACACGTCAGGCCTACGTCACAGATATATACGTCACAGGATACCAGTGTCCGGAGAGATTCTCAACTCGTTCCGAACACGTGCTTTGTTTGTTTGTCCCCAAAATAAGTAAACCGGAAGTCTGGGCGAATGCGACTTATGGTACTAGTTAACACGACTATCAACTCGCAATAATGGGAATGGTTTGAATAGGACAACGCGTTTCGCTATCAAACTTCATCTCACGGCACCAGTTATAAAAAAACATCCATGGTCTATGGTCTATGGTCTATGTT
Organism: Arenicola marina; assembly: GCA_964019135.1. Lineage (NCBI taxonomy): Eukaryota > Metazoa > Annelida > Polychaeta > Arenicolidae > Arenicola > Arenicola marina. The sequence continues at coordinate 18,447 of OZ025256.1, forward strand.
CAGTCTATGGGGCTCAGGAATGTTCATGAATTTTGCAAATGTGGCCGAGACATTTCCGCCCCAGTCACAGCAGATGTGGCTATGAGAGTGCATACTACAGCATGATGATCTCACATCATGCATAATGTCTGGCATCACGCCGGGAGCGCATTGAAGCCACAGCTCCAAGACAGTATTGATCAGGAGTCCAATGCCATTGCAGACGTGTTGAACTGTTCACATGTGAGCTGAAGAGTAGGGGTGGTCGCACGAAGAAACAAAGCCGTGTGGGAATTAGTCGGCATGTCTTGGGAATCGGAGTGTTAACTATCAGCTGCATGCCACTTAAAAGGCACTAACAAAGTGGGCAGTATCCACCCCCGGTTCGCTGTACGATGGCGGGCAGTCATACTATTTCTTTGCCAACATCTCGGTCACAAGATATCGCCGGTTAAAACGTTCAAAGTTGATGTCCGAGTTTGTTCAGATTTCGGGACTTAAGCGTGTCAGTCACTTGTTTTGGGGGTATATCATGGGCGGATCCAGGATTTTGAAAAGGGGGGAGAGGTCCAAACTTGCTACCGGTGGGAAAGGGGGCTCTGAACAAGATTGCGACAATCGGAGGGGGGCGGGGGGGGGGTTCTACATTCTTCCTAAAAAAGGCAGGTCCGGACCCATTGGACCCCCACCCCCCTGGATCCGCCCTTGTATATTATGTTATTTATACAAATTATTTTACCCAGAAGCTGACCTTTAAGTTACCATGCATACATAGTAAACATACATAGCGCCAAAGTGATCAAAATTCTGTCATAAACTCCATCTCAAGCATAGCTGGGAATTCGGAGCGAATATCAGATGCACATAAATATACGATTCCCCGGCAGAGGGTGTTCCGCTTATGCTATAGTTTCTCTGCCTCACGTCAAATTTAACCGTCACAATTATTCTTCTTACTTGGCCATAAATCAAATAGATAATATATTCGAAGTCGGGCATCGAATTATATACATCGCTTTGAGCATTTACTGTGCTTCTGGTACAGGGGGAGGAAGTAGAATTATTGCGACATTGGTCCCTTCATGAAATAAAATATGTCACCATCATTGCATATACCCAGCATAATACCTCCCCATTCTCCGATCATTCGAATGCCGGGCAAAATATGTTAACAAGGCATTATTCAGCAATGCTGGTGTGCACAATCTTCACGCCTATCATATATATAGATCTATGGGTAGTACGCCTAATGGCAAAGATAGACTGCTCCTGGGGTGGGGGGGGGGGGGGGGGGAGGCGGGGTATTTTCGTTCCTCGGGAACAAGCTTTTTCTTTCTCCGTGAACTGGGAATGATATAATTATTCGTGGGAATGATCGGCTCATTAGATCACGCGTCGTGATCGCTTTTTGTTTTGCCGTAAAATGAAAAGTTTAATATTGAATAGCCGTGAATCGGGGAATTTCTAACATGTACCAGCCCTTCTTTTGTATGTAGGGAGTGCACGTTTTAATTCATCGTGACCTGGGAAATTTAATCTTCGATGTATGGAAACACAACCCCCTTTGCCCCCCCCCCCCACCTACCCGACTACACTTGTTGCATGCCGCTGGAAATAGCCCCCTTCTTTTCAAATATACTCATGTACTTGCTCCAGAACACACACACACTTTTCTTCTGCCTGAAAATCGGTCTTGCATTTGAGTTCAGGCGTTGAACGAGTCACGCAGTTTGTGTTTGCAGGCATGGCCTCGTTTTGGCGTCAAAATGGCGATTTCGTGAATAAGGCGAATGGACTGAGCAGGCGAGGACTGTTTGTCGCCGAAATGTAAACATCGATGATACTTCAAAGTACAACTCTTCCAACAGTCTCATCGAATGGACCACATCCATTATGGAGAGATAAACGTCTAATCTGTAACTATAGTATGAATAGGTGATACCAAAGCGAGCGCATATTTATTAATTTATCAATTAATTGTGCATAAGCCAGACCATAACGTTTCATCCGGATGACATTGTCGGCTAATAGCGTGCAAGTTGTAATGTTACCCTGTCAACCCTTTGTACCGATGTGAAGTTAAATTTTATCTTGTCTTATCTTAATTCAGCTATTCCGCGGGATACTTCCAGGTTAATATTAAAGATAAAACCCACTTGGACTTGCCATAATGTATATTTTTGGAGGAGCTTGTGGCATATCAATCGGTTGCTTAGGAACTCCCATTGTGACGTTATTTTTATAACATTTTGAGGTCAGTATTCAGTATGATAGTCGCGACGAACAGTCCAGCAGCACGTTACGTAAACATGTCCGGAAGCCAGCGCGTCTTGGACTCTCCTGCGTGAAGGTAAATTGACGTTCTCACGTCCGGACGTATCGGCGTCTTCGCCGAAACCATCACGTTTTCACGTCCGGACGCCGGGACGTCAGTGAGAAAACCATTGCATCCAACAAGTTACAATTTGAAATGTGTGTGGTGTATTGTCTTTTGGACAAGCCGACAAGAGACATGTGTAAGGCGTCACCTGTCTCATGCACTCATCCCCCCTCCCCGCCCATCCACACAAACCGTGCATGGGCGTGTGGGAGAGAAGGGGGGGGGGGGGGGGCACAGGGGGCAGATGCCCCCTTTCCGACACTAAGGTATCTGTGCGCTGTGTGGCACAAATTATTGAGCCTCCCCCCCTACCCCCCTCCCCAATTCAAGAATTCCTGCCCGCGCCTTAGCGGCTTCTCGCCTCCCCCCCCCGGCCACCCACGCCAACCGAAGGTTAATGGATTCCTTTCTGCCCAGCCCCCACACCCATCCACCCGATTTCTGCAGCCCCCCAAACCCACCGACACCCACCAGACTCCTAAGCTCCTGCACCGTTCTCCCCACTGACCACCGAAGCCAGCCAGAATGGTGTACCCCAGCCCCTCTCCCACCACTGCCGGCCGACACCACCACTCCTGCCCCCTCCCCTTCCAACACCCACCAGACTCAAGCTCTCCTGTCCCCGCCCCCCCCCCCCGCTCCCACCGACATCCACAACACTCATCCTCTCCTGGTCCCTGCCCCCGCCCCCCTCCCGTCCTAACACCCACCAACCTACTCTCCTGCCCCCTGCTCCCCCGTCCCAGCACTCACCAAGCTCATGCTATTCTGGCCCTTGCGCCTCCCATCCACCACCCATCCGAACACACACCAGAGCTACAATGCACTAATATGATCAAACATATTGATTGACTGAAAATAAATATAATGAGTGGGTGTATGGGTCGCGTTATAGCGAGGGGGGGGGGGCAGTAAGGGAAAGTGATTCTGTACTACTCTTCGTTCGTCTTTGCTGACCCATCAAAATGTCCACAATGGCTGATAGACGGCACTTACGTCACAAAGACACACCCAAGGGCGGGGGGAGGGGGGGGGGGGTGGGGTACTTAATACACTGCTGGGTTTGAGAGGTTTCGCGGGGTAAGCCCCCCTCCCCCTTTTTCACCTCCGAACGGGGACAGGGGTACCTTGTTCCATCACACATGTCGGCTAAGCTTGGATTGGGGTATCTTTGTCCCATTACATGGTCCCAAGGCTGTGGGGAGGGGGCAGCAGACGCACAATCACAACACAATGCACAATCACAGACAATGAAATTATTCCAATTGCCAGGGAGTGCGCGTGGCCGGTGCAAATATAGAGCTAATATATTGTTCCGGCCCCGCGCATGTCGGGGGGTGGGGGGGGGGGGGAGGCAGCAGACGCACAATCGCAACACAATGCAAAATCGCAGACCATGTTCCGGCCACGCGCACGTCATGTCAGCTAGCTCATTTCATAACGTGTTTAATGGCAGGAGAGGGAGGGGGGTGGCACTTAATACTTTGCTGGGTTTGGGGGGGTTCCGCGGTAAAGCCCGCCCCCTTTTGCACCGCCAAAATCCGCTCGGTTGGGGCGCTTTAACGCCAAAATCCGCTCGGTAGGGGCGCTTTAACGCCAAAATCCGCTCGGAAGGGGTATGTTTTCCGGCAACCAGCTCTATGAACGCACATTTTTAGAGTCCCCCCCCCCTCGCCCCTGCCCCTGGTCGCAAGTTTGTTCTATAAGGGTATCTTTGTTATGTATCTTTTTAATGTATCTTTTATGTATCTCGTTATGTATCTTTTTTATGCATCTTCTTATGTATTTTTTATGTATATTTGTCATCGCAACTATCCGACCTCTCAATCATCAAGGCACCCGCGGAATCCCCCCACCAGAATTGTATAACAGTGCTCCCCGGGGTGTTAGTATGCAACCGAGCGCCTGCTCAGTGGAGCGGTAGCATGAAGACAAATTATTTGTCTCCTAAACAAAGGACAAAATCGCAGTACAAACGTAGGCCTTGCTTACTCGATTCATTGATTTTCAGGGCGATCGCGGCCATTTCGTTGAAAATATGGGCCGAAACGTGACTCTGTACCGCATTTATGCTTTTTTTAGGCAAGGGAGTAAGCGAGATTGGCTACATGATTGCCCCCATTTGCTGATACTTAATAAACAAAAGTCATTCTCATCTATTCCTATCTTTTGGAAACCTGAAGAAACTAAAGTTTGATCTTTGGTTCTTGACGCAGTTAATGCCAGCACAATGATGACCGTTAGTACGTGAACGCCAAGTCCACTTGCCCGCCATGGCTGATATGTACATCGCAGCCGCACGGGGCGCTGATCGCAGCGAGCACGGGTTTTGGCCGGAGTGCGCCCTGTTGTTATATTACACTCTTCGACAAAGTCTCGAATTCGGTTTTAAAACGTTGAATTCTTCTTGTTAATAAATTATAGAACCTATAACACGAGAGATTCATTATTGCGAAATCATTTTTTTTCGTTGACATATAAGTATATGTCTTACAGTAATCAATCTTCGACGAAAAAAAAGCACGCATGCGTACATAAAATGCGATCTCTTCCGCTCTTCCCAGTGGAGGTTGACTTCCGGTGCATTTCACCAGCTTATAACAGTATGAGATACAGATATAATTTTTATCACGTGTGTATTATCTAAAGAGCTCACTAGGCTCGCTATTATTATTTTATAGTTCGCAATAACAGGGACCAAAGCAAACGAAAAATAGTGTCTCACCCCACTCGCTCCTTCAAGCACAAACCGCGCCGCCAGCCGGTTCCTAGCACTCAAACGTTGACAACAATGAGTGCGCGTCACGCAGCTGTAGCAAGGCACCAGCGTGATGCGCACACGTTCTAAGCGCACGTGTTTTTTTGTTGGTCCCCAAAAGACCTAAACCGCAAATTGAATCCGCGAGAACTATACAGCCCTGTTGACCTAGCAGGACGCGCTATCTTCGACGTCTTCTTGAAGGAGATTTAGTATACTCTTCCCGTGTGTTTGTATTGGGCTTGTGTGAGTAAATTTGACGGGTGTACCCCGAGGGACCTTTTGGCGAAATAATTGCCCTCCGCCTCCGCATACCACCAGCAATATTGCAGGCGTATGTCAATTCAATGTTCTGTGTAACGTGCTGGAATAGATTATGTAACATGGTTGTTGTAACGCAATTTTGTGTAGCGAGTGTCGCTGTAAATCTATTCCTGAAGGTGTAATGTCAGATCAACAGTTGTTATTGTGGCACGTAATGCCACATTCAAATTTACGCCAAGGTAACCGTGAAAGTCAAATTTGTTCATTAAGTCACGCTGCCTCAATACTTTACCAAATCACTCAGATAGGTTTTTAACGCAACTTCTTTATATACGGTAATTGCTGTCGACGGGAAGGGAAGGTTCTCTAGGCAGCGCCATCTCAAGTCAGTATTGGAACGAGCCAGTCCTGCTTGTTTAGTCATGTTCATATCTCGCACGTGCGTTGTTACATAAACTCGCGTAATACTAGGCCATTCTACCAAATTTACCTCAGTCTATATAAGAACGTTGCAAGTTATGCTTATTTAGTCAATGTATATACTGTATAGACTGTATATACTAAGGTTGTCAGACTCCTGCAGCATTAGGCCAATTTGACCTACATAAAATCAGTCTTATAATGTTGCGACCATTTCGTGTATAGTCAAAGAAAATATTTGTGCATGGTAGTTACGTAAACTGGCGTAAGATTACGCCAGTTTACCCCTATGCCATTTTACCTGAGACGACAAGGCTGATCAGTCTTGGCCGAAACTTTCACCCATTTACCATCAAATAGCATCCCTTCAATATTAGCCACTATATACAGAAATTTAAAACACGAGTATTTCCACACGATTGTGTCACGACTCACTAGATGGCGCCACTGCTCAATGGACCAAACATCGAGGGGAAGGCGAAAACATGTGGATTATGTATGTGGGAAATGGGGAAGTCTTGTCTACGTATTAATTGATGGTCTCCTCCGTTGATCTGAGGGGCCGGAGCGACAGCTCAGTGGGCTAGAGCGCTCGCATTGAGTGCTCTGGTCACCTGAGAGCCTAACGGCACGTGGGTCGGTGGTTCGAGCCCTGCTGTGGCCACCACTGTGTGGTCGCAGGATAAAGATCCCATGTCTTTCTTCGTAAAGAGTAGGGGGTTACCCCCGGGGACATGGCTCCACTCTCCCTTCCCTCTCCCATTGACGCGATATGACCAAAAGTGGTTAAAGCGTCCTGAATAACCAACCAACCAACCGTTTCCACTTTGGACTTTGTAACTATCTAAGGAAGAAAAGAAGGGCACGAGAGCATGAAGTTTCGCGTGGAACAAACTATGGGATAGAATATTCGTATTGACGAAGTTCTTAGGGACCGATTGATATTGAGGGGGGGGGGGGGGGGCTATGGGTTGTTTTTCAGAAAATAATTGTTTCCTTTAACGGTGGTCCCCAAAACATGATCTTACCGGGTGGTAAAACCATACGCCCCCCGTCCCCCCCCCCCCACACACACACAATATCCAATGGTCGGACGTTTAAATGGCTGGGGGAATCTGTTATGCAGCCTTTGTACGGACATAGAATAAACCGGTAAATCATAGATGTACCTGAAGTGGTGGGCACGTCAAATTGAATTTTGCATTCTCGGTCGCTAGTTGTCGATGTTTAATAAAGTTCTGTCTGGAGAAACATCAGAAATATCACATCGTGAAGGCACAGGCAATCGATGACTTCTCCATTTACCTATATTTATTTATTTTTACCTATATATTTAAGGCACATTATCTCGGTAGGTGGGAGTTGTTAGCGTTGCCTTTCATGATTCGAGAGTTAGATATCTGGAGCCAAGGGTCCCACCACCGCCTGCTGCCACTCGTACCCGGACCACATCGTTCTCGGACCACATCATGTATACGTAAGAAACATAACGGGGTTGAAGATCCATATCAGTGGTGTGGCTCGTCCTAAGCAGTCCATGACACTGGTGAAAGGAGAATGTCTGTGTGTAATTAACTAAACTTCCCCTATGGAGAGACGGTGACGGTTACGGCGCTTTGGATTGGTTCTGACCTTCCCCTACCGAGAGACGGTGACGGTGAAGGCGCTTTGGATTGGTTCCTAACTTCTCGACCAGTAGCTGTCAGACAAGGGGAACACAAAGGGAGCCATGAGTCGTTTTCCCTCCGTGGCTTTCGGGATCTTCATCCTCGTTTCAGTACTTTACGGAATACCTGGATCTCTCGCGGGTAAGACGCTGTGAAGTGATATGGTGTTGCCACGTTACTCATTCAGCGCAATTAAGTTATCGTTAAAACCCTCTTGGTGACTTCCTGTCTATGCCATTCACTCATTCAGTCACTTGAAACTATTCGATGTATGTTTTATTGTGGACGAAAATAAATGAAAATATTGTGAGAAGGGGGTCAACCATATACAGCGGCGAAGAGGGGAGTTTAAATGTTATAGATCTAGATCTGATCGGGATCGCGAGTGATCGCGGTGGCGTAGCCAGCCTTCAAATAAATTGAAGGTCTACAATAGCTGTCGCGAGAGGATCGAGGAGGGTCTGAGGGAAATGTTGGTATCCAAAATTGTCCATGAAGAAGGGGGCGCGCCGCGTATTCTGCGTCAATGATAGCTATGCCAAATGACAACCAGGCGGGAGTCTGACGTTGTTTGTGGCGAACAGTTGTCAAAAGCTGTGAAATAGGGAGTTTAAAATATTCCTGGTACAGACCCCGCATGGATCTAATTACTTACACACATATACGTAGCTGTCGTGATGGAGGTCACAGGATGTCGCACCCTAGGTTTAATGAACAGGTTCACGCCATTCATACTAAAATAAGAAACATAAATGGATATTTTCTCTCTAGGGTTATTATTAAAAGAACAGGGACAAGCAACAAGAGCACTTTTTTCAGTGGCCTATTGATGATATACTAATTAGCATTGTGTCTATTGCTGGGTATGATCGTACCGTCAAACGGGCAGAGACCTTCCCGCTAATCTAAATAACAACATATTTAGGATAAGGTAAGATCAAATACCCTTACTATTATTTAACGTCGGTATATATATTAATATACGTATCTTAATATACACATTCGACAAAGATCACTTATCACGCCAACAAAGTCAAAATGATCATTGACTTTTGTGCTTCACCATTTTTCAGGTCAGTGTGAGGATGACTGGATTAACAAAGACGACCGCTGCTACTTTGTGTCCACAGACACATGTCAGAAAATAGACTGCGACCAGAAATGCCGTGACCATGGAGCTGACTTAGTCGTTATTGGGGACAATGATGAGAACACGTTCGTTAAAAGCATCAGGTGAGCTTTCTTTTTGATTATTTTTATGTTTCTAATGAAGGCGATTCGCTACAGCAGGCTCTTTATTCATCGATGTTGGAGATATCACATTCAATCGCTTTTCGTTTTCACCCATGTTTAAGCCGAGCGATAGGACTTACTATTTGATACCCAGGGGGGAGGTGAGATGATAGGCCTACCCAGGAGAGGGGGAGGGGGATTACAGAAATAAAATGTCTGGCCTGCAACAAAATAACATCTTGACTGCACACACCAACATTTTAAAATTATAGGAAGAAACACTAATTTCTTCTCATGTTGAAAACCACAGATCCATACCCCTTGGTATAAACAAATGGTCTGCCCCTTGTCGCAGACGGTGATAGGGAGTGGTAGCGGGGGTGGCCCCTGTCGTGGTCTGTGGTCGTGGGGCGTGGTAGCGGGGTGGTCACGACCGGGGTCTGTGGTCGTGAGGAATGGTAGCGGGTGGCTCCGGCCGTGGTCTGTGGTCGTGGGGAGTGGTAGCGGGGTGGCCCCGGCCGTGGTCTGTGGTCGTGAGGAATGGTAGCGGGTGGCTCCGGCCGTGGTCTGTGGTCCTGGAAAGTGGTAACGGGGTGACCTCGGCCGTGGTCTGTGGTCGTGAGGAATGGTAGCGGGTGGCTCCGGCCGTGGTCTGTGGTCGTGGGGAGTGGAAGCAGGGTGGCCCAGGCCGTGATCTGTGGTCGTGCGGAATGGTAGCGGGGTGGCCCCGGCCTTGGTCTGTGGTCGTGAGGAATGGTAGCGGGGTGGCCCCGGCCGTGGTCTGTGGCCGTGGGGAGTGGCAGTGGGGTGACACCGGCCGTGGTCTTTGGTCGTGAAGAGTGGTAGCGGCGTGGCTCTGGCCGTGGTCTGTGGTCGAGGGGAGTGGTAGCGGATTGGCCCCGGCCGTGTCTGTGGTCGTGTGGAGTGTTAGCGGGGTGGCCTCGGCCGTGGTCTGTGACCGTGAAGAGTGGTATCGGAGTGGCCCCGGCCGTGGTATGTGGTCGTGGGGAGTAGTCGTGGGGGGTGGCAGGGGATGACCCCGGCTGTGGTCGGTGGTCGTGGGGCGTGGTTGCAGGGTGGCCCCGGCCGTGATCTGTGGTCATGGGGACTTGTAGCGGGGTGTCTCCGGCCGTGGTCTGTGGTCCTGGGGAGTGGTAGCGGGGTGGCCCCGGCAGGGGTCTGTGGTCGTGTGGAGTGTTAGCAGGGTGGCCCCGGCCGTGGTGTATGGTCGTGGGGAGTGGTAGCGGGGAGGCCCCGGCCATGGTCTGTGGTCCTGACGAGTGGGAGCGGGGTGGTCCGGACCGGGGTCTGTGGTCATGTGGAGTGGTAGCGGGGTGGCCCCGGTCGTTGTCCGTGATCCAGGGGAGTGGTTGCTAGGTGGGGCCGGCCGTGGTCTGTGGTCGTGAGGAGTGTTAGCGGGGTGGCCTCGGCCGTGGTCAGTGGCCGTGGAGGGCGGTAGCGCCGTGGCCCCTACCGTGGTCTGTGGCCGTGAAGGGCGGTAGCGCCGTGGGCCCTACCGTGGTCTATGGTCGTGTGGAGTGGTAGCGGGGTGGTCCCGACCGTGGTCTGTGGTCGTGGGGAGTGGTAGCGGGGTGGACCCGGCCTTGGTCTCTCGTTGTGGGAGGGGGAGAACGGAAGAACGCTAGGACAAGAGTGATCACAAGATGGATCTCGATCTCGCATTCTCACGTTGTCACCTCAAATTCTCGCCATCTCGCATTCTGGCTCTCAAATTATCGCGATCTCGTGACCTCGCCCCACGATCTCCCCCTGGCCGTCTTTATGTGATAGGCGAGAATACGAGTTAGCGAGTGACACAAATATATTACAATACTTAACTAAAAATCCTACGGTTTGCTGGCGTTTGAGCCACTCAATCAAGTTAAGGAAACATTGGTTCATTGCTATTCATTTTTTAATGTGTTATTTCGTTCAGCGTCGACCAGACTGATGATAACTATTGGATCGGTCTGTGGTGGTCTAATGGGACGTGGGGCTGGGCTCCCGGCCAACCCGCCGGGAGTGGGTCCTGTGTCATCATGACGGACTGGGGGTGGTATGATGTGCCGTGCGCCTACAGCAACGACCGCCAGTACATCTGCGAGAAACGTGAATACAATTTCTTATGTCGTTACCACATTAACGCCATTCTTTCCTTCATGATCATTGATATGTTGGATAACAGAAATATAACACCGATTGCTTCACCATGAACGTCATTTTGTAAATCCAGTAACAGCACCCACTATTTTGGATTCATTGGTACGTTATGTACCAAATAACACACACCGCTGTCTTTTGCAATAATTGGTACGTTATGCACCAAATACCACATAACGCTGTTTTTGCAATCATTGATACGTTAAGCACCAAATAACACACACCGCTGTTTTTGTAATCATTGGTACGTTAAGCACCAAATAACACACACCGCTGTTTTTGCAATCATTGGTACATTAAGCACCAAATAACACACACCGCTGGTTTTGCAATCATTGGTCCGTTAAGCACCGAATAACACACGCCGCTGTCTTTTGCAATAATTGGTACGTTATGCACCAAATACCACATAACGCTGTTTTTGCAATCATTGATACGTTAAGCACCAAATAACACACACCGCTGTTTTTGTAATCATTGGTACGTTAAGCACCAAATAACACACACCGCTGTTTTTGCAGTCATTGGTACGTTATGCACCAAATAACACACACCGCTGTTTTTGCAATCATGATGTTAGGAACCAGATAACACCACCCATTTAGTTAACATCTTTGACGAGACATGCACCCAATAAAACAACCAATTCTTTTGTCAACATTAATCGGTTTGGTCTCTATAGCACCAACCAATGTGTTATCATCATTATGTCGTACAACAACGCAACTCGATCTTTCGATCATCGATATCTTGGGCACCCAATATTGTCGCCCAGAGTTGTATTTCCGTCATTGGCATATGCATGCATATGTCGCTAGCAAAAAATATAAATATAATGACATTATTATCTATATTAAAGATGTTCTTCTGTGATGTAAAATACCGCAATTACATATTTTCATCATTGATAATACATATATCTCTTCCTATGTATATTCTTTAAGATGACACATTCATTTGGCAATATATAAGTTATTTGACATTCATCGGCTATTGATGGCACAATTCATAGCCTTGCAGGCTGACAGAGCCGTTAACCCCAAACAGATCGGGTCCATTAACTATTTCTATCTTGTCACACAGCTACCACAGCACCTGAGGTTTCAACACACGAACCGGAAATGAGTTCTCCGCCTGCTACAACACCTGAGACATCAACAGAGGATCCGAAAGAGAATTCTCCGCCAGCTACAGCACCTGAGACATCAACAGATTATCCGAAAGAGTGTTCTCCGCCTGCTACAGCACCTGAGACACTAACAGAGGATTCGGAACAGAGTTATCCGCCTGCTACAACACCTGAGACACCAACAGAGGAGCCGGAACAGAGTTCTCCGCCTGCTACAACACCTGAGACACCAACAGAGGAGCCGGAACAGAGTTCTCCGCCTGCTACAACACCTGAGACATCAACAGAGGAACCGGAACAGGGTTCTCCGCCTGCTACAGCACCTGAGACATCAACAGAGGAGCCGGAACAGAGTTCTCCGCCTGCTACAACACATGAGACATCAACAGAGGATCCGGAACAGAGTTCTCCGCCTGCTACAACACCTGAGACACCAACAGAGGAGCCGGAACAGAGTTCTCCGCCTGCTACAACACCTGAGACACCAACAGAGGAGCCGGAACAGAGTTCTCCGCCTGCTACAACACCTGAGACATCAACAGAGGAACCGGAACAGGGTTCTCCGCCTGCTACAGCACCTGAGACATCAACAGAGGAGCCGGAACAGAGTTCTCCGCCTGCTACAACACCTGAGACATCAACAGAGGAACCGGAACAGAGTTCTCCGCCTGCTACGACACCTGAGACACCAACAGAGGAGCCGGAACAGAGTTCTCCGCCTGCTACAACACCTGAGACATCAACAGAGGAGCCCGAACAGGGTTCTCCGCCTGCTACAACACCTGAGACATCAACAGGAGACCCGGAACAGAGTTCTCCGCCTGCTACAACACATGAGACACCAACAGAGGAGCCGGAACAGAGTTCTCCGCCTGCTACAACACCTGAGACACCAACAGAGGAGCCGGAACAGAGTTCTCCGCATGCTACAACACCTGAGACATCAACAGAGGAGCCGGAACAGGGTTCTCCGCCTGCTACAACACCTGAGACACCAACAGAAGAGCCGGAACAGAGTTCTCCGCCTGCTACAACACCTGAGACATCAACAGAGGAGCCGGAGCAGAGTTCTCCGCCTGCTACAACACCGGAGACACCAACACACGAACCGGAACAGGGTTCTCCGCCTGCTACAACACCTGAGACATCAACAGGAGACCCGGAACAGGGTTCTCCGCCTGCTACAACACCTGAGACACCAACAGAGGAGCCGGAACAGGGTTCTCCGCCTGCTACAACACCGGAGACACCAACACACGAACCGGAACAGAGTTCTCCGCCAGCTACAACACCTGAGACATCAACAGGAGACCCGGAACAGGGTTCTCCGCCTGCTACAACACCTGAGACACCAACAGAGGAGCCGGAACAGAGTTCTCCGCCTGCTACAACACCTGAGACACCAACACACGAACCGGAACAGAGTTCTCCGCCAGCTACAACACCTGAGACATCAACAGGAGACCCGGAACAGAGTTCTCCGCCTGCTACAACACCTGAGACACCAACAGAGGAACCGGAACAGAGTTCTCCGCCTGCTACAACACCTGAGACACCAACAGAGGAGCCGGAACAGAGTTCTCCGCCTGCTACAACACCTGAGACACCAACAGAGGAGCCGGAACAGAGTTCTCCGCCTGCTACAACACCTGAGACATCAACAGAGGAACCGGAACAGGGTTCTCCGCCTGCTACAGCACCTGAGACATCAACAGAGGAGCCGGAACAGAGTTCTCCGCCTGCTACAACACATGAGACATCAACAGAGGATCCGGAACAGAGTTCTCCGCCTGCTACAACACCTGAGACATCAACAGAGGAACCGGAACAGGGTTCTCCGCCTGCTACAGCACCTGAGACATCAACAGAGGAGCCGGAACAGAGTTCTCCGCCTGCTACAACACCTGAGACATCAACAGAGGAACCGGAACAGAGTTCTCCGCCTGCTACGACACCTGAGACACCAACAGAGGAGCCGGAACAGTGTTCTCCGCCTGCTACAACACCTGAGACATCAACAGAGGAACCGGAACAGGGTTCTCCGCCTGCTACAGCACCTGAGACATCAACAGAGGAGCCGGAACAGAGTTCTCCGCCTGCTACAACACCTGAGACATCAACAGAGGAACCGGAACAGAGTTCTCCGCCTGCTACGACACCTGAGACACCAACAGAGGAGCCGGAACAGAGTTCTCCGCCTGCTACAACACCTGAGACATCAACAGAGGAGCCCGAACAGGGTTCTCCGCCTGCTACAACACCTGAGACATCAACAGAGGATCCGGAACAGAGTTCTCCGCCTGCTACAACACCTGAGACATCAACAGAGGAGCCCGAACAGGGTTCTCCGCCTGCTACAACACCTGAGACATCAACAGGAGACCCGGAACAGAGTTCTCCGCCTGCTACAACACATGAGACACCAACAGAGGAGCCGGAACAGAGTTCTCCGCCTGCTACAACACCTGAGACATCAACAGAGGAGCCGGAGCAGAGTTCTCCGCCTGCTACAACACCGGAGACACCAACACACGAACCGGAACAGAGTTCTCCGCCTGCTACAACACCTGAGACATCAACAGGAGACCCGGAACAGGGTTCTCCGCCTGCTACAACACCTGAGACACCAACAGAGGAGCCGGAACAGGGTTCTCCGCCTGCTACAACACCGGAGACACCAACACACGAACCGGAACAGAGTTCTCCGCCAGCTACAACACCTGAGACATCAACAGGAGACCCGGAACAGGGTTCTCCGCCTGCTACAACACCTGAGACACCAACAGAGGAGCCGGAACAGAGTTCTCCGCCTGCTACAACACCGGAGACACCAACACACGAACCGGAACAGAGTTCTCCGCCAGCTACAACACCTGAGACATCAACAGGAGACCCGGAACAGGGTTCTCCGCCTGCTACAACACCTGAGGCACCAACAGAGGAGCCGGAACAGGGTTCTCCGCCTGCTACAACACCTGAGACACCAACAGAAGAGCCGGAACAGAGTTCTCCGCCTGCTACAACACATGAGACATCAACAGAGGAGCCGGAACAGAGTTCTCCGCCTGCTACAACACCGGAGACATCAACAGAGGAGCCGGAACAGAGTTCTCCGCCTGCTACAACACCTGAGACACCAACAGAGGAGCCGGAACAGAGTTCTCCGCCTGCTACAACACCTGAGACATCAACAGAGGAGCTGGAACAGAGTTCTCCGCCTGCTACAACACCTGAGACACCATCAGAGGAGCCGGAACAGGGTTCTTCGCCTGCTACAACACCTGAGATACCAACAGAAGAGCGGGAACAGAGTTCTCCGCCTGCTACAACACCTGAGACATCAACAGAGGAGCCGGAACAGAGTTCTCCGCCTGCTACAACACCGGAGACACCAACACACGAATCGGAACAGAGTTCTCCGCCTGCTACAACACCTGAGACACCAACAGAGGAGCCGGAACAGAGTTCTCCGCCTGCTACAACACATGAGACATCAACAGAGGAGCCGGAACAGAGTTCTCCGCCTGCTACAACACCTGAGACACCAACAGAGGAGCTGGAACAGAGTTCTCCGCCTGCTACAACACCTGAGACATCAACAGAGGAACCGGAACAGAGTTCTCCGCCTGCTACAACACCTGAGACACCAACAGTGGAGCTGGAACACAGTTCTCCGCCTGCTACAACACCTGAGACATCAACAGAGGAACCGGAACAGAGTTCTCCGCCTGCTACAACACCTGAGACATCAACAGAGGAGCCGGAACAGAGTTCTCCGCCTGCTACAACACCGGAGACACCAACACACGAACCGGAACATAGTTCTCCGCCTGCTACAACACCTGAGACACCAACAGAGGAGCCGGAACAGAGTTCTCCGCCTGCTACAACACATGAGACATCAACAGAGGAGCCGGAACAGAGTTCTCCGCCTGCTACAACACCTGAGACACCAACAGAGGAGCTGGAACAGAGTTCTCCGCCTGCTACAACACCTGAGACATCAACAGAGGAACCGGAACAGAGTTCTCCGCATGCTACAACACCTGAGACACCAACAGAGGAGCTGGAACAGAGTTCTCCGCCTGCTACAACACCTGAGACATCAACAGAGGAACCGGAACAGGGTTCTCCGCCTGCTACAACACCTGAGACATCAACAGAGGAGCCGGAACAGAGTTCTCCGCCTGCTACAACACCTGAGACACCAACAGAGGAGCCGGAACAGAGTTCTCCGCCTGCTACAACACCTGAGACATCAACAGTGGAGCCGGAACAGAGTTCTCCGCCTGCTACAACACCTGAGACACCAACAGAGGAACCGGAACAGAGTTCTCCGCCTGCTACAACACCTGAGACACCAATAGATGAGCCGGAACAGAGTTCTCCGCCTGCTACAACACCTGAGACACCAACAGAGGAACCGGAACAGGGTTCTCCGCCTGCTACAACACCTGAGACATCAACAGAGGAGCCGGAACAGAGTTCTCCGCCTGCTACAACACCTGAGACACCAACAGAGGAGCCGGAACAGGGTTCTCCGCCTGCTACAACACCTGAGACATCAACAGAGGAGCCGGAACAGAGTTCTCCGCCTGCTACAACACCTGAGACACCAACAGAGGAGCCGGAACAGAGTTCTCCGCCTGCTACAACACCTGAGACATCAACAGAGGAACCGGAACAGAGTTCTCCGCCAGCTACAACACCTGAGACATCAACAGAGGAACCGGAACAGAGTTCTCCGCCTGCTAGAACACCTGTTAGGAACAAAGTTATAATCAGAGTTGTTTTTTCGACCAAACCAATGATGTAAACGTGACTTTATAAATAGAGAAGAAGAAAATATTCAATGTTCGAACTTGGTTGGTAAACCCCCCACTAAGACGCTGTCATGCAATGGTAGCCACCAAGATTCTTGTTGTCACATTACTTAAACATTTCATATATATACGACAGTGTATCAAACAGTTTGACAATAGCGGTCATGTATTTTTATTAAAGTAGTTTTTTCTCCACCCGATACTCATATGTAGTTGTACTATGCAAGTATAATATAATGATAGACTAATATCATGATTCTTTGGGTAGCGACTTGAAATTATTAAACTGTTTATTGCAAATTTCCTATTCATTATTAAAGGAATAAAATTTAAAATCGTAGTTAGACTATTTCTCAGGCAACTCCTTGCGATTTTATGTTTGATTGGAGTAAAACCGAACGCACTTTTTTTCTGGCCTGATAGTTATGAATAACATAGTGTGGGTTTAAGGTTCAGTTTGTTAAATAATCTCAACCTTTATTCTTCGCCAACGTGTAATACAATGTTACCTGTAACAGCGTAACAGGTTGCGAATGTCATCTATTCTTCATTATCGATGTTCATGTTTAAATATAAGGTTAAATATACTGAATACAGTTTGTATTGTCTAATTGTACAACCTGCTTACGGTTATTCAGATAACTTTCCACAAGTTGTTCCAACTATGCGTTAGTTAATGTTTTAACGTTGCATAATTAATGCAACAGACTGATTAGTATTGGCTACAGCTTAATAATTTATTTGAGTACTAATGATTAAGTGTATGTTCAAACATAAGTATGTTAAAGAATTTACATCTGGGAGCAGTGATACTGGCATAATCATTTATTGATTTATTATCACCATTTTTATATATTTGTAGAACTTTTGCACTTTTGGTTTCATTTGGGAAGGCACTTGCAGTTAATGATTGGTTCCTAATCAGCGCAAATTGCAGCATTTGCTTGATGTTTAATCGGTTTTAGCAATAAAACCTACTTCGTCAGCTCCACTACTATGCTTCGGTTCGGTGTTTGGACTTCTCTGCCAGGTTCGAGTCCAATATTGGTAAAGTACTGATTTGGTAACTTGGTGTGTCGAGTCAAATACTGGTAACGTACGGATTTGGTTACTTGGTTTGTCGAGTCCAATATTGGCCAGGGTCGGCAGTCCGGCGGCCTGTGACTGGGGAAGGGCCCCCGAGGGTGTGTGAGTTGGATATGCATTCCAGGCGGGACCGGCGACAGCAGGCCCGCCGCCCATGGTGCTATATCCTGACGGCTGATGCGACGGCGGTGCCGGCCACGGTTGAAACAGGCCGGGAAATGCGGGCTGCTGGGACGGTGTCGAAGGTGGCGCCATGGATGGCGCCTGAGGGCTGCGATGCACTGTTGGTGGCACAGCTGTTTGTGCCTGGATCGGCGCTGGCGCGGGGACTAGTGGCGCTGGTGGCGGCGCCTGGGCCTGTGAGACTCTGTCGCTGCCAGATAACAAGTAATTTAAATCTGCCTGCTGCCCCTCCATCAGCTGTGCCATCCTTATCAACGTCTCGTTGAGCTGTCCGAGTGATGGTTCCACGGAACAGGATGGTGGGGGAGCCACGGCCTGGCCGCGTGCTGGGATGGAGGCAGATATCACTGTGGGTGCCGCGATGGCGGCCGTGGTGGTGACTGTGCAGGTTGACGTTGTGCTCGCCGTCGTGCTGGTTGTCGTCGTGGTCGCGGTCATAGCGGTTGTTGGTCCCATTGCTCCTGATGTCGGGAGTGATATCCTGAGTAAGACGCTGCAGTTTTTGCCCCACGGGTGACTATGTCCTTTGATCGGTTGCCTACAACGTGAGCAGTAGCGAATCTGGCGCGACATAAATCGTGTTAGCCAAAAGCTAAATTGCGTTCCGACGGCAGGACCTGCAAGTGGCGGGTGAAGGGGGTGCCGCTGGGGTTATAGGCCGGGCGCTGGCCAGGGACCGGGTGTCCGACCAATCGGAGCGCTGACCAGTGACCGGGGGATCGACCAATGGGCGCGCCGGATCCCGAAGGCCCAGCCGGGTGGGTCGGCGGTCGGCGAGGCTTGTAGGCGGAGAGGGAGGAGGCGAGAGGGAGAGAGGCGACTGGGGCCTAATTACCTAAAATTACTAATAGTAATTCTAGACCATTTGCTTGATGTTTAATCGGTTTTAGCAATAAAACCTACTTCGTCAGCTCCACTACTATGCTTCGGTTCGTTGTTTGGACTTCTCTGCCAGGTTCGAGTCCAATATTGGTAAAGTACTGATTTGGTAACTTGGTGTGTCGAGTCCAATATTGGTAACGCACGAATTTGGTAACTTGGTTTGTCGAGTCCAATACTGGTAACGTACGGATTTGGTAACTTGGTTTGTCGAGTCCAATATTGGTAACGTACGGATTTGGTAACTTGGTTTGTCGAGTCCAATATTGGTAACGTACGGATTTGGTAACTTGGTTTGCTATTTGAAGTTCCTTTGAGATGGATTTGCCATGTATGCTCAATTGTTCATGAATGTCCTTTAAAAAAATATGCTTCTTGATGGTAGATGCTATTGTTGACTATGTGTTTTTTAGCTCTATGTTGTTGGAACCAATTCAAGTGATTCAAATTGGATACTTTGAAAAATAGAGTAGTAAACAAGTCGGAAACGCGCAAAAAGTAGCGCCATAGATATGGAAGTAAGGAAAACATAAACAAATATAGTGAAAAAGGACATCTGGGATTCAACACAGGCCACCTTATGGGCATACATTAGTTTTTGACACTCTGGTAAATCTAAGTAATTAACTTTGTGTCTGTGTTTATTGTGAATGTATTTGTCTTTAGCTTTGCTGATGCATTCAATAAAACTTCCATTTATGGAATTTTGGTCTTCGTCAAAATCGTGACACAACCTTTTCATGTTAATATTTAAGGAATGTAATGCGACATATTTGGGGGTATTTTTGTGGATGTTAATTTGAAGTTCTCAATCAGGCTCTCTCCACGCTGGGAGAATATGATGTTATTTATTTGTATGTGAAGAGATAGTATCAACAAAATAATCACTTATTTCTAGTGTAGTTTATCATAAATGTCAGTAGTTTAAATTAGCAACACACTGATTCGAACCCACGACCTATTGATCTGTAGCTCAGCCTACTTACAATCTGGGCTAGGGATGCTTCCCTCCAGGGTTCTAACCCACGACCTGTTGATCTGCAGCTCAGCCTGCTCACCGAGTGAGCCAGGAAGGCTTCTCTCCTGAGTTCAAACCCACGACCTGTTGATCTGCAGCTTAGCCTGCTTACCAGGTGAGCCAGGGAGACTTCCCTCCAGGGTTCAAACCCACGGCCTGTTGATCTGCAGCTCAGCCTGCTCACCAGGTGAGCCTGGGGGACTTCCCTCCAGGGTTCGAACCCACGACCTGTTGATCTGCAGCTCAGCCTGCTTACCAAGTGAGCCAGGGAGACTTCCCTCCAGGGATCGAACCCACGACCTGTTGATCTGCAGCTCAGCCTGCTTACCAAGTGAGCCAGGGAGACTTCCCTCCAGGGTTCAAACCCACGACGTGTTGATGCAGGGTCAGCCTGTTTACCAAGGGGGCCAGGGAGACTTCCCTCCAGGGTTCGAACCCACGACCTGTTGATCTGCAGCTCAGCCTGTTTACCAAGGGGTCCAGGGAGACTCCCCAGGACGTCAAGGCAACAGGCGTCGTTTTGTGCCTGCGATTTGGCAGCGTCAAGATTCACGATCAGAAAAGGAACGTTTTTTAATGTGTAGAAAAATGCTGCACGTGTATTGTAATACGAATGCCAACTTTATGTATTATTATTACATATTGCCACAACCGTTGATTACTTAGGTGCAGTTTTTATTTTTGAGCTAAGCCGGTCGTTTTCTCAAACTATAACTCTCATAATTTCTAACAAACGACAAACGATTATTTATTTTATTCCGCATTAAATTTTTTATCAATAATTCGTACTGCTTTTTTAAATTGTGCAAAAGCGTGAAGCAACTTCGGTCAATGACAACGCAAACAGTCGCAATGGCAAGAAACCTGTATATATTTCGAAAGTTCCACAGTGATATATCTATATACAAATACTGTACAGTGATGGAAGCATGCATATTAACATAACACCCTTGGGTAATATATTACAATCATTGTGCCTCAAAGTATGCAAACAAATGGTGACCACTTGAGGACAAGGCAGCAAGTGCACTGGCCCAACCCTCATGATGAACTAATATATTACACTAATAACTAAACATTAAACTAATATATGTGTAATAGCCACACCATTTCGTTTACCATATATAATAGTAAGCCAGTAGTCAATCCAGTACCTTTTTCTATATATAATAGTCAATCCATTGCGCGGATTCATCCCGGTCGGCTTGGTTAATCTAACTAAACGCTTCAGCCTGTAATGTTCTATCACAGAAATGAAAAGGGTTGAGGTAGAAACGAGACTCGGGAACCATGTCTCCAGCCGACAACTCTTTACGAACGAGAAGAACACCATACGAACACCATACAGACCATTCTGCACCCTGGAGAGCGATAGGCATTTGCCCAGGTGGAGTTCGACTCCATGCACTGGCCGCTTGGCTAACGTAGCAGGACACAGAACACATTCTGTCTGATGCCTGCCTACCAACCCACCTACCTACCACACCACGGCGGGAAGGTGACCAAGACTGGATGCCTCATAATACTTCATTAGGAATGTTTTTTCCAGAGCCGGAGGGTAGGTTGGCTGGTTGTATATTCAGGACGCTTTAACCACCTTGGTCATATCGCGTCAATGGGAGAAGGAAGGGAAGAGCAGAGCTATGTCCCTGGGGGTAACCCCTTACCCTTTGCGACGAAGGACATGGGATTTTTATCCTGCAACCACACTGACATGACCACAGCGGGCCTCGAACCACTGATCCACGCGCCATTAGGCTCCCAGGTGACCAGAGCGCTCAAGGTGAGCGCTTTAACCCACTGAGCTATCGGGGCGGCCCCTTTAGAGTTGCCTGATATGTGTGCGTGAGGTAGACTGCAGAGCATCAAATGAAACAGAGCAACATTCAGAAAGAGCGCCACCTGGCGGCCACGTACTGCCAACACGTGGTCATGCAATAATGATGACCGCACGAAGGAAGAAAGAACGGTGAAGGAGAAATGGATTATGGACAATGGATTATATACCACTGTAATCCATTATTTGAAGCAGGTGATATAATGCTTTGTAATAAACACTGAACCCCGACCTCCGGCACCATGGCATCAAACCATACGGTGCGCATTAAATTCGCCAGAAAATCTCGACATTAATATTCATGAATGTTACGTCGCTAGCGCGTCACGCTTCATCAATATTCATTGCTGCCCGGTCAGCACAAATGGCGGCCGGCGTAGGAGTTGTGCCCGCGTGGGCCTGATCTTGACATCTGCTGCTGCTGCTGCTGCTGAGGAAATTCGCTCCCACGAAGGAACAACAGGGTTTCACTATGTTGCAGATTACTGTTATGCGGCATGCAATAGTAACAAGTACCCAGTAAAAATGTGTCTTAGTGTACACATATTTTGTTTAATGCCCGCCTTGTCAATTACACTGTTAATACGGCCTGGTTCATTCGTCTATCACATGGCACACTTAAGCAATTACGCGACAAAATAAAAACATCTTATTTTAGAATGCCGAAGCCCTCGGCTGCCAAGTTTCGCTGTCGGAGGTGTCGCCCGAAAGGACCGCCCTCTATCTCCGCTTCCTCCATGCACCTCTAGCTGGCGGCGTGTCTGCACTCGGCGATGAACTGTATTGATATATACTGACAATTTAACCAACCCGAGTCCAACCCGGTCATGCATGCTGTGAATGTGTTGTGAGGTTTCGACGTCGGCCACTTTTCGCTCACGACACCACTTTAGCAAAGAGATGTAGCAACGTATTCTATTTTTTATTTTATTTTTACAACTCTTTGTCTCTGATATTCTCTATCTGCCTACTCTTTGTCGTGAAGGTCACTAGTTCCTCCTCCGCTTCTCTTGCCCCGCTTCTTTTATAGGTTCCCCCTACACCCCGTCACCATCAGAATTCCTCCCCGTCCCTCGGGAGTACCCTGGTCACATCCAGCTACATATAATCTATGCAGGGCCCGCCCCACCCCCTGGGACGCCCTGGCCTCTCCCCTGGCCTGTTGTCATGCTCGGTGTGTGTTCCCGCTAAAGATATGACGCCCCCACCCCGTAGGTGTTGTGGCAGATCTCGCTCGCAAGTGGTTGGGGCCCGCTCCACCTCCTTCCTGCCCCCGGGGGACCCCCCTAGCCCCATCCAGTGGTCACTTCCACCCCACTCCGATCCGCGCACTGGGCGACCTGCCTCGCTGGACTTCTATACCCACGGGTGCCTTACCAATATTACCAGACACGCTAACGCCCCACTACGGTTCCCCTACAGTATATAACAGCAATCTTTACCATGCACGCACACTCTTATTACGTATAATGTCTCAAAATTGATTGCCATTCGTTATTACCCATGCTGCAATAAAAAAACGTGTGAACAAAAATTAATTGTATTATACATGTATGCCCTAAAAGGAGGGTTGCAACCCCATGTCCCCCTTAGATCCGCCTCTGCCCCCCCCCCCCCTTTGCACCCGCCATCTTCTAAAACCCTAGAGGTTTGGAACCATTTTAAATAATTAACACACCAAACCAGACCAGATAGATACCTGATAATCCTCTCCCACCACCACCAGGGGCAGGTTAGGGGATTGCATCTTCCCCCCATTAGGAACTTGAACATGCACTGTAAAAGTCGGATTTTCCGTTTACATCCACCCCCCGTGTCGCAAATTCCTAGACCGTCCCTGAGTCCTGGCCACTCTGTCTTGTCAGTAGCCCTATATTATAGTGCAGTCAGAATCTGTGGTGGAGAGAATGTTGACTTTTTCAGTATAAATATCAAGTTTGTAGCAGATGTTGCGATTGCGTATGATCTGAAACCCCTTTCCGCTTGTCAGGGTCAGGGGAAACGCCTTGTCGTGCTTTTAATAGCGCTGCTGGGCACGCGGATTTAAGGGTCACAATGAATATTGATGAGGCGGGATGCTGGTGACGTAACAAGGATGAATATTCATGTCGAGGTTTTCTGGCGAATTTAAGGCGCACCAAACCATACATGACTTCGCAAATATCCGCCATCTTCGAAAAAGGGTGACTGGCGCAATGAATTCTGGGAAATATTTTGGTGTTATCTTGATGTTTTGTAAGGAGGTAAACACCATATTTCCTGGTTATTGGCAAAGCATGTATAACATTATTGAGCACGTCTAAATTACATCCAGATTACATAAGTTTTCCTTTACATAGGTGACAATATCGTATGTTTAATTGTCTACAGAATACGTTGGCATCTCGACCAAAAGACCAAACGACCCAGAATGCATTGCGCATGCAGTGGCGCCTCACAGTGGAATAATCTGAACTATGATTTGCGAAGTCTATGGCAGCATACCATAAGACAATTCGCTTGTCCTCCTATGTGAACATACACGCCCTTTCGCACCAGTCGGGTGCGAACCCTCAACCCCCGAGCCACGTTCCCGGGGTAACCCCCTACCTACTCTTTGCGAAGAAAGACATCTCATGATGTTGCGACCATACATACATGGCCAACGCGGGGCGCGAACCACCAATCCACGTGCTGTTAGGCTCTCGGATGGCAGCCAGCGCTCTAACCAACTGAGCTATCGAGCCCCCCCCCCCCCCCCCCCACGCCCCTCCCCCCGTATGAGGGCTGGCCTCATCCGACACAGCCGAGCGCTAACCACCAGACCACTCGATTGCACCCCTCCCCCCCACCACACCTCCTCCCGCCACTTCGAAGCTTCCATACACGTCATACAATGTCAACCATTACTGACCACTAATTTTGGTGTCTGAAACACTAGTAGCATAGCGAGATCCACATATCGTCAAATTCACTTCACACGGACCACCAATCTACACGTCTATGTACGTTGAAATCCTGCTCGCTATCCGGGCGGTTGACCACATGCATACAGTCGAGTTAAATAATCAGCTCTTACGTCACCGTGGTGACTAGACATCACTATCGGCCCTCACGTCACCATGGCAACTGTCACCATGGACGCTGTCAAGCCTCCTACGTCCATATCTTCCACCTGATCATTGGTTCGGGTCACCGTGTTTTTGTTTGTATTATATCATCAGTTGCGTCGTCCACAGCTGGGGTCTTACGACCAATTGGTGAACTTACATAAAGCTGTAGATGAGACCGTACACCAGCCTGCACGTCAGACATTAGTACATTAAGCTGTACATCAGACTGTACATCAAGCTATACATCAGATTTTACACCAGACTGTACATCAACCTGTACATCGGCGTTCATGTCAATAGACGAATTCACATCTGGGTCACCAGCAGGCTGCATATCAGTTTCCGTGTCACCATCAAATTGCATATCAGCATCCGTGTCACCACCAGGCTGCATATAAGTTTCCGTGTCACAATGAGACTGCATATCAGCACCCGTGTCGCCACCAGGCTACATATAAGCCTCCGTGTCACAATGAGACTGCACATCAGCCCCCGTGTCACCATGAGACTGCATATCAGCATCCGTGTCACCAGTAGACTGCATATCAGCATCCGTGTCACCACCAGGCTGCATATCAGCCTCCGTGTCATCACTAGACTGCATATCAGCCTCCGTGTCACCATGAGGCTGCATATAAACCTCCGTGTCACAATGAGACTGCATATCAGCCTCCGTGTCACCATGAGGCTGTATATCAGCCTCCGTGTCACCATGAGACTGCATATCAGCCTCCGTGTCAACGTGTCAGCGTGCGTGGGCAGAACGCTGGGTGTGACGTCAGCACCGTGGTGTACATCAGGATCTACATCAGGATCTATATCAGTATCAGCCGCCCTGGCCTGATTCCCAGCATCCCCGGCCTCTCTGACGTGACGCCCCTCAATATGTTTATGTCTCGCCTCGTCTGAATGAGTCTCAACAACATCATCCTGACCAGCATCACTCATTACTTCAGCCTCATCAGCTTCGTCATCCGCCTTATCATCATCATCATCATGACTCATTGGGACTTCAGCCTCATCCTCAGCCTCACCAACATCACCTATAGCAATTCCACTTTCCTCAGCCTTAACAACCTCACCCTCACCAACATCACCCATAGCAACTCCACCCTCCTCAGCCTTAGCAACCTCACCCTCACCAACATCACCCATAACAACTCCACCTTCCTCAGCCTTAGCACCTCAACCCTCATCTGTCTTAACAACCTTAGCCTCACCAACTTCAGCCATAGCAACTCCACTGGTCTTGCCTTTGACGTCATCCTGAACCGCCACACTTCGTATGTCGCTATAGACTACGGCGTCACCCTGAGCCGCCTCACTTCGGACGTGGCTATTGACTCCGCTCACCCCGAGCTGCCTCACTTTGGATGTTGCTATTGACTATGGCGTTACCCTGACACGCCTCACTTCTGATGTTGCTATTGACTACGGTGTCACCCTGGACTGCGTCTCTTCCGGCTTTCTCCGCCTTGGCCACCGAATCCCGGATCACGCCAGTCACGGGCTCCTGACCGCCTGCTGGTGTCTTCCCGGATGCGGCCTTCCTACGCCGGACGTCCGGGGCGGCGGCGGCGGCGGCGGCGGCGGCGTCCGGAGGCCTCAGGATCGTCAGGAGCTCCTCGGCCGCCTGGAGACCGCTGAGGTAGGCTGCCATCACGGTCCGCGGAAACTGGCAGAGATAAGAGAGAGATAAGCTTATATACAGGGGAAGAACGCCAACAGACACAAGATACAGGGGCAGAACGCCAAAAGACCCAAGATACAGGGGAAGAACGCCAACAGACACAATATACAGGGGCAGAACTCCAACGGGAAGAATGCCACCAGACACAAGATACAGAGGAAGAACGCCACCAGACACAAGATACAGGGGAAGAACGCCAAAAGACCCAAGATACAGGGGAAGAACGCCAACAGACACAATATACAGGGGCAGAACTCCAACGGACACAAGATACAGGGGAAGAACGCCAATAGACCCAAGATACAGGGGAAGAACTAAGGGGACACCTGGTCATGGCTGTATTTTAACCCGTGACAGCATGCCCCTCCCCCTCCCCATGTCCCTTAACCCACGTAAATCGGTGATCTCATGCTAGACTAAAGGGACATCTGGTCATAGCTATATTCAACCCATGACAACATGCCCCCACCCCCCCCCCCACCCCCATCCCCATGTCCCCTCAAAGTATATTCAGCCCATGACAATGTGTCCCTCCCATAACTAGTGACCTCCTCCGCGCGTATACCCGAACTGCAGGGGGCACACGCTGTCATGATAGGACGGCTGGTCATGTTACACCGGCTCCAGCTGAAAATTAGCTGCGTTCCTAGGCTGCCAGAGTAAATCGGGATCACCTGGATTGCGAGCCGCAGCGACATTCCCAATCACCACATCACAGATAGGGTTCGATAAGCATAATGCATTGACTGTCCCACACAAATAAGGAGAATGAATTTCAACCTTTGCTACTTGAAACTTCTAGTCTAGTACCGACCATCAACACGATGGTCTGTTGTTCACCAGTGAACTGCGTGGAATTGACTAGATCCCCTTGGACGGCACACGTGCTACAGCCTGTATCCCTGAGTACCGACAATGGGATATCACCAGCCAAACGACCAGGGTGTCATTTCACTAAGAATTCGTACTTTTTGCTCTATAAATTTCAAAATTGTATTGCCCAAACGAAAATAAATGAAAAAATTTATATTTAGCATCAATACATGGAAAGCACGTTTTTAAATAATATTGGCAGAAAATAAATTTAATGAATATGGCTGCACACCAGTCATCGCAGCATAACGCTTACCTCCGTTTCTGCTAAAATTCGGATCTGTCGTTAAATTAGCATGTCAAAGATACGGTTACGAGCTCATAACTCTTAGTGAAACGATCCCCAGATACAACAGGCAACTGCTTTATGAGCGAGTCGACTTCGTCGCAAGACGTACCCAGCACCTCAACTCCTTCTAGCGCCTCAAAAGTCTCCTGCCGACATGCCAACTCTTCGGGTTTTCTTGGCAACTCCACACAAGCTCCCAATCCACCCTTGATTTTACTATCAGGATCATCCGCTTCCTTTCCAGGGTTACTTGAATGCGGATTGTGAGGTCGCCAGACCCACTCTCTCTCAATTTCTGCACCGGCACACGGGGGGGCCGAAACCGGTTTGCCCAGGGTAGCAAGGGCTTGGCCAGAATGAAGTTTCATTGGACAATTCCGGGTGAAATTTTTGGGATCCCCACACTTGTAGCTCATTCCACATATGGGTTTGCATTAGAATGCTTGGGTTTCCCAAAATTAGGCCCTGTTGACCGATTTATCAGATCCCTTCCTGGCTGGTTCTTGTTAAAACACTTAACTGGCCGCCCCCACAGCCTCAGTTCCGGATGTTGTTGACACATTCTTACCTGGCTGCAGGTGCATACTTAACCCATGCAGGACCAACTTCAACCCATGCGGGCCGAAAATCAACCCATGCAGGACCAAACTCAAGCCATGCCGGCCCAAACTGAACCCTTGCTGGACCAAACTCAAGCCATGCGGGCCCAAACTGAACCCATGCAGGACCAAACTCAAGCCATGAGGGCCCAAACTGAACCCATGCAGGTCTAAACACATGCAGGTCCATATACTCAACTCATGCAGGTCCAAACCCAACCCTCTGTTTTTACAGTAGTTGCACTGATTTAGGAGTGATGGCGTTTTATAGACGGGCATGGACATTGGCTAGTACAACCAGATGAGCTTAATTACTACTTTCAGCGATAATGCAATAAATCAATGTGACAGTCGTGTTAACCAAGTAGAAAACAATTTTAGGTTTCAGCCAAGGGAAATGAATGTCAAAGCTTCGCAACCCCCATGAGTTGCTTCCACGCGATACTAGAAGTCCCTACAGTCCACGCGAGTGCTGTGAGCAGGCCGTGGAGGGATGGAGACAGCCGTACTGTGGATCAACGCGGGTTGTCTGCTGCAAGCCCTGACTGCGACTGAAGCAGGTAAGAGGGCAAACAAAACACAAGGAAGTGTCTACCTTCACCCATGTGTAATAGTGGTGTCTAGCTTGGCATGACTGTATCTGTCCAAGAGCGAAAATGGCTACATTGCTATGACGGTATCACTGTGGCATAACGGTGTATACCATGGCCTAATGGTGTATACCATGGCCTGATGGTGTACACAATGGCCTGATAGAGTACAAAGTGGCCTGACGGTGTTTACCATGGCGTGATGATGTATACCGTGGCCTGATCGTGTACACCATGGCCTGATGGTGTATACCATGGCCTAATGATGTATACCATGGCCTGATAGTGTACACCATGGCCTGACAGTGTGTACCATGGCCTGATGGTGTATACCATGGCCTGGAGGCTTATGCCATGGCCAGATAGTGTACACCATGGCCTGACAGTGTGTACCATGGCCTGATGGTGTATACCATGGCCTGATAGTGTACACCATGGCCTGACAGTGTGTACCATGGCCTGATGGTGTATACCATGGCCTGGAGGCTTATGCCATGGCCAGATAGTGTACACCATGGCCTGACGGTGTATACTATGGTCTGATGATGTATACCATGGCCTGACGGTGTTTACCATGGCCTGACGGTGGTTGTGTCTACCGTCACTCCGTGTAATGGTGGTGCCTACCGTCACTCCGTGTAATGGTGTTGCCTACCGTCACCCGCGTGTAATGGTGGTGCCTACCGTAAACCACGTGTAATTTGTGTATCAACCGTCACCCACGTGTAAAGGTTGTGTCTGCCGCCACTCTCTGTAATGGGGTGGTGTCTATTAGTGTAACGGTGGCGTCACCCGTCACCCAAGTTAAATGGTGACATTTACTCTCACAGAAGTGTAATGGTGGTGTCTAACGTCACTCAGTGTAATGGTGGTGTCTAACGTCACTCAGTGTAATGGTGGTGTCTGCCGTCACTCAGTGTAACGGTGGTGTCTACCGTTACTCAGTGTAATGGTGGTGTCTGCCGTCACTCAGTGTAACGGTGGTGTCTAACGTCACTCAGTGTAATGGTGGTGTATAACGTCACTCAGTGTAATGGTGGTGTCTGCCGTCACTCAGTGTAACGGCGGTGTCTGCCGTTACTCAGTGTAATGGTGGTGTCTACCGTAGCGTGGACCACGAGCAGTATTCCAATATATGAAAAACATCTTTTGTTTTTGGTACAATATTATCAAGAACTGGTGACTATTATGTGTTTGGGGGTAGGTTCACCTGTGGACATGACCGGGGTGACCTGCTACGCATCCAGCGACCATCATCATCAATACACCACACACGTGACAAGGCCTTCGACGGGTCGGAGACTCCGGACACCAACGAGTGGGCCGCATACCACGGCGGGGTGGGGGAGTGGATACAGCTCAAACTCCCCGTCACCCACCTCCTGGTGGGGGTGGGCATCATGCAGCGCTGCGGAAGCCATCAACAGACCCGTGAGCTGAAGTTTGTCTTCTCGGACGACTCGTACCAGATGGTGAGTAGGTAAAACACAGCCATGGACAGTTAAGTGGTCATCAGTTGATTTTATTACAGTTTTGAGATACAGAAGCAATTTCCTCGCCGAATGTAGATTAGCAATCCGTATGTACAGTTTTGTAATTTGTAATTACAGATTAGCTTTTTGTATTCATCCCGCCAAAGATATGCACGCATGCATGCCAACGGACTATAGCTGAATTATTAAATATACGCTCGGATTTTAGGCAGCGCCTATTTATATTAGGCCTACTAGGCTGGCGATAACTTTGTCCAGCATTTGTGGACTTTTTTTACGCATTAGACATAAGATAATGTACATCACAATCAAAACATTCGGGAAATGAAGCTGTGGAGGTGACCAGGTAAGTGTTTTTCAACAACAACCTGGAACTGAAGCTCTGGGAGCGGCCAGGTATATGTGTTTCAACAACATCCGAGGACTGAAGCTGTGGGTGCGGCCAGGTAAGTGTGTTTCAACAACATCCGGGAACTGAAGCCTTGGGGACGGCCGGGCAAGTGTGCTTCAACAACATCCGGGAAATGAAGCTGTGGGGCCGGCCAGGTAAGTGTGTGTCAACAACATCCGGAACTAAAGCTGTGGCTACGGCCAGTTAAGTGCTCAACAACATTCGGGAACTGAAGCTGTGGGGGCGGCCAGGTAAGTGTGTATCAACAACATCCCTGAACTAAAGCTGCGGGGGCGGCCAGGTACAATTCCAACATATAAATTATTGTAATAGAGATTTCTGTAGCTGTAGCATACTAGCATATATTGGTTGAACCAAGGTTTTAACGCATAGCATATATATCCATGAATCGCTTCACTTTGCTTTCCTACCCTTTAATGCTGTTCTCCTTTACACCCTTCGTCAATTTTCGTCTACTCTTATGCCTGCAACCTTCTATTAATATCGTGTTCAAGTAGAATATGTACATACCACTAGTGTGGTGTCACAAGCGAGTTTTAAAAGTCGAATTAAATTGAATACGGTCGACTTATACTGTCGACTTATGCTCGCGACTTATGTTGTCGGCTTATTTTGTCGACTGATACTGTCGACTTATACTGTCGACTGATAACGTATTGTTAATGATCGATATACTTTTGGACTACATTTTTATAGAGCCATAGAATTTTTTAAATTCTAATTGTAATTATTTCCACCTCGGGTAAACGATTTCCATCAGGAATAAATGATTTAAACCGTTAATAAATGATTTAAACAGGGGGTAAATCACTTAAACCGGGGATAAATTATGAACCAGGGGTTAAATTACTTTAACCGGGAAGAAATTACTTAGCCGAGAACAAATGATTTCCACCGGGATTAAATGAGTTAAACCGGAAAGCCATGATTTATACCGGGAATAAACTATTTTAAACGGCAATAAACTATTTTATCCGGCAATAAACTATTTCAACCGGGAAACAAAACACAGAGAAGTTTATTCATATCGTACTTATGTGAAGGATTGGTAGCGCAACACTGAATAAAGTTGTGCATAGCAGGGAACATTTGTGGGGCTATGGGCCAGGCGACTGCTGAGAGGGGGTTGTGGAAAGCACAATCGTAAACATTCTCACATACGTAAAGACGACCCCAAACGTGAAAAATACCTGATCACAAACATAACAAAAAAATTATCACAGACGTAAAAAGAATCACTTAGGTCACAAACGTAAAAACATTTCCGCCACACACATAAAAATTGAAGGGGAGGAAAATGGGTTTACAAAACACTCCGTTGTCATACAATAATAGGGCGCATACAGCGATTAACATGATAGAGGGTAGTAGAGATCGAAGAAATTTGAGCTGATCACATGTTGGCATGGTACCGTTGATTTTGCTATTGACGTCAAAGTCCGCTTAGTACGACAGATCTGACATTACGTCAAACCTGAAGCGCTTGCCTCATGTTGGAACTGCGACACAAAACACTCATTTTGCCGCCGAGTTCCATACGGGAGGTTCTCCACAGTAGTCACGTCCATTTAAGATTGGCAAAGAGTCATACTGGCTTTTTCAGAATTTGAGATTTGAGTAGTAGCGGCGCCAGTCGTCATTAAATGAGCATAAAGTGATGCTTGCGCTTCCGCAGACTGGCGTTGAGCTGTAGCATGCAGTGCACATTTTATGTCACACGTGGCAATGGACTGGGGGGAAATTCAAACTGAATTGCCAGAGATGTGTAAGTTAATGTCCAAGGAACACGACATTACCGGATAATAATGGAGTCCGAGGGCGAAGCCCGAGGACCCATTGTTATCCGGTAATGTCGTTTTCCGAGGTCATTAACTTATGTAAAATCCACGTCCTTATGACTCAAACACACTACATTACAGTAAAATAATGTCGTGAGAGAACAATAGAGTGACGTCACCAGTGGATTTTACACGCAGTTTGTCGTAGTGTACCTGCGAGACATAGCCGCCATCCATCTCAAATTGCACTGCACTGTTTTGAGCTTCTTGATAACAGCGGTTCACCAGATCGATCTCTATGACTGTGATGTCGTCTGGGAAGTCCAGTTGGACCCACTCAGATGCCCAGTCCGCGTCCAAGCTCAGGTCGCCCTCGATTATCTTCTCACACCGGAAGACGAGGCAGGTTAACAGTTGAAAATCTGGCCGTCTGACAGTTGAAGGGCTGACCGTTCGACAGTTGAAGAGCCGGCCGTTCGACACTTGAAGAGCCGGCCGTTCTACGGTTGAAGAGCTGGCCGTTTGGTAGTTGAAGAGCTGGCATTTCGACAGTTTAAGAGCTGGCCGTTTGACAGTTGAAGAGATGGCCGTTCGACAGTTGAAGAGTGGGCCGTTTGACAGTTGAAGAGATGGCCGTTCGACAGTTGAAGAGCGGGCCGTTTGACAGTTGAAGAGATAGCCGTTCGACAGTTGAAGAGCTGACCGTTTGGCAGTAGAAGAGCTGGCCGTTTGACAGTTTAAAAGCGGGCCATTCGACAGTTGAAAAGATACGTTCGAAAGTTGAAAAGATCCGTTCGACAGTTGAAACGATCCGTTCGACAGTTGACAAGATCCGTTCGACAGTTGAAGAGATGGTCGTTTAACAGTTGAAGACCTGGTCGTTTGGCAGTTGACGAGCGGCCGTTTGACAGTTGAACAGCGGGTTGTTGGACACTTGAAGAGCTGGCCGTTTGGCAGTTGAAGAGCGGGCCGTTTGACAGTTGAAGAGCTGGCAGTTCGATAGTTGAAGAGCTCGACGTTTGACAATTGAAGAGCTGGCCGTTTGACAGTTGAAGAGCTGGCCGTTCGACGGTATAACCAGACAAGACACGACCCACGGATACACACTTTTTGTGATGGAAACTATTACTTCAGCTTCAATGGCGTGACTAGGACGCCCGTTCATTAGCCAAATTTCAAAACAATGCTGTGACGTCATTTCCAGGTCGAATTGCACCCGCAATCGATGATCACTCTTGAGAACCATCTTACAACACTTAATTATGTTGGTAACGTTTGAGGAAGGCACTTTTGAATTGTATGACAAAATGTGACCGTGATGATGATCGTTTTTAATCCAGGAAGTCCCATAAAGAATTTTCCGACAGCTCTGGAACCGGAAGTAAGATAGGAACATGCTGTGTTTTATGATACAAACAAACATGAAACCTCATTTGCTACAAGATGACGCCACTCGTAATGTTTCCGATTTTTGACGAGTTTTTTAATGTACCCAAACTGACGTCATCGTGACGTCATATAGCTGATCCGAAAAATCTCAGAAATTAATCTCTTTTGTATTTCTATGCACTCCTAGAACCACAGAGTGATATATTGGATCTAACTGAGTCAAGCCACAGAGAAACTGTTTAAGGTCGAAAGCGGGTGGGGGGGGGGGGGGGGGTGGGTCCAAAAAAATACATCGACAGATTTTCGTCGACAGATTTTCTCCAGAAAAGTATCATGTATGGATCTAACTGAAAATGTAATAAAAAATATATGTCACTTCACTAAAAAAAAGTTCGGGGCATTTTTGTCAAATTGGCTTCAACATGGAGGTCAATGGGAAAATCCTATAAATAGTTTTTTTTTCTCAATGTTTTGAAATCCCCTATAAAAACTGGTCGACAGACTTCCCCAAAAAAACTGCCTGCTGAAGCCTAGCGTCATGGTGAATGCAAAAATAACCAAAAAAACAATTTGTTACTGAACTAACTTTTGTTCTATAAGCTCTATTGTAACCAAATTGGCTATATAACTGGCCAAAAATGACGAATTGTCACAATTGTGCCTTTCGGCGCATATATGCAATGCAATATCTTGGTATTTGTTTTTATTGAAATTTGACCCCAAAAATTAAAAAAAAATGAAATGAATTTTTATTTCCGAAAAAATCCGCTAGGCGCCACCCGATTTCGACCTTAAAGTCATCTTTTGCAATTTTTCATGAAGTCTGCTCGGGACCGAACGTCAGTGAAAGTGGCCGATCTCCCGGCAGAGAGTGTTTGAAGCTGTAGCCCCTCTGCCCCACGTCAAATTTAACGAAAAGATTTATCCTGTATACGCGAAAATTAAAGATGACTCTAGTCGAAGATGTATTAGCAGTTTGGCATCAAATACACCACCCTTCAGAATGCACTATTCTACAGCTACCGTACCGGACGGACTCATTCAATTTTAATTAATGTTTTAGGGTTCGATCTCGTTCAAAGGCGTGAAGCGTTTTGAACATTGACCCCGTGTTATTTTAAACTATTTTTTTTCGCTTAACACTTCCATTGTGATCGTACGATAACAGAATGTCTATAATTCTGCATCGAAAATACATATTTCAACCTAAATAACCACCTAAAACCATCCGTGACCCCAGCACCGGGCTAAACCGGACCAATGAACTACCAGGGACGATGAAGGATGAAAGGATGAAACATGCCCCAGATTCGGTGATCTGCGGTCTATTAGGCTACGCATATTAATACAGAGAGCCTCTCCTTTAAGTAATTGCGCCAACTATAGAAGTGGCTACGGGGACATTCATTATAGGCACAACATATCACTTTTAAGTTGGGTTCAGAGCCAATTTTTCCTAATAAAACACAGACCCTCATGTACCGGTATCAAGAGATAAGGGCAGCTTTTTCATACCGTACTGGTATATTCCAGCGGAAGTATGGTGAGAGAAGGAGGGTGGGGTAGGAAGTGTAGGTTTAATGCGCAAAACTCGACTGCCTCGACTCGCTCGCTTCAAGTGTTCTTCTAACCGGTCATGAAAGTGTATGTGTGTGTGTGTTGGGGCGGAGGTGGGGGGGGGGGCACGTGCACGTCGTATAAGCCGCATGGAAAAAGAGGATCGGCGTTCAACATAACTTCGGGATTTTGTCAGCACAAGTCGATAACGGTTTAGGTTTATAACATATGAGAGCAGAGTTGGAAGTTCATCGTACACAGAGAAATCACATCTGGTCTTCCGTTATCGCACGAATCTTTCAGCCTGAGAGGTTCTAACATCGTTCTATAATCTTTTAGAAGTAGTCAGTTGTGATGTCAAGTGTGACAAATAACCGCCCCACACCCGTTTCCACCTATCCACACATATCGGCTGATGGTTGCAAACAATGGTAAGAAAGCATCTAGTTATGAAAATATAGCAAGAATTAATTTCATCCAAACATCTAAAAATACAATTTCACTTCTTTGTTAATGAAATGAGTCACTAATGCTCCTCCATACATGTGAAAAAACGTTTTGAACTTACAAGTATAAAACCTAAGAAAGAGGAATTTGCCTGCTTTCCAATAAAAATAGGTCAACTAAATATATGTCTGTCTTTGTTTATGAGATGTTGAATAGCATCGACATCAAACAAAACTGTCACGGTCTCGTGAGGTCTCGCATCAGATGCCATTGTGATTGAGTGGTGCCTCCAAAAAGGTAAAACACGTTTCAAGAATATCTCATCGATTACGAATGTCGTGCGTGACGTCACAGCTCTCTCGCCTTCAAAGTTCAGGGTGGGTTTTATACACATTACTCTGAGAGGCTGCCCTGTGATAGTTTTGGCCTGATATCGGTGAGAAATTAATGGGAGAGTTTTCGGCCACAAGAGGAATAAATATATTTTCCAGACGCCCACTCAGGTCATGCAATGTGTGTGGTTTGATATGCACCAACAACTCATGGGTCCGCGTAAGATTTTACTGAGAGGAAGGGACGTCAACTGTCAACAGGGTAAAAGTAATGTCTTGTATTTGGTAGTTTTCTTTACGAAGCAGTGGCATTGCCTTCGCACTCACACTGAGGCCGATCCATCACCAGACTCGTCACCATGTAGTGGGGGCCCTTTCTTTCCAAAGAGCCCGCCTCAGCTCACACATGAGTCATGCCCCATGTTTTACAATACATGGTAGCATCCTGCCCTGCCCACCTTTCGAACATTATTGGTCTGTCCCTACTCAGGATACCTACCCAGGGGTTAATTTCACTAAGATCTCGCAACTTTTGCTCGTAAAATTAAAACATTGGATTGCCTGCCCGGAGAGACATCAAATATGTTGAATTCACCATAAATATATGGCAAACATGAATTTGAATAATTTTGAGGGGAAAATAAATTGCACGAAGATGGCTGCACCCCAATAATCGCAGTATAACCCTCATTTCAGTGGCTCGTAAAATTCCGATCTGTCGTTAAATTAGCGTGTAAAAGATTCGGTTACGAGCTCGTAACTCTTAGTGAAACGATCCCCAGGATACCGACTCTGAATAGCGAATCCCAAAGAATTAGGGAGAGTGATATCGAATCTCCAAGATAAGGAAGTTTCAAGTACGGGCGTGAAAGAAAAGCCCTTAAAGACCAACCAAAATAATACCCAGAATGCATTGCACATGCAGTAGCGCCTCGCAGTGGAATAATCTGAACTATGATTTGCGAAGCATTCTATTGTCGAGTGTGCTCTGCTAGACCAGATCGAGCGGCCGGTGCATGGTTCGAATCCCACCTTTGCTGATGTCTTTGTTGTGCAGGATAAAGATTCCACACTCTGGTGAACTATCAATGCATACTGGCGGTTAACAATGGTACCAAACAAATACTTAAAATTTACGTCTCGGTGATCCATATGTGAATTTGTATATCCTGCTCAAACATACATTTTTAAACGTTCAACATTATTCCCCATTCTATAGTACATATATATATATATGACACTACTCTGACTGCCTCCAATGACCGTCGTTTTTTTTATCTGAGCGCGAACCATTCTTTGTGTGCAGCTCATATATTACTTACATCTTCAACAATAATCGATTTCCTGGCTGACGTGGACAGTTTATTACACAGGTTACCCTCCGGGCAAGCCGAAGCGGAGTGAGCGCGCCACGTAGCGGCTGTGGACAACACTACCATGGACGTCCTCTCTCCCTCCCCGCTGACTTGACTTGCATTATGTATCTACCATACCCCAGTGGCTTTTCGAGAAAGGTACAAATCAAAACCTTTGTTATTGACCACCATACAAGGTAAGTTTTGGAGTTTTGACTGACTAACATTCTAAATGTACGTTAGACTCATTAAACTA
This sequence comes from Arenicola marina, assembly GCA_964019135.1. Classification (NCBI taxonomy): domain Eukaryota; kingdom Metazoa; phylum Annelida; class Polychaeta; family Arenicolidae; genus Arenicola; species Arenicola marina. The sequence goes on from OZ025256.1 coordinate 56,415, forward strand.
CTGACTGTGTTGCAATATCTCTAAGCTTAGGCATTAGGTTTGAAACTGGCGCTCAGTGTCTCATATCTCTGAAGTTAGGCATTAGGTTTGAAACTGGCGCTAAGTATCTCATATCTCTGAGGTTAGGCATTAGGTTTGAAACTGGCGCTCAGTATCTCATATCTCTGAAGTTAGGCATTAAGTTTGAAACTGGCGCTAAGTATCTCATATCTCTGAGGTTAGGCATCAGGTTTGAAACTGGCGCTCAGTATCTCATATCTCTGAGGTTAGGCATTAGGTTTGAAACTGGCGCTCAGTATCTCATATCTCTGAGGTTAGGCATTAGGTTTGAAACTGGCGCTCAGTATCTCATATCTCTGAGGTTAGGCATTAGGTTTGAAACTGGCGCTCAGTATCTCATATCTCTGAGGTTATGCATTAGGTTTGAAACTGGCGCTCAGTATCTCATATCTCTGAGGTTAGGCATTAGGTTTGAAACTGGCGCTCAGTATCTAATATCTCTGAGGTTAGGCATTAGGTTTGAAACTGGCGCTCAGTATCTCACAATTAACAGACATTGGATTTTTTTTTAATACAAACTTTATTTATTTTACGAGGTTCACAACAGCAAATTCACATATTAATGTTCACCTCGATTGGATTGTTGTTTGTTATGGTATATCACAATTAAATAGTATAAGCAGAGGCGGATTTTGGCGCAAGTGCCCCCAGGCAAGCCCGCTTTCTAGGGGCACAACGGTGTCCATGTAAAGTTCTTTAGACGCCAGTCAAGAATCGACTGTAGCTTTTATCATAATGTTTAGCCCCCGAGCATAAAGCAGCCTATCGTTGTCCACGAGCAGCAACCTAATGCTGGGGAAGGAGCAGTGCCCCCCCCCCCCCCGCTTCCGCCGCGTATGCACTGTAATCTCAAAAAGAGAGGGGTGGATCTAGGAGGGGGGGGGGTTACGGGGGTTGCCCCTCCATTCCCCGTTGGGACCACCGGTCACAAGTTTTTCAGAGAGCACCCCCGCGTTGGCAAATTCCTAGATCCGCCCCTGCCTCCCCACCCTCTAACGTCTGAATCCGCCCCTGTTAGCCGTACGCCGTGATCAAGGATTTTCATTCATCGTGATTTTAATATTAAATAACCATCAATCGGGAAATCGTCAATTTAATATCGTGTATCCGCACTTCCATTGCATACGGAGAGTTTTGCTTTTAATTCATCGTGACCTGGGAATAAAGAAATTATTCTTCTTGATCTGGGAACAAGACCCTCCCTTGTCCCCCCCCCCACAACATATGAAAACCGAAACAAGCCCGCCCCCCCCCCATCGAGCTTATCTGAATCCGACCCTGAAACCTGCCCCCCCCCCCTCCCCCCCCCCTATCCAGATTTTTTGGGCTCCCACCCTGTGAGCAGCGAAGAGGCAGCAGTGTCTCCCATTAGATTTCACACGTTGACCGAGTCAAGCAGTTTGTGTTTGCAGGCACAGCCTCGTTTTGTCGTCAATATGGCGATTCGGTCAATAAGGCGAATTATCCTTATAACGTTTTGTTTATGTCCCCGGAAACAGTCAAGTCGGCTATCTGGCATAAACAAACACGGTTCGGAAAGGCCACAACGTATGTACATGTGTCAAGCTGGTCACATGTACTGGTCAGGCTGGAACAGGAAACAGTGTTTTAGCGCGAAGAAGATTTGTGCGGACACAGCCATGACAAATCCCACTGTTCTGTGCTCTACGGGCCTCACGCGCTTGCATACTGTTGCTTTTTAGTTTGCAAAAATACTGCTTTCGGGAATAAATGGAGTTTTCGGCAACTGGAGTTACTGTTCTTTCGTTCATTTTCAAAATTTGGTTTATGGCGTATGCGCAAAGGAGACCACGATGTTATTGATGAACTAAACTATGGGAATTCAACTATCCTGAACCAAATAAGAGTAGTGATTGTAGTTTTTAATGAAGTAGATACTTTTTATGTATGTTTGAGAACGTGACTGGCGTTTGAAAGATATTTGATCGGTTCAGTGAAAATCAAGTTACTTTCTTTGTTTATCATAACGCGCTCCAAAATGACTTCATCTTGGTTACGTCATAACAATCAATGGCGTAAATAACGACGTCATTTTCGGAACGGTACAAGTGGCGAGATCCTGTGACATCAACAAATTAATATTAGTCCTGATGGAGGGCAAGAGATGTGAAACTATTCAGCAGCAATATCGAAGCAGCACTCAGACTCAGTATGATTCATTGCGTCCGGATTGCAGTACAAATATGAACATTTCTAGATTTGGCGAACATAATGCTATTGGCCATGGCATAAAGACTGCAGTAAACTTTGTAGTTCTTTTCTGGATCATGTCGTTATATGTGAAAGTTAAACCAAAGAAGCAATGTGGCATATGTTAACTCCAACATATATATGTGAGGAAAACTTGAATTTAAATTCAACTTGTGGTAATGCAAGGCGTTAGGAATTTTATTGGCCCTTCACCAATCTGTGGCAGCCCTTTATTTTCACGGCCTCGGGCGGATAATGAAAATTAGTGGGCTCCTACAGCTTGATATAGGGCCAATCAGATTGCCTAACGCCCCGCTAACTCGCGCTATTGTTATATGAGCCACAACTGTCGTAACTATCCAACTGTTACTACTAAGCTCTATTTTCGTAAATAATTATCGAGCATCAGCTTAACTGTTGCAACTATCGTAACTTTTGAACGTAAGTTCCAAAGTCGTAACTTTTGCTTAACCGTTTTTTTTAATTAATACCTTTTGTCGAGATGTTATATCTGTAACAGGACCGGAAGTTCTGTAGGAAGATCGGAATCTCTGACTTACAAATTGCATTACTATTTCAAGTGTTCGTGCCACGCCAAAACAACTTTAGCTCATATTAATCTTCTGTGTGTCCGCGCTTATATTATCGAGACTGTAACGCCCCAAATAGTAGAAGAGCATACTTTTTCCACTTGTTTTCGTACTTACCAATTTAACTTCTGCGAGCGAGGAAAGTGACGTCAAAGGGGAATACAAACGCACGAGCTTTTATCTTGAGACTCCGATTCTGTCTGCTCATTGGCTTGAACTCAACGAAACGCACTCACCCATGAAAACAATACAGGCCCTCGACCACAGATGTCTACGCACTGCATCAAAGCTCACCTGTCAATCTTGTGACATCATTGGGGAATTTTCAAATAACGCTCAGATGCAATGCTCCCAGAAATAAACCCGCCGGACCTCACTTTTGCTACTTTAACGAACCCGTTCATAGTGATATCGTGGAATAAAAACTGTAAACTCCTACTAAAACAATTGTTATTTGTTTATCTTCCCTAAACTGAGTTAACTCTGAGCAAGACAAAATCGTGGCACAAACACTTTCAGTATGGATGTGGCACTTATGCCGTTAAGTGTCATAAGTTTGGTGCGTGCTTAATTTGTAATTGCTATATATAGGATTAGCATTGCATTACCAATTAAAGGGGACATGCAAACAGTTGTCATTTATGTTTCATATGCATCATTTGCGCTGATATATTAGAGAATAAAATTATATAATCAACTTTCATTTCTCTATTCGCCTGTGTAATCGTATCTGTCTTGTCGTGTTGGCCTTGTCATAACGCCATCTGCCTCCACCAATACCACATCGGATGGAGAGGACATGAATTTGTGTTTTCGACCATGTGTGTGCACACAAGGGCTAAACTGATCCAAGGGACCTCCCGGGACGATCAAGGAGGAACGGATAAAACATGGATTCCGCGGTAACCCCCTCCCCCCCCCCCCATCTTCGCTGCCAAAATCCGCTCGGTACGGGCGTTTTACGGCCAAAATCCGTTCAGAAGGGGTATTTATTTTATCAGGGCAACCCGCTCTATGAACGCACGTTTTTATAGCCCCCGCCCGACTCCCTCGGGCATCAAGGGGCACCCGCGGACCCCCCCCCCCCCCCCCCCCCCCCACCAGATTCGTATAACAGTGCCCCCCCCCCCCACCGGGTTTGGAACTAAACGATAACTCTTGCTGTTTAAAAACGGAAGCAATGCTAACATTAGGGAAGCTCTTGACGCGTAGGACAGTGATATGAAGCGACCCCAGACATAGGTGGGATTAGCTCTGACATCAAAACCACCACCAAGGTGAAGGTTTTTAATAGCGGAACGTTTTTTGTCCCTTTCGAAAGCCCCTAACTAATGTTTAAAATCTTTACCTTTTTGCAGCCTACAAACTGTATTCTTACTCCGGGTACCTTCTCTGAAGTCGAACACCGGCAATATATATACACTAACATGTGAAACATATACCATTTACCAGTTCAGTTTGCTTACGTTGACGCGCTTGTTTTCTACTAACATGGGAAAGTCTTGTGCCATTTAAAAACTTCACCTTGGTGGTGGTTTGATGTCAGAGCTAAGGTTTGTGATTTGACCCCGCTAACGGTTGATACGTCTGCGGTCATGTAACCAACCTCTGCACCACATTGGTTCCCTCCGCGATTAAAAGCCGAAACGATTTCTACGCGACGAACAATTGCTCAGCAGGCCTAGAAGTTAAAATGGCAAACCATCGAAGGCGGGGTTACCCTGTATGTGTACGGGGTAATATACCAGCCACAAGCCTCTTCCAGTGTGACCTTGACCCCAGTACGCGTCACGGCTGGCTGGGTGGTATAGTCAAGGTTAAGGCCTTTGTTTGTGTTGAGGGCGAGTGGCAGCCTGCCACGATACAATTGACACAACGTGAGAGACGACCTGTGGACGGTCCGGGGATAGGTAGGTGCGTGTGTGGGGGTATATGGGTGGTGGGTGTCAGGTCACAGCACTGGGATATGGTGGCATGTTTGCACTGCGTAAAGTACTGAAAAGGTGTCTATTACCGGCAAGCATTATGTTGGCTTGCCATCAGTAGCAGGGTGTAAAGTTTATGATAGCAGGGTTGAAGCTGTTAATAGAGGAGCCTGTTTACAAAAAGTCATACGACCTCCAGTCCTTAAAGTTGTGTCTGGGATAAATAGGCATATCGTTAGGTCACTCCCATGGGCAGCATTATACCTTGGCTAACTCCCATTGGTCGCTTTATATCTCGACCAACTCCCATTGGCCGCACTATATCTTGACTCACTCCCATTGGCCGCACCATACCTTAACTCACTCCCATTAGCCGCACTATATCTTGACTCACTCCCATTGGCCGCAGTATATCTTAACTCACTCCCATTGGCCGCACTATATCTTGACTCACTCCCATTGGCCGCACTATATCTTGACTCACCCTCATTGGCCCCAGTATATATTGACTCACTCCCATTGAACAATATCTTGACTCACTCCCATTGAACTATATCTTGACTCGCTTCCATTAAACTATATCTTGACTCACTCCCTTTGAACAATATCTTGAATCACTCCCATTGGCCGCACTATATCTTGACTCACTCCCATTGGCCGCACTATATCTTGACTCACCCTCATTGGCCCCACTATATATTGACTCACTCCCATTGAACAATATCTTGACTCACTACCATTGAACTATATCTTGACTCACTCCCACTGAACTATATCTTGACTTCCTCCCATTGATCTATATCTTGATTCACTACCATTGAACCATATCTTGACTCACTCCCACTGAACTATATCTTGACTCACTCCCATTGAACTATATCTTGACTCACTCCCATTGAACTATATCTTGACTCACTCCCATTGAACTATATCTTGACTCACTCCCATTGAACTATATCTTGACTCCCTCCCATTGAACTATATCTTGACTCACTCACATTGAGCTATATATTGACACACTCCCATTGAACTATATCTTGACCCACTCCCATTGAACTATATCTTGACTCACTCCCATTGAACTATATCTTGACTCACTCCCATTGAACTATATCTTGACTCACTCCCATTGGCCGCATTCTATCTTGACTCACTCTAAATTGAAATGTATCTTGACTCGCTCCCATTGGATTATATCCTGCCTCACTCCCATTGGCCGCACTATATCTTGACTCACTCCCATTGGCCGCACTATATCTTGACTCACTCTAAATTGAAATGTATCTTGACTCGCTCTCATTGAACTATATCCTGCCTCACTCCCATTTGCCGCACTATATCTTGACTCACTTACTCCCCCAGTTATTACGCTATTTTGAAGAGTGAGCCATCAAGGAAGGCTATAGTTTGGGGTCAAGTCTCCTCCGTGAATGACCTCGCTACCACCTGGCTGAATACTAGCAAGGCTGGGTTCATCAACGATCACCTGTCTCTTACTCGCTCTCACTCATCCTCGTCCCTGTCATCGACTCTTGTTGAGATTTATTTCCTGTTTTGTGCTTTTTCGTCTTCCGCTTGGGGGAAGCTTCGCTGGCTGAGTGGCAAATCAACAGGTCGTAGGTTCGAACCAGGGTGCATGTACTAGTTACATCTGGGGTAACTTTCATACAAGTTCCATATCATTGTCTCGGCTGGTTTCTTTGCCCAATGTTAAATCTTCATATGCACAAACATGGCCTAAAACACCAAGTTCTCATGTCTTTTTGCTTTCTTCTTTCCCAGCCAGCCTCATGACGTATCCACGCGTTACCCCACCAACAGTGGTTAGGGCGTCCTGGATGTACAAGCATTTAACCACGCCTTACTCCGCCAAGCCTTGTCCCGCCACGCCTTACCCCGCCACGCCCAACCCCGCCACGCCTTACCCCGCCAGACCTGACCCCGCCACGCCTTACCCCGCCACGCCTTACCCCGCCCACGTCTTACCCCCCACACCTTACACGCCCACGCCTTACCCCGCTACGCCTAACCCCGCCACGCCTTACCCCGCCACGTCTTACCCCCCCACACCTTACCCGCCCACGCCTTACCCCGCCACGCCTTACCCCGCCACGCCAAACACCGCCACGCCCAACCCCGCCACGTCTTACCCCCCACACCTTACCCCGCCACGCCTTACCCCGCCACGCCTTACCCGGCCACGCCCAACCCCACCACGCCTTACCCCGCCACGCCTTACCCCGATACGCCTTACCCCGCCACGCCTTACTCCGCCACACCTTACCCGCCCACGCCTTACCCCGCTACACTTTACTCCGCCACACCTTACCCGCCCACGCCTTACCCCGCCACGCCTTACCCCGCCACGCCTTACCGCGCCACGCCCAAATCCGCCACGCCTTGCGCCGCTGATGATGACCCCGCCACGCCTTACGCCGCCACGCCTTACCCCGCCACGCCTTACCCCGCCACGCCTTACCCCGCCACGCCTTACACCGCTGATGATGACCCCACCATGCCTTACTCCGCCACGCCTTACTCCGCTGATGATGACCCCGCCACGCCTTACCCCGCTGATGATGACCCTGCCACGCCTTACCCCGCTGATGATCACCCCGCCACGCCTTACCCCGCCACGCCTTACCCCGCTGATGATGACCCCGCCACGCCTTACCCCGCCACGCCTTACCCCGTCACGCCTTACCCCGCCACGCCTTACCCCGCTGATGATGACCCCGCCACGTCTTACCCCGCCACGCCTTACCCCGCTGATGATGACCCCGCCACGCCTTACCCCGCCACGCCTTACCCCGCTGATGATGATCCCGCCACGCCTTACCCCGCCACGCCTTACCCCGCTGATGATGGCCCCGCCACGCCTTACCCCGCTGATGATGGCCCCGCCACGCCTTACCCCGCCACGCCTTACCCCGCCACGCCTTACCCCGCTGATGATGACCCCGCCCCGTCACAGTCTGTAGACAGCAGTCTGTGTGCTAGCATGTCTGCAATTACGCCCCCGCCCCACCACCCAGCTCTAAGTCAGCCGCCCCGACCTGGCGCAAGGTTTACTGTTGTTACACGTACGTGGGTCCTTCTTTCTGCTTATATTTTGTCGATTTGCTCGCTGATGAATTTTTGCATGTGATAGTATGGAACAAAAAACGACAGTTTAAAGTTGTTGACTAGTCTTAATGTGGCGGGATCTATTTTATGTGATGGTAAATTTGTACTGTAGTTTAATGATCGCATACCATTGGTTCATTTTTTGTTTTCGTGACCATCATAGCAACGCGCATTTCATTGGCTCACTCTCATTACGCCAAGGGGATCATGGGATATTTGTGGGTTGCCCGTCACTTTTCTATTTGACTCGATGGGCGCCGGCAGCACGCCGGCTTTCAACTCGTTTTCTAATCCCTGTGTTGCAGGTATGTTTCATTTTATCATTCCTCGCTATTTTCATACTAACGCAATGTACTAATGTGATTTGTAGATATTCCGCGTAATGTATCTAGTAACTTATATGCTGTAATTGGTTTAAATAGTAACTTGATAAGTTACACAGAGAACTTTTCTATTTGACTCGATGGGCGCCGGCAGCACGCCGGCCCTCAACTCGTTTTCTAATCCCTGTGTTGCAGGTTTACCCGCCTGGGGAAATAAAGTCTGTCAAATATTATCACCGCCGCCGAGTTGTGTTTTAAAAACCCAATTAAAGAACAGGGCGCACCACAGGCCCGCTACAAAATGGCGCAGTCGGCAGGATTGGGTTTTAAGACTCGGCGGTGAAACCGATTGACTTCAATTTCATGTTCACTGCCGGCGCGATGAACATCGGGCAGTAGGAACTGTCGACTTCATCGCGACGGAGGTGGACACCGAGCTTATCTGCAGTGAGCTTTTCATGTCCTCGAGGGCCAGTTTTCTCGAAGACTGGTAACACCTGGTTAACGGCCTTCAAGTGTCCTTAATTTCAACGAGCGGCCAACTCCACGCGCAAGTGCAGACCGCGCTTGTGCTCAACGGGGTTGTGGCCGCTGCGTCACTGGCTTCGGCCAGTTTTCTCCGAGACTCTTATCGTCGGTTTGTGGCAACGGCCACCTTCAAGTGTTAATGTCATCGTGCCGCAACTCCACGCGTAAGTGCACCGCGCTTGTGCTCAACGGGGTTGTGGCGGCTGACAACACTGCTTCGGCCTGTCTTCTCGGAGGCTGAATTCGTCGGGCTGTGTCTACAACGGGTTTGGCACGAGGCCGTCCAAGGCTTTATCGCGCTTCACCAAACATCAGACCGCACAGCAAGGTGAAGGCAATGTACAAGCATCGATCAACCATCTGTCAAGCATCAAACGGCGTTACCCCGGGTGAGACTTTATTAAGATAGGCCTAAGTTATACTGTTTAAGTGCACTGGTGATCACCCTGCTGGGGAACCAGATTCTCCCGTACGTCACGTATCGGAGAGTGATGCAGAAACGCGTCACGAAGTTTCTCCCGATGACGTTTCTGATGGAGCCACTCAGATGTCGCGACTCTCGTCCGCCACTGTTGACGCCAATTCGGTGACCAGTGATGAGGATAGAGAGAACGCCGCTGATGGCCCATGTGATGTTGTAGACAGTGGTGGGGAGGCCGTGGATAGCGAAGGTGCTACTGTAGCCCCGCTAAGACGCTCGACCAGATTAAAAAGTCAACCCGCGTGGTTACAGCGTGGGGACTACCTTGTTTCGTCTATGGTTGAGACCCCGAAATCGTGGTTACCACGGTTTACGTCAGGGGGCACTGTCGGAAAAGTTTTACACTTGTAACTGTTGTTTTTCATGAGCTTGCTTTGTTTGATTCTTTTCCAGTTTTGTCAGAGCTGGACGAGAGCAGATGTTTTTAACTTTAATCTCCGCTTACAGGGGCCCTAACCATGTCAAGGGACGACATGGATTTAACGCCGGGGAAGATGTGGCGGGATCTATTTTATGTGATGGTAAATTTGTACTGTAGTTTAATGATCGCATACCATTGGTTCATTTTTTGTTTTCGTGACCATCATAGCAACGCGCATTTCATTGGCTCACTCTCATTACGCCAAGGGGATCATGGGATATTTGTGGGTTGCCCGTCACTTTTCTATTTGACTCGATGGGCGCCGGCAGCACGCCGGCTTTCAACTCGTTTTCTAATCCCTGTGTTGCAGGTATGTTTCATTTTATCATTCCTCGCTATTTTCATACTAACGCAATGTACTAATGTGATTTGTAGATATTCCGCGTAATGTATCTAGTAACTTATATGCTGTAATTGGTTTAAATAGTAACTTGATAAGTTACACAGAGAACTTTTCTATTTGACTCGATGGGCGCCGGCAGCACGCCGGCCCTCAACTCGTTTTCTAATCCCTGTGTTGCAGGTTTACCCGCCTGGGGAAATAAAGTCTGTCAAATATTATCACCGCCGCCGAGTTGTGTTTTAAAAACCCAATTAAAGAACAGGGCGCACCACAGGCCCGCTACATTAAGATATTGCAAGATACCCACAGTACGAAGCATGATGAGTCAATGTGTGTATACTGTTGAGGGAAACCCTCGACGTTAATCTCTACCATTCTGCGCGATGACAAAGGTCGTTTCTTGTTACTGGAGTTAGAAATGCTGGATACCGGATTAACTCGGGAAATATATGGGCATAATGATGATAAACCAGAGTTTTCCAGGATATTTTTATCAAGATAGATGAAGAATAACACGCCACAAATTATGGAAGAAAAAGATGTATGTGATGGAGAGTACAACAGGAGTCTCAACGTGAAAATACGTGCCATACACAATGCCCTGGACTTGGGAGACGACGATGACGGGGAAAATATTAAGCAAACCGCCAAGATCATGCGTTGTTATGGGATACGATAACGGGTAACATTACAGAATCTATTAAGTATACAGCTAATAAAATTAAGTCTTAAAACAACAAATTAAAGGTACAACAGGGACTGTTGAAACGCGTTGAACAGAAACTTTCGCAGACGTCAGATGGCGATATACTTAGCGACATATTAAGTCTAACTAGAGAAGATATCAATGAAATAATTTAGGCTAAACTGAATGGAAATTCTCAGAAGTCTCTGTTCTACGCAACTTTTAATAAGAACGGACAAAGAGGCTATAGACGCCTACTGGGGGATAGGATAACTGAGAAATCTAACATCCTTGAAGAGGGTAAGAGATTTTATGCTAAGTTGTATATTAACCGATCACAAAAGTACGTTTGAATCAAGATTTCTTTGCAGACGAATACCCAATGTTAACTATGGAAGAAAGGGAAGGTATTGAGGGTATATTAATTGGAGATGAAGTTTTGAATATGAATTACTTCAGAGCTACCACGATAATATATATCAAGGTCCCGATGGTTTAAATTCTACAGAGTAATTTCGGGCTGATATGAAGCGTTCACCAATTCAAGCGTCTCACTTAGCATACGAGAAAGGCAGTATGTCGGTATCGCAAAAGCAAAGAGTCGGCACGCTGATCCCGGTGGGGGGGGCATCCCTAAACCAGGAAATGTAGGACTTAATTACCTTAAAAACTGCCGCCCTATTTCAATTATCGAGATCAGACTGGGTTTATGTTAGGGGGATATACCTCAGCGAGAATATCGCCAAACCCACAGCCATTTTGGATTTGGCTAAAGAAGAAAATGCAGAAGTCCGGTTTCTGTCAATATGGTCCAATGGCCCTATTACTGTTCTTGGCGGCCTATATAAGGACTTTTGTGCGAAGTACAAACTAAAACCAAATATACAGTGCGCTCCGCTTGCAACATCTGTTTGTCAGCAAAAACGCACTATATTTACTAATGAAAAATTGTATGTTTGAAAGCTGAAGGATTCCGACTTGTGTGACTTGTATTAATAATGATTCAACCCTTTCCTTGCCATACCTTAATATTTTAAATAAATACACATTGATTCCGGTCGACACTTCGAACGCATTCTAACTGTTCTGTCCCAATGTACAATAGATCGATCCAGGCTGTCAATCAATCACTGACGTCACGGTTGTTTTTGTCCAATCACGTGGTGAAAAAGGTCTTCCACGTGCGTTATGTCGGACAAATAAGTCGGACAAACAAGGCAGCATGGTCACTTTGTTTCAGCTTTGTTTGTCAGTTTCAAAGATGAGTACTTGTACCTACCATCAGCTATGATTGTCAATTTCATACTCACGAGTAAGGAAAAGTGACTCAAGCGTGGGCGGGTCTTAGTGTCGGAGCCTGGGTCGGTCTATTGTATAACATGTGAGGGATGTCATGAATCATGCCTCATATATTGACACCTCAGTCACAAGTTCAACATCTATGATGAATCGAAAGCGTAACAATCCGTTTGAACAATAATAACCCAGATAGCAAGTTCGACTCGACTAGACGTCGAAACGAGTCGACACTTATTGTCGGCTCGACATCGATATTTGACGTCGGTTCAACATCACAGTGACACACTTTTTGTCGGATTGGCGAGCGTCTAGCCGACGTAAATCGCTGCAGTTTCGCTCAAAAATCGACAGTAAGATCGAACTCGGGTAAACGTCGAAACGCCTCGACCATCAGTGTCGAATCGACATCAATTCGATACTTGACAGCGATTCGGCATTAAAATCCGTCCAGTCTCAAGATCTGAATCCGATATAAGCATGTAAGTAAGTTGCACCGTACAAAGCAAATTGCGGGAGCTTGAATCAATTCGACAAGATATGTGAGCAACCGGCTGGAGCACGCGGGCAAATGTCGTACGTAGGTCGTTTTGTATTTACGTCACACGCGTGGCGTCGTAAAATATCAATATAATTCCCTGGATTTTAATTGTTCTCAATATATTGATATGTCGATGTTAACAGGAAAAGGAAACGTCAAAAGACGGTTAGTTTCATAATTTGGGCACGCAGTTTATAGTAAATCCTGTAATAAATTACTAACGTTATTCGAGGTCGAATCGATATCGACCGACAGCGAAGACAAACATCTTATGGCGACGTTTTATTCGGCAGCACGTTGTAATGCCACACCCGTCAAAAGTAAAAAATGGTCGGCGATTCAGTTTTAGTTTAATGACATTTTCATTTTCTAGGGTCAGTTGATCCACGTCACAGGCATGAATCATGCCCGCGCTTCAATTACTGATTATGTAAGTTCAGTTTGTTCACCAAACATTAAACACCAACATTTTCTTTTATTTCTCCAGACTTTTTGTCTAAAAGTTCTGCAACTTATTTATCGGATTCATACATAGATTCGATGTAAATCCGCTGTCAAGTTGCCCGAGTGTTCTCATGGCAGTTATCCTCCAACGATGCAATATCAGATAGACGTCAATTACCGACAGAAAATGGGACCCGACGTGAATCTGCATTTGCCGACGCAATACGACGTCGAAACGAGTGTTCCTTGCGATCTGGGATTATGAATGAATGAAGTTCCTTTCATAATTATAGGCGCAACGCCCATAGTAAAAGAAAAATTCATACACGATCTATACAAATTGAAGGCAAATAACACGTTAATAGCCATCAATCTCGACACGCCGCACATTTAAAGTTTTACATTAAAATTAAGCTACGATGATGTCAAATGCTACGCTACATACAGACAAAAACATTATCCTAAGGTTGGAAGTTTCGTGTACTGCGTCACGAATTTGTGTGTAATCGACTCATTGAGTGCTTGGTTTGATGGATAATAATTTACAATGAAAAGATACACAAATAACTTATTCTAACACTATAATGAGACCATATTACAAATATTAAAAATTTAGACATTGACACGATTTGGACAGGAAACAACTGTTTGAATAGCATTGAACGCTGACACGGAACAACGATCAAATTGGTGGTAATCATACAGCAATATGTTCAAGAAAAACTTGTAAATTGTTTTGAATGGAAGTGATTTACTTAAGTTCTTGGTGTATAAGAACACATACATTCCATGCTTTAAATAATATGGCATGTTGTTAAACCACTGTTTTGGGACCAAATTGGTGCATCTCCTGTCGCAAAGTGTGACTGTTCTGTGTACTACGTCATCATAATTTGAACATCGCCCCCGTTTTGTTTTCTTTATTTACACATATGATATCATATTTAACGTTACCACATGCAGTGAGACAACGTGTCTATTTACATTTCGCATAATGTGAGTTAACTTTGTTTAGGGAAGACAAACAAATAACAATTTGTTTTAATAGTAGTTTACAGTTTTTATTCCACGATGTCACTATAAACGCGTTCGTCAAAGTAACAAAAGTGAGGTCCGTCGGGTTTAATTCTGGGAGCATTGCATCTGAGCGTTATTTAGAAATTCCCCAATGATGTCACAACATTGACAGGTGAGCTTTGATGCAGTACGTAGACATCTGTGGTCGAGGGCCTGTATTGTTCTCATGGCTGAGTGCAGACAGAATCTGAGTCTCAATTTAAAAGCACATGCGTTTGCATTCCTTTGACGTCACTTTTCTCGTTCCCAAAATTTAAATCGGCCTGTCCAAAAATAGGAAAAAGCATTTCCTTCTACTATTTGGGGCGTTACGGCTGGATAATATAAGCGTGGAAACACAGAAGATTAATATGAGCTGAAGTTGTTCTGGCGTGTCACCAACTGTTTTAGTAATTTATCAACGAGTCGCAGGCGCGGCCCACCCTTTACACAACATGCGATTGATCGACAAGGCTCCCCCTGGAAAAGCTCTGTGTGTGACGCCGACAGGGGGTGAGTGGGTGAGGGGGCGTGGGTAGGCCCTTAGATGGGCTGGAGCCAGCCAGCTGCGTCACAGTCACGGTTGATCTGGTCTCGGCCGGGGTGGGTGCCGGCGGCGGCGGCGTGACTGATTGAGGCTGACAGGCCAGCCAGTGACAGGCCAGCCAGTTGGAGTTGGTTACCCGCCGGACCACGCACGCACGCACGCCTAAGCGACCCTCAACACATTGCAAGTTGTAAGACGGAATAGCAACAGCTCACAAGGGACAGGCTTCGTACGACACACGGATAAGGTATGGAACTTTACTATATTAAATTGTATTCGCCACCGTCTAATGAATTTAATAACTTCAGTGTGCCAGACATATCTATCTGATTATAGGGTCATTGTACGACTTATTGTGTGTGTTAGCGTGTGTGTAATGAACACAGGTGCCAACAGCACTCTATCCCCATGCAGCCCAGTGGCAAGGTGGTAACATTGGACGGCTTGGCTGTATGAGCATCGACTCGTTAACCGTATGAGTATCGACTCATTTCGCTAAGAAATCACCTTGCCTTCGTGTACTTGGATGTGAAGGGTAGTTACCTGCTCCCCGAAGGCTACTAGTATCAACCCCGCCCCCTCCCCTGGGAGTAGGTGTCAGTCACCTTGTCCTAAACCGGGTCAACTATAATAGTAAGGCTCGCCATGGTGTCCATTGTTCAAAAGCTGTAGTGTCAACTATCGATTTTTACGACCAACCGCGTCTAGTAACAGATTTTTGAGAAGTTAAATGTTCGGTGTTCGCTGTCGCTTGTCGCCATTTACCCGTTTCGGTCCCCTTAACTGTGCATTTTCACCTGGTCGGCGAGGACTGCGCGACAGAACGGGTTAGTAATATCCCCTCCACATTGACACGCTCCACTTTAATTTTTTTCGCTAGGCGGGCCGTGGGTTTGACACACACACACAACCCGCATCACAACCAACTACATCAGAGAATGTGTTTCGTTAACTAGGCTTCTATATACAAATGGAAAATACATTATGATCAGACCTCACGTGGTAAAATAAGTGAAACCGGTCGGTGTATGCACGACTTGTGAGTCACCACGCGTGTGTATTGCGCAGAGGCGATGCGGGGGAGACTGGAGGAAGTGTTTGTTGTTGTCACCATGCAGTCGATACGGTCGTGGGGGTGGATGGATAAGCTGTCTGGGCCTGTACTTAATAAAGCTCGTATGTTGCTGATGGTCTGGGCGACAGGTCCAGGCAGAGATGCAGTAATGTGGTATTAACCCCTCAGGCTGGTCTATTCCCAACACGGCGACGAGTTCTAATTTACAAAGGTGTGGGTGCGTGTACTAAATTCACGGCAATTAAACGTTAACACTCCGAGTTTGGTCGTTGCAACGGGTGCACCAAAATAAACCTCTTCTACTTGAGTGTCTAAATGGGAGCTTGTATGTGTCAAACGATCGAAAGATGCGGGGCAAGGGCCATTTGGACATGATCCCCCCCCCTCCCCGCGTTTGATTACTTCCTGACTTAGAGGTTTAAACATTCCACACACAGTGTCAACGGCCGCCGGCAAGAGGAAGTGGCGCTCTAGACGCTAATGCAGTCAGATGTAGTTCAGGACTAGGGCGCCCCCTGTCGTTGGAATTGGTAAACAACATTTTATGTGCACACGTTGATGACGTTTCGCCAAATTTATACTTTTTTTGGAGGGAATATTCAAGAACTTGGATTGTTTTGGGTCATTGGCAAAGAATTGGTGCGGGATATGGTAGGCGTTTATAGTTTGTTATGAACCTTTATTAAGGCCTTAGCTTTGTGTTCTTCGGCGTAAAATCGACATTCAAAATTCTAAAAAAAAAACTCGATATGTAACTGTAAGTGTGGCAACTAAGTCTCCGAACTTGACACTGACTCGTATCTTGGTGCTGCTAAAATTGGCATCAGTACGATGCTTGTGTGACGTCGTTCACATTGTCAATGGTCTCACCAAGACTGGTACAATGCCGCTCATACTGTTAATGGTGATACAAAGACAAATATAATTTTACTTAATATTGTCAATGGTCACGCCAAGACTATCGCTCATACTGTATGTGATGATATCTAGACAAATATAACGTTTCTTCGGTGATACCATGATAAGTATAATATTTTTTACATTGTCAACGGCTATGCCAAGACTGACCTAATATCGCTCATATATTCATATATTCACACTGTCAAAGGGGAGATACAAAGGACTAGTTTAACGTCTTTCACACTATCGAGAGATGTATAACAGCTAACATCTATAGCGTATATTTTCTTTGTCGATACCAAGACAATATATTTCACATTTTCAATGTTACCCAAATTACATGTACAATAACATAATTCAGGACGCCAAGGGGGATATCCCTTTGTAAAACAGCTTTTACATTGTCGGCTTTGATACCAAGACAAGTCTAGCGTTTCTTTGCATTGTTAATGGTAATTTCAAAATCAGCATTAGGTCTTTCACACCCTTAAAGTATAACAATATGGCCATTGATACGAAAAACGGTATAACGTATATTACTTTCATTGATGTCAATGGTGACGCTAAGACTATTACATCCACTGACCACACCCCTAGCGCACATTCCGTCCGACCCCCGCTTGCTGATCACACCCCTTTGGTACATTCCAACCTGCCCCCCCCCCTTACCCTCCCTCTCCCATCGCACCGCCTGCAGGGGGTGAAATTGGGCGAGGTTGAATTTTATCTCCGTGTGTGGGTGGACGTTGATGCTTGAAGGGGTGTGGGCGTGCGGGGGCGAGGGGTTGGGTGACGTTGGTTAACGGGGGGAGGGAGGGGTGTGGTTAGTGATAGGCAATGAAACTGGTCCAGAATAAGTTTAGTTGCCTCCACGTGTACACCCAAAGCTGGCATGCCATCTTCTCAAACGGAGTGTGACAGGACACGCGGCAATCCAACCACCCCCTCCCGTCGCCTTGGTTGCACGGCGTGCCTTGAAGCCCCCCGCTCCTCCCTCCTCTCCCCTCCCTCCTCCTCCCCACTCCCTGCCCCCTTCCGCTCCCCACCTCCTCCACTGTACCACAGTTCAGATATGGCCACAAGCTAACCGTTTACCTTTTCGTCATGGGCGAAGAACTGAATGCTATTTGCTAGAGACAGTTGATGCGAACCAGTTTTAGGGGGCGAAGCCGACCGCGAAGTTGCAGCGATTATTTGCTAGACTTTTGGGCGCGCAAGAATGGCACGACATGGTGGCAGTGGAGGGAAGGCAGAGATATCAGACCAACATGTCAGACCTTGGTTTTAGTCCCTGGTTTGGGGGTGTGTGTGTCAGGGGGTGGTGGTGGCTGAGATGCCAGACGTGCACATTTGGCGCAGTGAGGCGGTGGGTGGGCAGAGGGGGTGGGGGGGGGGCGTGATACCAGGTCTGACAATGGAATTCATGTGTGCGAAAATGACCAGGCACTGTGCCAAGGATACTACAGTATAAGCGCTGAATGGCGAAGTAGTGAGCATACGGGCAAGGGGGCGGGTGGGAGGGATAGGTGTGTGGGGAATGGGGGGGGGGGGCTACGGATGAGGACATTAGACATGAGATAGATAACATAGGGGAGAGAGATGGTGGGCAATAACCAAGACATAACGACACATGTTTATCGTGTCCACAATAGAAGGTCGGTCCTGTATTTTACTTTGGGAAGTACCCTCTGGTAGCTCTCCAAGTCGGGGATGTCGCCATGTTGACGACCCGTGCCGAGCAGGCAGAATGCCGGAGAGAAGTACCTTGGTCCTCCAGGACCTTTAGGGGTCCCGCATACCAGGGGACAAGCGGGTGAGGGTAGGTGGGTGAGGCGGTGGAGGAGAGGGAGGGGCGGGGGGGTGCATGGTTAAACTGGAAGGCCGAAAACAAAGGTCGATACTTGTCCCGTTCGGCTTATCGGAAAAGGCGACTGGGAAGAGGCAACTTACTCGGAACGGCAAGCTATCTAGGAACAGATCCCGCCAGGAGTCTAGGTGGCGCAATGACGTCGGGGGATATAAAGTACAAACTAACCGGGGGTCTGACGTCATGACTGAGGGAGATATATGAAGTACCAACTGTGTCAGTTAATTACTTTGGGTTACCCAACGGTCATTGTGACGTCAGTACATTAACTTCATTATTTGGCGGTGATTGTGACGTCAGTACATTAGTTTCATTATTTGGCGCTGATTGTGACATCAGTATATTACCATTAATACCCCGCGGTCATTGTGACGTCAGTACATTACTACAATTACCCCCCCGGCGTTTCTCATAACCAATGAACTACAGTGATTAAAACCTGTACACCTTCAAGCAATATATATGTATATGAAGACAGTTCCAGACCGGTACAACAACACGTGGTTTTATAGTGCTGTTAAAGCGACATTGCCGACTGGTGAAGAGCAACCATCAGGGACTCCATGCTGTGAAATACATAAATACACCACATACCATCTTTGATGCAGCGTTATATTTTGCCTTCGGCGTCGGTTGATTGAAGATGTGAAGGCGATCGGGGTGAGACAGGCTGTGTGGGGGGGATGGATGGGGGTGTGGGGAGTGGGGTCACTTGCGAGTGACGAGGTGGAGTGAGAGGGGGTGCGGGTGGGCGGATTCGCGAGACGGGGGGTGGAACTCGGGTGGTGGTGGAGTCGTGCGCCAAGAATGCGTTAGCGAAGGATCAGCTCACCGCCCTTGTGTACTGTGTACTCGGGCCAGCTTCTGCGTAAAATTAACATAATATACATCCAGAAGAATAAATAGTGATGCAATCTGGTGGTTGTGCAAAGTATAGGGCCCATAGCTTGATAAGTGTGGCACGTTTTAGTCACGATATCTGTACAAATTCTAACGATCAAGGCCGTAATTTTCGCGCCAAGTGATGTAGATGTAGATGCTAAATATAGGCAAGCGAACGGTTTACGTATATGGTTTGGTGTAATGGTATTTCCAAGAAATAAGGTAACCGGTAGGTAATTTATAATATCTAGAATAGCCATTTAACAAGCGAGGTTTTGTAACGGAGTCACGAATCAAAAGACATTCAGTATCATTGCCAGTCTCATGCATACAACGCACCAGCTTCAAAGGGGAACCTACATTTACGTGACAAAACGTGACAAATAATAATAGCGCGAGTTAGCGGGGCGTTAGGCAATTTTATTGGCCCGACATCAAGCTGTAGCAGCCCGCCAATGAAGGGCTGCTAGAGGTTGATGAAGGGCCAATAAAATGTCTAACGCCATGCAAAACCCGAGCTATTACTATTATTTCGAGTTGAATTTAAGTTCTAGTTTACCTCACATATGTGCTGTGCGTTAACAGTCTCCTTGCTTCTTTGGTTTAATTTGCATGGAATATTCAAAGTAACATGTTTAGCGCTTACAAGCATTCCCAGATCTTGTGAGCCAGTCGCCTTCTTTACACCATATAAATATATATCAGTGTATCGTGACCAAGAAACGGTACGCGTAGCTAGGCAACTAGGCGGGCCATTTAAATCAATAACCTTCCGTGCGTGACGTCATGTTTCATTGTTCTACGCCATGTAGCTACGGCAACAATGGTCTATTGAAACGACTAAGGGCGGTTTAGGTCGGATTACAGGACTTTAGCGGCCTTCCGATTTAATGCTATTGAGCTAGTTAACACGACCAACTCATAATAATGGCCAATATTGCTAATAGTGCTCTCGAATAATATTAACGGGTATTATATTTTAATGGCACGATATACTGGGATTCATTTCTTGAAAGTCCCATTGGACCTAGAAGCTGGACGAAGTGATACAGTCCGGGGGGCGGGGAGCGGGGCACTACCTTACTGCAGCGGTGGTGGCGTCTCGCCTATGCCATACAGGGCATATGGGAGTAAAAACGAAGCGATTTTGTGGTCATCGACAGAAAAGTCGGTGAAAATTAACCATTCGGATTAGACATTGACAGCGTCTGCAACGTATGCCGGGGAAGGTACCAGCTGATTGAGATCTCTGGGCGCGAGAACCATGGGAATATGCAAGGAAAATATGGACCACTTTCTTTCACCTAGGAAAGAGAGAATTTGTATTCTCAGATGGGCTTTTTGGGAGGCAATGCATGTTTCTGGCCGGAGGAGCGACAGAAACCGGCGAGAAAACAGTCTTCAGAGCACAGATCGACACTGGCGAGCAACATTGCACAAATTGAAGGATCTTAAGTTCTCCTTCTTTCCGGATAAGCCTATAAAATTCTAAGCCTAACTTATACTGATGCCATACAAGGGTAAAAACGATAATTCTAGCATAAGGGTTTCGCGATACATCTCGTTCTCTCTGGTGAAGCTCGTATTCACACTCTTATAGATCTATTGCAAGTAGAATCACACTTTATCATTAAGTGCGCCAATGCCTAAACCGAATCTGGTGTGATGTGTGGTGGGACAAAATGTGTGTACATTATCGTTGCAAGGGTACAAAAATGAAAAATACAGTGCCTTGTCAAAAAATATTCACTTATAATGCTGTCAAGGAGTTTCCCTCTCTGATTGCAGAGAGTGGTCGAAATTCTAATTATAATTGTTTTATTTATACATATATGCATACATGACCATTATGTACAAAATACACAGGCCTAAATATTTACGTCTGAGAGCGAGTGGTACCAACCTCTTGTAGAACTTGGCTAGGGGTGTACTTTTGAATGCCGCAATCACAGACAACTTTCAATCTCTCTTCAATCACGCTTCATGACTGCCCTTTTGTAACCTTGCCGTCAAAGACAACAGTGGCCTTTCGAGAAAGGTACAAACCAAAACCTTCGTCATTGACCAGTGTCATTGAGTGTGAAATATCACCAAGATGAAAATTAGATTGATTTTTAATTGACAGAGCTTCGAGTCAAAATATAGATCGATATATCACCATAGTTTCTTGTTTAACACCATCTATTCAGCCTATTCAAGATTAAATGTTATCCGCCACTGTTTGGCCCACTGAGATCTGTCATCTGTGAATAGGGAAATCTCGTTAAATGGAAAACAAAGACCACCAATAAATGATTTTTTTATGGAAACTATTCCCAGAAGGACATATTTGTTATGAATCTGACAACGGAGTAATCATGAATTTAACGCTAACCATTGCCCCAGTCATAGAGGTAGCGCATTGCAGCTGATGATGCCGTAACGGTAGCGGTCCGATATTTTCCACCTCACCCGTCCGCAAAAACAACTCACGGGCCGTCGATCGTATTAGCTGCGAGAGCTTTAGGATATATGGATATGTATGTTATCACAATTAATCACAAAGGCCTTCGCGGCGCTACCATTTACTTGTAAGCCTTCATGTCACAAGTGAAACGGTGTCAACCGGTGACAACCCCGCCGGCTCGGCACCTATCCCCTCTCCACCCCCCCCCTCCCTCCAACAAACACACACCATCCCCCCCCCCTCCAACAAACACACACCATCCCCAACCCACCGCAACCCAGTCATTAGTTTAATGAGTCTAACGTACATCTAGATTGTTAGTCAGTCGAAACTCCAAAACTTACCCTGTCTGGTGGTCAATGACGAAGGTTTTGGTTTGTGCCTTTCTCGAAAAGCCACTGGGGTATTGTAGATACATAATGCAAGTCAAGTCAGCGGGGAGGGAGAGAGGACGTCCATGGTAGTGTAGTCCACAGCCGCTACGTGGCGCGCTCACTCCGCTTCGGCTTGCCCGGAGGGCAGCCTGTGTAATAAACTGTCCACGTCAGCCAGGAAATCGATTATTGTTGAAGATGTAAGTAATATATGAGCTGCACACAAAGAATGGTTCGCGCTCAGATAAAAAAAACGACGGTCATTGGAGGCCGTCAGAGTAGTGTCATATATATATACTATAGAACGGGGAATAATATTGAACGTTTAAAAATGTGTGTTTGAGCAGGAATACAAATAATGGCCCAATAATTTACTTATGAAACACCCAGACGTAAATGTCAAATATTTGTTCGGTACCATTGTAAACTGCCAGTTGTAAATATCTGTGCAAGGCATGGATAGTTCACCAGAGTGTGGGATCTTTATGCTGCACAAGCACAAGTGGGATTCGAACCACGCACCGGCCGCTCGGGGTGGTGCAGCAGAGCACACTCGACTATAGAATGCTTCGCAAATCATAGTTCAGATTATTCCACTGCGAGGCGCTACTGCATGTGCAATGCATTCTGGGTATTATTTTGGTTGGTCTTTAAGGGCTTTTCTTTCACGCCCGTACTTGAAACTTCCTTATCTTGGAGATTCGATATCACTCTCCCTAATTCTTTGGGATTCGCTATTCAGAGTCTGTATCCTGGGTAGGGACAGACCCATAATGTTCGAAAGGTGGGCAGGGCAGGATGCTACCATCTATTGTGGAACATGGGGCATGACTCATGTGTGAGCTGAGGCGGGCCCTTTTGGAAAGAAAGGGCCCCCACTACACGGTGACGAGTCTGGTGATGGATCGGCCTCCGTAGTGTGCGAATGCTATGCCACTGCTTCGTAAAGAAAACTACCAAATACAAGACATTACTTTTACCCTGTTGACAGTTGACTTCACTCTCTCAGTAAAATCTTACGTGGACCCATGAGTTGTTGGTGCATATCAAACCACACGCATTGCATGACCTGAGTGGGCGTCTGATTTTTTTTTCATTGTCTTGTATATATAGCAGAAAACTCTCCCATGGTAGCCTCTCAGGGCAATGTATATAAAACCAACCCTGAACATTGAAGGCGAGAGGGTTGTGACGTCACACATGACGTCACGCCTGACGTCACGCACGACATTCGTAATCGATGATATATTGTGAGAACGTGTTTTACCCTATTGGAGGCAACACTCAATCACAATGGCATCTGATGCGAGACCTCACGAGACAGTGACAGTTATGTTTTATATCCATGCTATTCAACATTGCATTTCTTTGCTTTTATACATTGGCGACACTTTTGCCTGTGCCTGTACGAGACAAAGACACACACATATTTAGTTTGACCTATTTTTATTGGAAAACAGGCAAATTCCTCTTGCTAGGACTTTATAACTTTATAATATAAAGTGTTTCACATGTGTGGAGGAGCATTAGGTGACTCATTTCATTAACAAAGATATGAAATTGTATTTTTAGATGTTTGGATGAAATGAAGTCTTGCTATATTTCCATAACTAGATGCTTTCTTACCATTGTTTGCAGCCAATCAGCGAATGTGTGTGGATAGGTGGAAAAGGGGGTGGAGCAAGGGGCGGTTATTTGTCACACTTGACATCACGACTGACTACTTCTAAAAGGTTATAAAACGATGTCAGAACCTCTCAGGATTGGGATTTCTTTGGGTACGACGAATTTCCAACGTCGCACGCCTATCCTGTTTTTCCATGCGGCTTATACCACGTGCATACCGCCCCGTCACCCCTCCCCCCCCCCGCCCTTCACACACACGTACTTTCATCGACCGGTTTGAAGAACACTTGAAGCGAGCGAGTCGAAGCAGTTAAAAAGTTTTTCGCATGAACCTACACTCCCTAGCCCCCCCCCCCCTCCCCAGGCCTCCTTCTCTCCCCCTACTTCCGCTGGAATATACCAATACGGTATGAAAACGCTGCCCTTATCTCTGCATCCCGGTACATGAGGGTCAGTGTTGAACCCAACTTACCCAAATTGATATGTTGTACTTACGATTGACCTCAACGCTGCTGGGTTAGTTGTTTAGGTTGAAACATGCATTTTCGATGCAGAGTTGGAACAAAAATATAGACATTCTGTTGTCGTACGATCACAGCGTAAAAAAATGTTTCAAAATAACACAGGGTCAATGTTCAAAACGCTTCACGCCTTTGACCGCGATCGAACTTAATAACAATAATTAAAATTGGATGAATTCGTCCGTTACGGTAGCTGTAGCATAGTACATTTTAAACGGTGGTGTATTTGATGCTGAAACGCGAATATATCTTCGATTAGAGTCATTTTTAATTTCGCGTAATTCTGATGGTTAAATTTGACGTGAGGCTAATGGACTATAGCTTAACGCCCTCTGCCGGGGAGATCGGTCAATGTAGTCACTTCAACTTACCTTCGGTCCCGAGTATAACCCCACGGTGATTTCTACTGCTCATGGTGGGTTATGAGTTTCCCTGTGACGACAACAATACTAATAGTGTACATATTATGCATGGGCCACTTCAACTGCAATGTGCCACCCAGTACGGCCTCCTCGAGGCGTGACTCACCCAGCACAGCTTAGCTTACGCATATCCGGCGAAAAACTACGCCGGGTATCACAACTTTCCAGCTAAAACTTTAAATTTGACAGTGACGTCTGTACTGTAACTTCGTGACCTCACATACCGCGCAGCAATGATGCGCTTCCTGTATTATAATAAAGTATACGGCCAGGACTTAAACTGTCCTAGTGTAGGGGGTGGTGAGGGAGGGGGGGGGGGGGCAAGGGGTATTTCCGTTCCTCGGGAATGCGCTTTTCATTTTACCGTCAACTGGGAATGAAGAAAATAAGTCTTCGTGAACTGGGAACGGGATATTAGCCGACCGCCTTGATCGAGGATTTTCATCAATCGTGAACTAGGAATTATCCTATTAAATAACCGTGAATCGGGAAATGGCCAATTTACGTCATGTCTCCGCCTCTTCCACTGTATACGGGGACTTCTCCTTTTAATTCCTCGTGACCTGCGAATAAAGAAATGTATTCTTCGTGACCTGGGAACACGACCCCTACTTGTCCCCCTCCAAGTCTGTGTCACACAGCCAAAGTAAGTTATGCTTGGATAGTATGCTTACCTCTGCTTATGCTGCGCAACTGGTATGTGAGAGACAAATGCTTTACTTTGTGTTCTAACTCGAGTAATATTGGCGTCGTATGTACATTTGTTTCATCCACTCGTCATTTTCAGATACCAATAATCTGTCTGGATTAAGCCTTTAAGGAGCTCCCCTTCCCTGTTCTTTTCTCTGTCCATGTTCTCGTTATATGGGATCTAACTTAATCTAGCGTACCTCGCCATGTGTACTATTGCATATTTTGTTTTACATCGTGCCTTTCATTTTCCCGAGGAACCCTTAGCGAATGCTATTCGGGGTATATTAGCGAGCGTAGCGAGCTCTTTAGATAACACACACGTAAAAATCTGACAAAATCTGTATCTCAATCCCATACTGTAAAGCGCGAAAAAAAATCAACGGGAAGTCGACCCCCAGTGGTGTGACATGCGCATGCGTTTAAATGCATTCTGGGAAATTTCATGTTTTTTTTTTTTGTCAAAACTTATATGCAGCTCAAACCCCCACATTAACAAACGAATGTACATAATTGGTAGATAATTTAAATACAAAAACATAATTCCAACTGATGAAACGCTGATCATAGCGACAACATGCATGTTTCCTCCTCTCTCCTGACAGGGCGCTCAACACGCGCGCGCGATGCATTCGCTTGGTGGCAGCACAAGTCGAACGCGCAGACGACAGTTTCAGATTTGTCAGCAGTTTACCAGGCTTCGTTGATGTTACAACATTTTCACGTCTAGTCTAGCTTTTGTCAATTTAAATCAAGGTTGGTGATACATTAAAGTCCTAAGGTAACTTATTTGTGTAATATTTAGATCTAGCCTAGGAGTTAGATCTATTTGACAGTTCATCAGGCGCCAGTGTAGGATCCATAGAACAGTTTTGACCCTGACCAGGGGACCATTTGACTCTTTTAGCTAATGTTTACTGAGCCTTTCAGTAACATAGACTTCTAATTGACTAATATAGATCTAGCTGGAAGTTAAGTTAATGTAAGTTCCCTAGATCTAGTTTAAGTTGGATCTAAGCGTTAAACAATTTGAGGCAAAAATTGCTTCGTTAACGCGTTACATGTTCTAGATCTAAGCTTAGGCCTAGATCCAGATCTAGATCCGTTAGGTCTACAATCTAGTTCAGCTTTTGTCAATATAGATCAAGGTTGGTGATCCAAAAGGTGCTAGATCTAACGTCACATTTAGGCTATAATCATATGACTTTCACCACTTATTTGTGTCACATTAAATTAACTGGGTTATTTGACAGTTCATCAGGCATCCGTGCAGGATCCGTCAGGAAATTTGTACTGGTTCCTGGACAAGCTAAGGGAACCATTTGATTGGGACAACCGTCTTTTAGCCTTTCATTAAAATAGACTTCTAATGCAGATCTAGCTGGGAATTAATGTAAGACTTACTAAGCTTAAAGTTACATGTGGAGCTGGCCGTTGCAACGGCTGTACCAAAATAAACATAAACAGGAAATGTTACCTTTGACCACAAGCAGTGTCAACGGCCACCGCCAAAAAAAAGTGGCGCTCCGGACGCTTCTATTGTCTCATATAATTTAGCGCTTGGGCCCCCTGTCGGTGGCACCGGTAAACGACTTGCTTACACACGTTTATGACGTTTCAAATCAGCACAAGTTTTCATTTTTGTGGCGGACAATTCATGAATTTGAAATTTTTTCCTCATTGGCAGATAATTGGTGAGCGATATGGTAGGTGTTTATTGTCTGTTATGAACCTTAAGGCCTTAGGTTTGTGTTCTTATACGCAACTTTGGCATTCAAAAACAGCGAAACAATTCCACATGCAACTTTAAGTTGGATCAAAGCTTTAAAAAAAATTGAGGCAAAAATTGCTGTTGTTTGGCGGATTTTTAACAAATTTTTTAATTAAGCTTGGTTTACATCTAGAGATAAGTTAGATCTATTAAGATCTTCGAACATCTATCCATTGGCATTCTTTAATATAAGCTTACTTTAAAAAGTAACCTTACTCTAATTATCGAATCAAAGCAACATCTGTGTTCATTCAAACGGGTTGTTTGAAAGTTCATTAGGCGTCCGTGTAGGATCCGTCAAATAACTAACTTCTAATATAGATTAGCTAGAAGGTAATATACAAAGCTGGATCCAAGCTTTAAACAATTTGGCGCAAAAATTGCTTTTTTTTTGGTTTATAACAAACCCTTCAGTTAAGATTAGCCTACATATAGAGATAAGTTATCAAGATCTTCGAACATCTATCCATTAGCATTCTTCATTATATTTAAAAAGTAGTAAGTTCTTGCAGTAGGCCAATTATCAAATCAAAACAAGTTGTGCTCCCCTTCTTTAGCACATCTACTTCAAAACTAAAAGTTTCTATCACAGCTGCGTGTCATTTGGGATCTCTGTCTATCGTAGACTACTTCTTGCTGTTTTTGCTGCGTTGAATGAGGGCGGACCACCCTTACTTAAAAAAATATTCACAGTACTTTGCTTCACACTGGGTAACCGTAACACAACCCAGTCAACCAGTCGTCCAGTTTCAAATTCTAGAGATCTTGAGCATAATTACTCACGCTCATTACATGAGCTGAGTCGTGAAATCAAAGTCCAAATCAGGGAGCAGGAAGGCAGGAACATAACTATTGCCGGCTACATCTATCTGACCATGGCACTCCACCTACACCATGCAATGATCCCTCCCCATAAAACACTGCACTTTTGAACTTTGAGAACAAACATTTTCGGTCAGTCAATGTACCAGGGGATGGAAATTGATTTCATTGCCTTAGCCTATTTTTAGATGGCAATTTCTCTCGAACAAAACTTTACAGATCACAAATAAAGCAACCTAGGGTAATAGGAACCTAAATCATGACAGATTCGGTCAGGGGCAGGTCACTTGACTACAAATCAAATGTACTACTAGACTACTAGATTTACTTTTTCAGTACCAAAACTTTGATATTAAATATACAAAATAGCATAATATGTAAAACTTCACCTTTAAAAAGAACAAGTCATAACTAAGGTTATGAGAAACAGTTTAGCCCAGTTATCATCAGTGGGGGTCCAAAAAATTGCTTCACAACAAAGTCAAAGTCTACGCTCGCCTTCTAGGTTTTACCTACAACATATTAGTAAATATGTTAAAGCCAATTTTACCTCGTCAAAACGCCGTCATAATAATGCGTCGCTCTTTTAATTTCAGGTTTATTTTTAACGGAAGGCATTCGAAAACTACGACGTCACAATGGCTGTTGTCATGGGCACGGGAGCATTCTTCTTAGCGCTGGCGCTGATTGTCAATGCGGTAGCCTTCATGGTGCCCTATTGGGTCGAGGCGTCTGGTACCAACGTCAACGTAGGCCAGGGCCTGTGGGGGGAATGCACCTGCAGCTGGCACGTCAGCGACTTTGCGAACTACTGGAAATCAGGCTCTGGTGAGCACCACTTTTTTGTGTAAAATTATCCACACATCTCGGTCATTAACTGGCACAGTTAGATGCATTGCCATTTGTCCACATGTTATTATTGGCTTAATGATAAGAAAAAATGGCTGGATTAAATTACGCAAGTGTTTTAATTTCTGACGATAAATTCGAGGTTAGCTTGTCAAAGGTCAACTTATACATTACTGCGGACCTTATATTGATTATTGCAAGCAGATATTTCCTGTCATTTTATTCCATGCAATGGAAGCTTAACATTCCTATTGAACAGCACTGTAACATATTATTCAAGTGCAATGGTAATTGAGGCCAAACAAATATGACAACATATAACAAAAGGTAGATGTTTGCCCTGACAGTTAATCGCAGAATTGTTTATCGCAGTTTTAAGGAAGCTGAACAGGCTATTGGTTGTACGCTATTGGTTGTTCACTGTTTCAGACTGGTTCAAGGCGGTCCCGGCCCTGTACGCTATTGGTTGTTCCCTGTTTCAGACTGATTCAAGGCGGTCCAGGCCCTGTACGCTATTGGTTGTTCACTGTTTCAGACTGGTTCAAGGCGGTCCCGGCCCTGTACGCTATTGGCTGTTCCCTGTTTCAGACTGGTTCAAGGCGGTCCAGGCCCTGTACGCTATTGGTTGTTCCCTGTTTCAGACTGGTTCAAGGCGGTCCAGGCCCTGTACGCTATTGGGTGTTCCCTGTTTCAGACTGGTTCAAGGCGGTCCAGGCCCTGTACGCTATTGGTTGTTCCCTGTTTCAGACTGGTTCAAGGCGGTCCAGGCCCTGTACGCTATTGCTTGTTCCCTGTTTCAGACTGGTTCAAGGCGGTCCAGGCCCTGTACGCTATTGGTTGTTCACTGTTTCAGACTGGTTCAAGGCGGTCCCGGCCCTTTTACGCTATTGGTTGTTCCCTGTTTCAGACTGGTTCAAGGCGGTCCAGGCCCTGTACGCTATTGGTTGTTCCCTGTTTCAGACTGGTTCAAAGCGGTCCTGGCCCTGTACGCTATTGGTTGTTTCCTGTTTCAGACTGGTTCAAGGCGGTCCAGGCCCTGTACGCTATTGGTTGTTCCCTGTTTCAGACTGGTTCAAGGCGGTCCCGGCCCTGTACGCTATTGGTTGTTCCCTGTTTCAGACTGGTTCAAGGCGGTTCAGGCCCTGTACGCTATTGGCATAGCGCTCATCATTCTAGCTGTCCTCGTTCTGATGTTCGTCAGCTGCTGCCGGGAAAAGCAAGGAGGAACGGGAATCCTGGTTGTCGGCATTTTCCTCATCCTCGCCTGTGAGTAGTATTAACACCCGTCTCCCGCAGTCTGCCCTGTGTTCTGCCACTATACCGAATGCAAGTCCTAAAATAAAATCTCATAACATTAAGGGGGTCACCCCGCGGGCCTGGTAGTGGGTGGCGGATTCGGCTATTGTCGTGTATACCGGTGTGTGGTTCGAACCTCAACCGTGAACATGTGTTTGTACAGATGCAGATCTTTGATATTTGGATATCTTTATTATCATAAATATGGACTCTTGTTCTAAGTGATATTGCTCGACCCAAACAAATAGTATCATGCACATTGTTTCTAATTGCACGGGTGGGCCGGGTCTTCCCTAGCTCAGTGGGTAAGGAGGGTGAGCTATAGATCCATAGCTCATGGGTCACGCCTACCATTAAATATCAATAAGCCGTTTCTTGGGCTCTAACATAGAGGATGGACTGGTTCACCCAGCCACAGTTACTTGTTTCCGGGAGATTTCGTGGTTCAGTTTAGCTTTGATGTACCCAACCGAAAGCTGTAACTTCTTCATGGTTAAAATGGTTGATTTTGTTTTGTTTTCAGTTGCCGTTATAGCGTCGGCCATCATTGTGTTCGGTGTGATGGCGAACAAGGAACAGCGATTAGGCTTGACCGGGGCGCCCAAGCTGGGCTGGGCCATGTGGCTGGGGGTGGGGGGCAGTGTCCTCCTCCTCGTCGCCGCCATCATGCACATCAGCTGGGGACGACGTCACTAGGTGACCTCACTTGATATGACGTCACTAGGTGGCCTCACTTGAAATGACGTCACAAGGTGGCCTCACTTGATATGACGTCACTAGGTGGCCTCACTTGATATGACGTCACTAGGTGGTCTCACTTGATATGACGTCACAAGGTGACCTCACTTGATATGACGTCACTAGATGCATCACTTGATACGACGGCACTACTCGACGCCACTTTATATGACGTCACTTTATAGGGCGTCACTTGATATGACGTCGCTTGATATGACGTCATGTGACATGACGTCACTTGACATGACGTCACTTGATATGATGTCACTTGGTATGACGTTACCAGGTGACGTCACTTAATAATGACGTCATTATGGACAGCATCAGATCATATTCGTCTTTCAAAAGAACAAACAAATATTCTACACTGCGTCATGGCAACCACGAAGATTGGTCCCTTTGTCCCTTTGTGATCCAGTTTGAGTCATTGGTACATATCCTCCGTTCTGGTATGGAATATTGCTTATTAATTGCCCATTTTTTCTTCTATGTGGCCGCGTACATGCGTATAAATTCGGGACTGGATGACACAGCGACCAAGCTGTGCACAGTACGCCTGCTTACTTCTGGGAGGGTTCTCTTACTTCTGGGAGGGTTCTGAATATTCATGTGACGTAACTTCCGGCTACGTTATATGTATATATCGTTACATACTCATGATGTCCCGCGACTGTCATTAGAATATCCAGCGATCGTAATCATTGATTTTTTTTTCTGATACTCAACGTGTCGATTTGTTTTATATCTAGGCCAATTTGTGTTTCTCATTTCTTTCTGATCTCTCGCCGCTTGTTGCCCTGCGACGGCGTTTGTGCCTTTTTAAACGGTGATGCCTGCTACAAATGTGTATATAGCTAAAGCGCAAACCGTTTTATTGTAAATCCCAGCGATGTAAGCAGTGCTGACATCCTTTTTTTTATTCCCAGTGTGGTTCAGTTTATTTCTTTTAATTATTCTCTGTGCTTTTGTGTAAACAAATACAGAAACTTGAACACGATACAAGAAGTCGACGTCACGGTGATAGGCATTCATGAAGTTAAAGATGCCTTTTAATGGATGTGCCGTTCCTCGTGTACAAATACAAGGAGAATTATTATGAATATTGTTGAGACTCGGCAACGTATGTTATCGGTGTAAGGTGGTGGAAGCAGAGAGAACCATGTAAGTGATGCCAAATGCACAGAGGTCGTGCATTATGTCGCCTGAGACGTTTGTCAGTAAAATATGGGTACATGTATATCATTTCATATCGGATATGTGTTCGCTTGCCGCTGTTTTGTAAAGCAAGTTGTTCATGCAACGATTTACGGAAACGGTATGTGTATAAACAGATCTGTGTAATTATATCTGTATAATTATATCGTGTAATTATATCTGTATAATTATATCGTATAATTATATCGTATAATTATATCTGTATAATTATATCTGTATAATTAGATCTGTATAATTAGATCGTATAATTATATCTGTATAATTATATCGTATAATTATATCTGTATAATTATATCTGCATAATTATATTTGTTTAATTATATCTGTATAATTAGATCTGTATAATTAGATCTATAATTATATCTGTATAATTATATCGTATAATTATATCTGTATAATTATATCTGTATAATTATATCGTATAATTATATCTGTATAATTATATCGAATAATTATATCGTATAATTATATCTGTATAATTATATCTGTATAATTAGATCTGTATATTAGATCGTATAATTATATCTGTATAATTATATCTGCATAATTATATTTGTTTAATTATATTTGTATAATTAGATCGTATAATTATATCTGTATAATAATATCGTATAATTGTATCTGTATAATTATATCTGTATAATTATTTCCATGCAGGCCTTGTAATGATATCCGCAGAATTATGTTACGATGCTTGCTTAGTCATATCACTCCCCCGTGATTTGGAAATTAAATTTATATATTTATATATATATCCTTTTTGAGTGTAATTAATCTATATATATATATATATATATGACTCATTTTAATGCTTACTTGTTTATGTGGCATTTTCCCGCCATGCTCTCGAGTTGCCTTTTATTCAGCGTAAAGGTATAACCCAATTCATTTTACCGCAAGCGGGATTTTACTTCTCTCTGTAATTTCAAGGATCGTATATATATATATATATATATATAACATCTACAGCGTATTGAACACATCAGTCTAATATTAGATATAGCTCTACCTCTAACTGATATAGTTTATAGTGTATTATTTAGTATATTTATAAGTACAATATTGAACACAATCTGGGGAGGTCATGCAGGTGTAACTCTAGACCTAATATTGATATATATATATATATATTTATATGTATATATGAATATGTGTAGGATATATATATATATATATATATTATCAATTGACATATAAAGTATAATAATTATATATATATTACAGAAAAACGAGGCACTTGCACATTCCATGGATGAAGAACAGTGTTTTGATAATCAAGATTAAAATAAAGTTTTTATTTTATCATAATGTTGCTTTCGCGCTTTTTTTCCGGTGTTTCGCCATCGTCCTTTGGAATTCTAAACGCCCCCTTAACATAACACGCGCGATATAAATAAACCGCGCAGTTTTATGTTGAAATGTTTGTTTTACAGACTCAAAGAGATATAAAACATATAGTGGAGCAGATAAGGGTGTTTTTTTAGCGGAATCGTTCACATTGTGAGACCAGCACCAAATTTGGCATAGACGTTCCTCTGGGACTAGTTTTCCAAAAAAAGCCCGTTAGCCACTTAAAAATCGAAAATGGCGGGCATTTTTCAAGACGGTTCAGGTGCCCGGTTTCTTTTGACAGGGATAGGTCGGTTATATGGTGTTGTTATTCACAGAATAAACACACAAGGTGTTTCTATAAAGTTCGCTTTAAGTATTATATTATATCATGAAATCACAGCTTATATTTCACTAGATTATGAACAGTTTAACAATCCTAGTCCTAGGCTCCCCGTTCCATATGCCTGGTTGCTACGCAACAAGGCCCATACCACTCGAGTGCACTCAGATTCGCGTTGAAATGACAGTGTATACCGGTCCATACCATTGCTTTATAACAAGTTATAATCGGTACACATCGGGTACCAAGTTATGTATTCTGTACAATATATATTCCTGACTTAGATTGTCAATATATATTGACAAAACAGACGCCAGAACCATCATTATTTTGGCACGGAAGAACATCAGCAACCCATCATCTCTTTCTTAAAATGGTATTTGATAGTCAAGATATTTATCTGTACAAAGCGACTTTTTGTTTTCAGAAAACACCCTGTTAAACTATGCTAAGCTGAAAATTATGCCACTAGACTTCTGCACTCGCCTTTTGCGTGTTATACAGCGCAGAGCGAGCTAGAATAACACGAAACACGCGACTGCCAAAATTTGAAAGGTAATTGCCGGTAGGTTTAGTCGAACCAACACTGCTTGTCTGAGGGATTTTTACTGTACCTTAGTGCGATTCAAGGAATGGTGTGTAACAGTCCATGCTTGCTGTGGCCCTAGCTGATGAGAATATTCGTCTGTCGTTACTGTGGCCCTAAGTGATTAGAATATTCGTCTGTCGTTATTGTGGCCCTAAGTGATTAGAATATTCGTCTGTCGTTATTGTGGACCTAAGTGATTAGAATATTCGTCTGTCATTACTGTGGCCCCAAGTGATTAGAATATTCGTCTGTCGTTACTGTGGCCCTAAGTGATTAGAATATTCGTCTGTCGTTCTTGTGGACCTAAGTGATTAGAATATTCGTCTGTCATTACTGTGGCCCTAAGTGATTAGAATATTCGTCTGTCGTTACGGTGGCCCTAAGTGATTAGAATATTCGTCTGTCATTACTGTGGCCCTAAGTGATTAGAATATTCGTCTGTCGTTAATGTGGACCTAAGTGATTAGAATATTCGTCTGTCATTACTGTGGCCCTAAGTGATTAGAATATTCGTCTGTCGTTATTGTGGACCTAAGTGATTAGAATATTCGTCTGTCATTACTGTGGCCCTAAGTGATTAGAATATTCGTCTGTCGTTATTGTGGACCTAAGTGATTAGAATATTCGTCTGTCATTACTGTGGCCCTAAATGATTAGAATATTCGTCTGTCGTTATTGTGGCCCTAAGTGATTAGAATATTCGATTTGTTGATTCTATGCAGATATGACAGGCACAAGAAACGTATTTAATTCAAGCGACGGGGCATAACCTTAGCCCCGTTCAAAAACTATGGCAATACTCGCTCATAGACACAGGATCTCGCCACTTGTTACATTCCGAAAATGACGTCGTTATTTACGCCATTGGTTGTTATGACGTAACCAAGATGACGTCATTTTGGGAGCGCGTTATGATAAACAAAGAACGAGTAACTTGATTTTAACTGAACCGATCAAATATCTTTCAAACGCCAGTCACGTTCTCAAACATGCATAAAAAGTATCTACTTCCTTAAAAACTATAATCACTACTCTTGTTTGGTTCAGGATAGTTGAATTCCCGTAGTTTAGTATCCAAAACGACCTTTAAGTTGTGAGGTACCGAATCGGAAGTGATTTTTTAATTTAAATCAGCCCGCAGAAACGGCAAAACCCGTTTTTTTTTTATTCGCACGGAAAAATGTCAATAATTAAACAACAGGAGAGAAGTGGGCGTAGACAAAGCGATTCTGTCGTTATCAGCGTACTACTGCGCACCAGTACTGCATTATACTGTGCTCCCCCCCCCCTCCTTGCGTGCACGATCATAACCACCGTATGTCGGTTTTGCGGAAAGTAGGAAAGTAAACGAAATGAGATAGCGTCATACGCCGTGGCGCAGTGGTAACGAGGCGTGACGATTAAAAATACGTAATGTTTGTTTGTTTAAATAAGACAACCATTTTGGTTTGTCTTGATTAATCAACATATTTAAATAGAGATAGGTATATATATTGTATAATCCATCTTTCCCTTTCATAAATATAAAGCAAAACGAAGGATTGTGAGCAAACAGTATGCAAGCGCGCGAGGCCCGTAGAGCACAGAACAGTGGGATTTGTCACGGCTGTGTCCGCACAAATCTTCTTCGCGCTAAAACAGTTCCAGCCTGACCAGTAGATGTGACCAGCTTGATACATATACATACGTTGTGGTCTTTCCGAACCGTGTTTGTTTATGCCAGATAGCCGACTTGACTGTTTCCAGGGACATAAACAAAACGTTATATTAAGGATAATAAGCTATTTCTCATATATGACTGATTTCTTCAATTGGATATGACGTCGTAAATAATGACGTCATTTTTGAACCTTAACGATTGGCGAGTTCCTGTGGTTGATGTAACCCATATGCCTACTGTGTCGCAGGATGCTGTAGGCACAATGCTGCAAGTCATCTTCAGGGGTTCGGGTTAAGGTTTCGTGATATGCCCGTGCAATCCCCTTATTTAAGGCAGCTACTTTGGCATCTGATTTGATTCATGGCAGATGGTCAACGTGGGCGCGGGATGGCGTCTTTTTCTGCATTACTGGTTAAGAAATGTTCATGGTCAGAAGTTCACTGGGTATATTTAAACCGATAGCTTCGTAAAATAGATAGCACCAGTAACACCTGAAATAGCAGCATGTTTATCGTTTCTTTATCGGTGCCCATACCCCATGGGTATTGGGTGTTCAGACCACTGATCGATGTTCAGATTACGGTTCGATGTTTAGACCACTCTTTGGTGTTCAGACCACTGTTCGGTGTTCAGCCACTGTTCGGTGTTCAGACCACTGTTCGGTGTTCAAACCACGGTTCGATGTTCAGACCACTCTTTGGTGTTCAGACCACTGTTCGGTGTTCAGACCACTGTTCGGTGTTCAGACCACTGTTCGGTGTTCAAACCACTGTACGTTGTCCAGACCACTGTTCGGTGTTCAGACCACTGCTCGGTGTTCAGACCACTGCTCGTTGCCCAGACCACCGTTCGGTGTTCAAACCACTGTTCGGTGTTCAAACCACTGTTCGGTGTTCAGACCAGCGTTTTCCGCAGTTCGGTCTTTAGTAGCGCGGCTTGCTCTGGTGGATGTGCATGATGGCCGTGACGAGGCAGACGATGGCGCCGGCCACCCCCGTCCACAGGGCCCAGCCCAGCTGGGGGGTCCCCTCCAGCTGCAGGCCCCAGCGGTCAGCCCCGTAGGCCCCGAACAGTATGATGGCCACTGCGATACAGATGGCTGAAAGACACACCGGAAGAAGCAGAGGTCAGTGGCATGGGAGGCACGGACGACGTACATGGACATCAAAAAACGTTACACACATCAATAGTCAGTGTGTGGTTAGTCCCACTACGGGGGGGGGGGGGCAAGGGGGGGGGGATCATGTTCCCAGATCACGAAGAAAAAAATTCTTTATTCACAGATCACGATGAATTAAAAGAAGAACTTTCCGCATACAATGGAAGGGCGGATACATGATACTCACTTAACGATTTCCGGATTCACGGTTATTTAATATGAAAATTCACAGTTCACGATTAATGAAAATCCTTGATCACGACGGGTGGCTAATACCGCCCAGCTCACGAAGAATTATGTTCCTCATTCCCAGTTCCCGGTAAATTGAAAAGCCCACTGAAACATTCCTGCCCCCCCCCCCAACCCCTTATATATGGCTCAGCGTCAATAATGCTTCGTACATGTACAGCCTTTTACTCATGCAGTAAGGGCCTAAATATATAATTTCCCTTTTACATGGGGACGTTAGATAAAAGTTTGTCTTATCTCTTATCTTATCTTAAGATATTGAACCTGTTTATCGGAGGAACAACCGCTGTATGAGTGACCTTAGAGACGGTGAGTAAACATACCGGCCAGCGCGAGGAGGATGCCTGCCACCAGCATGGCGGACCCGGTCTTCTTGTCCGTGCAGCAACAGATGACGAAGACGATGATGACGGAGATGATGATCAACCCGACAGCGATGGTGTACAACCCTTGAGAGGCGCGGAACCAGTCTGTAAGCAGAGACCGGGCACGAGGTTCTTTTTTGATCGATTTTTTTTTTCAAATATTGAAAAAAAATTTTGTACCTTCAAACATTTAATTTTTTTTCTTCAAGCATTTAATTTTATTTAATACGCTGGAAAACGAAATACATCAGTGAGGTCACAGCTGTACATGTGTGATTTTATACTCTACAGCTACCATTGCGTGCTTCCTGTGCGGATGGTTTAACCTCATGTCTTTATATCAGTGGTGATCAATTGTTATATGCTATAATTGGATGGTAATGTTAATTGAATTGAACAGTTGTCAGATCGTGGGCGAAGGGTGAGGATGTCTCCAGGGCATTTATCCCTTCCCACATTCCCTAGCACTCCGTGGGGTCGTTCATTACAGACATGTATCCCTTTCCACTGTCCCTAGCACTCCGTGGGGTCGTTCATTACACACATTTATCCCTTCCAACTGTCCCTAGCACTCCGTGGGGTCGTTCATTACACACAGTTATCCTTTCCAACTGTCCCTAGCACTCCGTGGGGTCGTTCATTACAGACATTTATCCCTTCCCACTGTCCCTAGCACTTCGTGGGGGTCATTCATTACACACATGTATCCCTTCCCAATGTCCCTAGTACTCCGTGTGGTCGTTCATTACACACATGTATCCCTTCCCACTGTCCCTAGCACTCCGTGGGGGTCATTCATTACACACATGTATCCCTTCCCACTGACCCTAGTACTCCGTGTGGTCGTTCATTACACACATGTATCCCTTCCCACTGTCCCTAGCACTCCGTGGGGGTCGTTCATTACAGACATTTATCCCTTCCCACTGTCCCTAGCACTCCGTGGGGTCGTTCATTACACACATTTATCCCTTCCAACTGACCCTAGTACTCCGTGTGGTCGTTCATTACACACATGTATCCCTTCCCACTGTCCCTAGCACTCCGTGGGGTCATGCATTACACACGTTCCTACCTGGTAAGTTATCATTGCCGCCGTCGAGGTTCCAGGTGCACGTGCACCGGCCCCAGAGGCCCCAGTTGTTCTCCTTGAAGATGGCCCAGTATGGAGCCATCAGCGCTAGAATGTTGATGGAGAGGGACAGCGACAGCAGGAACGAGTTGGTGCCTATGATGATCGCCATGGCAACAGCCAATGCCGCGCCCCCACACGGTCGTCAAAGGAACCACGTTCGATGGTGTCTGTAATGAAAGTGGGTTCAACTGTGAATGCGCATAATGAGATATCAATGGCACAATATCTATACTTCTGTATACATTTAAGATACAAATACCATGCCGAACTGAAATTGGCTTAAAATGGTTGCAGAAGTATTGGTGACCCAAACAACATTATTTAAACATTTATTTATTTGCCTGTAATTTAAAATGTATTTGTAATTCAAAACTCCATCGCATATGATCTAACAAAAGAACGCAATCATTCACAGAAGGTCGATGCACGGTCCACGAAACATGCGTTCGTTCCCCATAGCGATACTGACTGGGTACCCACAGTGACACTATATCGGTCACCATATTGTCACTGTTTCAGTCCCCATAGTGACGCTGTATCGGTCCCCATAGTGACACTGTATCGGTCCAGATAGTAACACTGTCTCGGTCCCCATAGTGACCCTGACTCGGTACCTACAGTGACACTGTATCGGTCCCCATAGTGGCACTGTATCGGTCCCCATAGTGACACTGTCTCGGTCCCCATAATGACACTGTATCGGTCCCCATACTGACACTTTCTCGGTCCCTATAGCGACATTGTCTCGGTCCCGATAGTGACACTGTATCGGTCCCCATAGTGACACTGTATTGGTCCCCATAGTAACACTGTATCGGTCCCCATAGTGACATTGTATCGGTCCCCATAGTGACCCTGTATCGGTCCCCATAGTGACCTCATATCGGTCCCCATAGTGACACTGTCTCGGTCCCCATAATGACACTGTATCGGTCCCCATACTGACACTTTCTCTGTCCCTATAGCGACATTGTCTCGGTCCCGATAGTGACACTGTATCGGTCCCCATAGTGACACTGTCTCGGTTCCCATAGTGACAATGTGTTGGTCCCCAGAGTAATTGTCTCGGTTTCCATAGTGACACTGTATTGGTCCCCATAGTGACACTGTATTGGTCCCCATAGTAACACTGTCTCGGTCCCCATAGTGACATTGTATCGGTCCCCATAGTGACCCTGTATTGGTCCCCATAGTAACACTGTATCGGTCCCCATAGTGACATTGTATCGGTCCCCATAGTGACCCTGTATCGGTCCCCATAGTGACCTTATATCGGTCCCCATAGTGACACTGTATCGGTCCCCATACTGACACTTTCTCTGTCCCTATAGCGACATTGTCTCGGTCCCGATAGTGACACTGTATCGGTCCCCATAGTGACACTGTCTCGGTTCCCATAGTGACAATGTGTTGGTCCCCAGAGTAATTGTCTCGGTTTCCATAGTGACACTGTATTGGTCCCCATAGTGACACTGTATTGGTCCCCATAGTAACACTGTCTCGGTCCCCATAGTGACATTGTATCGGTCCCCATAGTGACCCTGTATTGGTCCCCATAGTGACCTTATATCGGTCCACATAGTGACACTGTCTAGGTCCCCATAATGACACTGTATCGGTCCCCATACTGACACTTTCTCTGTCCCTATAGCGACATTGTCTCGGTCCCGATAGTGACACTGTATCGGTCCCCATAGTGACACTGTCTCGGTTCCCATAGTGACAATGTGTTGGTCCCCAGAGTAATTGTCTCGGTTTCCATAGTGACACTGTATTGGTCCCCATAGTGACACTGTATTGGTCCCCATAGTAACACTGTCTCGGTCCCCATAGTGACATTGTATCGGTCCCCATAGTGACCCTGTATTGGTCCCCATAGTGACACTTTCTCGGTCCCTATAGCGACATTGTCTCGGTCTCGATAGTGACACTGTATCGGTCCCCATAGTGACACTGTCTCGGTTCCCATAGTGACAATGTATTGGTCCCGAGAGTAATTGTCTCGGTTTCCATAGTGACACTGTATTGGTCCCCATAGTGACACTGTATTGGTCCCCATAGTAACACGGTCTCGGTCCCCATAGTGACATTGTATCGGTCCCCATAGTGACCCTGTATTGGTCCCCATAGTAACCTTATATCGGTCCCCATAGTGACACTGTCCCGGTCCCCATAGTGACATTATATCGGTCCCCATAGTGACACTGTATCGGTCCCCATAGTGACATTATATCGGTCCCCATAGTGACACTATATCGAATGTGTGGTAAGATCACTGTAGACTCAGTACACCATGACAACAGAAATGCAATATTGGTGTTTTAGGCCGTTGTTGTGCACATGATTAGGCCAAAAAACGTCCCGGAATAATGAACTATAGGGTTTCATGAAACCAGATATACGTGCCTGGCTTCCGACCCACGACCTGCTGACCTGCAGCTCAGCCTACACGGAACACACGCTAAACACCGAAGCCCCCATTAAACGCCGTCAAGACAGTCAACACCTCACAAACAGTTCCCCGTACATACGCAGCACGCAGCAAGCGCACAGCCGCCTCCAGGAGGTACATACATAGAGGGCGGTCTGGGTGCAAACCACCTCCTAGAACCCCTCAAGGCTGCCCGGGAAGCCATTTATCACTGTCACGGCCATCGCCGCCTGTGTACCAGAGAGCCCGAGCCGTGGCCTAGCGAGAATGCCGGCGATGGGGTGAAGATGGTCAAGTGGCGGGGGGGGGGGGGGGTCTGTATGATATGATGTGGTGGGAATAGGCTGCGGCAGTCCTCTCTCACAGTGGTGGAATGGGAGGGTGTAGGTGAAGCGGGTGGGGGTTGTCTTGGCGGCGGTCTCAACTACGGTGAGGGGAGCACGCAACATTCAGGGTCAGATTTATCGGTCGGATGGTTGGATTGGCCCCACGGGGTGTGGAGGTGGGGGGGGGGCGGTGTCAAAGAAGGTGAGGGAAGGTTTGAAGAAGAGGGTAAGTTGCCGCGAGTCTAAGAAAACTGATTCATCATAATATGTGATTGGGAAGACCCCAGCCCCCCACCTATCACTCTTTCGGGTCATCACAATTGGTATGTGGTATTGATGGAAAAAAAATGCCAGGTAGTAATCCTAATGGCCATTATAACGACATTTAAGTATTATTACTTAACGATGTACAGTGGTAGAATTTGTATGGCACAAGCGGCCTGGTTGTGGTGATGGCAGCCCCCCCCCCTTCCTCCCCTACACACGGCCTGGTTGTTGTGATGGCAGCCCCCCCCCCCCTACACACGGCCTGGTTGTGGTGATGGCAGCCCCCCCCCCCCTACATACGGCCTGGTTGTGGTCATGGAACCCCCCCCCCCTACACACGGCCTGGTTGTGGTAATGCACCCCCCCCCCCGGACTACACACGGCCTGGATGTGGTGATGACAGCCCCCCCCCCTCTACACACGGCCTGGTTGTGGTGATGGCAGCCCCCCCCCCCTACACACGGCATGGTTGTGGTGATGGCAGCCCCCCCCCCCTACACACGGCCTGGTTGTGGTGGTGGCAGCCCAGACCCCCCTACACACGGCATGGTTGTGGTGATGGTAGCCCCCCCCCCTACACACGGCATGGTTGTGGTGATGGCAGCCCCCCCCCCCTCTACACACGGCCTGGTTGTGGTGATGGCAGCCCCCCCCCCTACACACGGCATGGTTGTGGTGATGGCAGCCTAGACCCCCTACACACGGCATGGTTGTTGTGATGGCAGCCCCCCCCCCCCCCTACACACGGCCTGGTTGTGGTGATGCCAGTCCTCCCTACACGCGGCCTGGTTGTGGTGATGGCAGCCCCCCCCCCCCCTACACACGGCATGGTTGTGGTGATGCAGCTTCCCCCCCCACTACACATGGCCTGGTTGTGGTGATGGCAGCACCCCCCCCCCTACACACGGCCTGGTTGTGGTGATGGCAGCCCCCCTCCCACTACACACGGCCTAGATGTGGTGATGGCAGACCGCCCCCCCCCATACACACGGCATGGTTGTGGTGATGGCAGACCCTCCCCCCTCCTACACACGGCCTGGTTGTGGTGATGCCAGCCCCCCCTACACACGGCATGGTTGTGGTGATGGCAGCCCCTCCCCCTACACACGGCATGGTTGTGGTGATGGCAGCCCCTCCCCCTACACACGGCATGGTTGTGGTGATGGCACCCCCCCCCCCCCTCCATACACGGCCTGGGAACTTGGGCACACACACTCCAAGAACGGCTTTATTGTGGAAGAATGCCGTTTTTGCCCGCAAAATCAAGGCCAACTAAGGTGAGGACCACCCCCCCCCCCCGCTCCCGCCCAGACATTGGTGGACTCCCGCGGACATTTTCAACCCTGCCCCCCACCCCATCCCCGGTTCTAAGTTTTTATATAACAGAGACCTCCCCCTCCACACCCGGTCGCAACCTCTCAGTGTCCAAATTCCTGGATCCGCCCCGCAACCACCCACCCACCTCCGTTG
The DNA here is from genome assembly GCA_964019135.1 of Arenicola marina. Lineage (NCBI taxonomy): Eukaryota > Metazoa > Annelida > Polychaeta > Arenicolidae > Arenicola > Arenicola marina. The sequence goes on from OZ025256.1 coordinate 99,809, forward strand.
CTATGGTGATGGCCCTCCACAGCCCGTCAGGTCCCATATCTACCCTGGGCAGGCTACGCTGTCAGGGTTAAGGCTACAGGTTGTGTGGAGAGTGTTATCAAACTGCCCAAGGTTGCTAGGAACGTTTGCCTGCTCCTATCGCCGCAACTCCGTCGGTCGACTAGAGCTAAGCAAATGTCAGCACCAGCAGGAGGTAATTTATTCAAACGTCTCTATTTAGTTTTGTCTTTTAAAATTTGTATTTCTTTTAATTAATATCTTATTTATTATTAATTCTAATTTAGCCCAAAACTAATTATCTTCTTTTCCTTCTTTGCCCAGTGCAGAAAGCTGTACTTTCTCTCGACGTGGCCATCTGAGTCAGAAGATTTATTTCTATTACCCTCAAAGAGTTGTCCAATGAACCTCCATATACTTTGCCCTGACTGACCGTGCCTATTTTGGCTCCCTTTTATTAGTCAAAATATTTTCTCTCTCGATCACCGCAAGATGGAGTACTTTTTCCTTTAACTCTCCATACGTCCAGTATGGTATGGGCGGCACACCCACACCCCTAGAGGGGGAGAGGGAGGGGGGATGCAAGATGGAGTCAGATGGCGTGGTAGTTTTTTACATTCTGCAAGCAGAGGGAGCTCGTTCCTCACATCACCTCTGCCCCACGTAACCTCACGGTTGACCTCAACGGTGCTGGGGCCATGAATGGTTTTAGAGAGTAGTTTAGGTCGAATTTTGTATTTTCGATGCGGAATTTGAACAATATATACATTTCTTTGTCATACGATCACACTGGACAAGCTAAGCGAACCTATATATATATAGTACTTTAAAATAACACGTGGTTGAAGTTCAAAGCGCTTCACGCCTTTGACCTCGATCGAACCCGAAACATAGTTCCAAAGTAACATGGCTTCTATAATTAATCAAAATGGAATGGATTCGTCCGGTACGGTACCAGTAGCACAGTAATGTAGCTAACCATGGCTGTATTTGATGCCAAACTGCGAATATATCTTCGGTTAGAGTCCGTTTTCGCGTATGAAGGATAATTCTGATTGTACGGCAGAAAGACTACAGCGTAAGTGGAACGCCCTCTGCCGGGAGATGAGTTTTTCGAGAAGTAGACAGAATGGCAGCCTCTGTAACCAACGGCTGTCTCTGTTCCGGTAGGAGGAGGCTGACCACCACGCTGGGGACTGCCATAGCGGTAAATGATAAATATGAGTAATGAGTGAGCTACTATCGGTCACGCCCATATGGCCGACAAACAGGACTAGCGAGCACTGATTGATATCTAGCGTCTTCCAGGTGGTCCTGATCCGTCCCCCACCAACCCACATCCCACCCCCTCCCTCCTGGACGTTCTGCCACCTCAGAGCGAACCGTTGATTCAGCATAGTCCACGTATGACTCACGCCTTCTCTTTAGAGAGCGTCACAAACTCAGCAGGCTTAGCTAAAGTTCAATGTCGTGGGTTCGAATCCTGGTCATTTTTCTACCAATCCCATGACAGCATCCAGGGAGGTCTCTTGGCGCAATTCAGCATTCAGATGCACAAAAACGGCCCGAAGCACTAACACTAACACCTCATTTCGGCTTTTTTCGTTGTGGGCTCCACCATACACCACTTTCTATCTCGCGATCACACCCACCCATGTGGCAGGAGACTCTTAGACTATGGCATGCACCAGTAACCCCCAGTTCGTCCAACTGCGGCAGAAACCACCGCCAGTCCAGATGTTTAAGCGTTATACACCCTCCTTCCAACTGAGCGGCGAAAGAAACTGGGAAACTGTCACTCACCAAACAGCTACTTGAATTAAAACGCCACCTGGTGAGAAAAATAACACACACTCCCAGCCGGGGCGTTAACACGTGTTCACAGCACTCATGAGTAACAAGTCCACAGGTTCGCTTTCATTGAGCCATTCAGTTTGTGTGTGAGGGCGAAGCACCATGAGTCACACGTGTGGCCATGACTGACCATGTCTATTGGACCAATGGTGGCCAGCTCATGGTATGAGTCACACGTGTGGCCATGACCGACCATGTCCATTGGGCCAATGGTGGCCAGCTCATGGTATGCATGGAGTGTTCCGGCCCGTCATGACCACAAGTCAATGACGCTATATATTTAGTGCCTATGTTCTAACACACAATGCAACCTACTAAACGACGTATTAACTATGTTCAAACACACAAAGCAACCTACTAAAGGACGTATTAACTATGTGCTAACACACAAAGCAACCTACTAAACGAGGTATTAGCTATGTTCTAACACACAAAACAACCTACTAAACGACGTATTAGCTATGTTCTAACACACAATGCAACCTATATTCTAACACACAAAGCAACCTACTAAACGACGTATTAGCTATGTGCTAACACACAAAGCAACCTACTACACGACGTATTAGCTATGTTCTAACATACACTGCGAGCTGCTAAATGGCGTATTAACTCTGTTCTAACACAATGCAGTTATTACCTATGTTCTAACACACAAAGCAACCTACTAAACGACGTATTACCTAACACCTAATCAGTGGTAATACTTTATTCTATGGACGGCGTCACTTGGCAGCCGCGAGTAAGTACAAACTTATGGTAACACTTAAAACAACTTACGGCGTACCCACCAGGAGATAGCGGCTGGAGTTATATCTCGCGTGGATCTGTTTGCGAGCGCTTCAGTCACTCCTGTAAAGACACGACCCGCTAGCCACTCTGCAGTGTAATGAGGCCACTGTTTCCCGATGAGCGGTGATTCAGCAGTCACAGACAGCCCTCCAACACTGGCAGCAGCTGCATGATTACTATGTGTGTGTTGTTGTGTGTTGTCTCACGTCCGATGGGTTCAATGTTTACGTAACGTTAAACTTTCCAAGGCTGCGGCAACATTCGATCCATAAATTTTCTCCCTCTGGATTTCTCTGGATCGCTACGTCTTGGGCTGTATCCGTGGTCCTTTCTGCGTGTCGGCGGCCGATTGATCCGGACAGGCCTATCGCTTAACGCTTGGGAGTCTGGAATCGCAGAATCCCGGAGGAAACCAACCATCCAGAGAGCCAGCCAGCCAGCCAGTAGCGTCCGTCTTCTCCTCCTCCGCGGTGTAGCCACTCCGGCGGACACGTTGGCCTCGCGCTGGGGTATCCAGAATGGATGGCGTTCGCCAGGGCGCAGCCAGCAGCGCCCTGATCCAGAGAGCGATAATCCCGATGGCCGTAGGCTTGCGAGAAGCGTTCCCGTTCCCTATGGGGCGCCGTTGCGCTATTAATCCCCTCATATTGAATTACGCCCTTCTGACATGCGAGGAAGAGTCGTCATGCGATTTTTGTTCTTGAACTTGCTTGCTATCAAGTGGACAAAAAGCATTTTATTAAAATACTCCCTATTTTAGGAGTTATACATTAAAGATTACAATGCATAATAGAACGGCGCCTCATAGGATTACCACGTCAGATCCAGAGACTGCTATGTACCAGGAGGGGAACGCTGGCGTCATGAGTCGGGATACGCGGGTTACTCCATCCCAGTCCTAAACCCCCTTCTGTAGGTCATCAAACAAGTTCATTTAACCTTTGATGTCATTTTCCCTGTGTACACATGGTGTCTAGGCCCATTATCTCTATACCATCCGGGTCCCTCGCCCCATTATCCTATCCCATCCGGGTCCGTTGCCCCATTATCTCTTTCCTATCCGGGTCACTTGCCGCATTATCTCTATCCCATCCGGGTCCCTTGCCCCATTATCTCTCTCCTACCCGGGTCCCTCGCTCAATGTCTCCTTGTTTCTATTCCTTTGTCTATATACATGAATGGCGTTGCGGTTTGTGGGTCAAATGAACTGCAATTGTATAAATAAGTGACCAAATTTCGATCAACCTCAGCCGATGATGTAAATACATACATGTATTGGACATTGAAACCGGTATGCATCTCAGAATAGAATGGGGGGGGGGGGGGTTACCTTTTCCGATCTCCGCGATTAGCATTCAGAATTTTTGGGGGTGCGCGATCAGCTGTTTGAATTTTTGGGGGATCGTTACCCGTACAATTCCTCGTCCGACGCGAAGACCCTTTGCTTATTTACCACGGTAAGTTACTGTAACTGCAGTCTGCGAATTCAGCGATATTCGCGATATCATCATTAAGGCGTTTTTTTCGCGCCCAGCTTTGAAATGTAGTAATCTTGGGGAGTCGCGATTCAGAGGGGGTATCCAACCCCCCCCCGGCCACCGGAATAGGCTTTTCATATCAGAATGAACTGGGAATGAGGAAAATGATTCAACGTCAACTGAGAATTTGAATATTAACTAACCGTGAATCGGGAAATCGACAATGTAGTATCATATAGCATGGTATGCGGGGGTTTCTCCTTATCATTCATCGTGAACTGGAAATAAAGACATTATTCTTCGTGATCTGGGAACACGAGCCCCACCCACCCCCTCCCCCTCCCCCCATTGCCGGCCCCCAAGCTCCGTTCCGCCGCTGCTGCTTGTGAAAAATAATCATTTTGAAGAATAAACATAGAAATCACGAGCCTTAAGTATTTAATTCAGCAAAATACTCAGTATACCATTTCGAAAGTGTGGGCAAAGTCTTGCCTTGGTTCGTCTGATGATGGTTTCTCGGACACAGGCTGGGTCCCCAGCACTCATTTGTAGAAATGCGTGACACATCGTTCTTCGTGGGCGAATGTGAATGTATTGAGGAAGTAACCGACAACAAAAATTTTACGGAGCCCCTAGCGGAAATAAATCTCAGGTAGAGTGGGCTTTAATCACATTTTAGAGTACATAACTTGACCTGAAATGAACTGATATCAAATTCTCCGTCACAAATCTTAAGACCACTGAAGCTTCCGCCAATATAACAATAGCGCGAGTTAGCGGGCGTTATAGGTAATTTTGTTGGCCCGACATCAAGCTGTAGCAGCAAGCCTATTTCCATTATCCGAATAATGCGGATAAGGAAAATGAAGGGCTTCTACAGCTTGATGAAGGGCCAATGAAATGCCCAACGCCATGCAAAACTCGCGCTATTACTAGTATTACGAGTTGAATCTATATGCAAGTTTAACAGTCATGTTAACATGCTTCCTTGCTTCTTTGGTTTAACTTTCGCATACGACGTTCGAAGTAAAGGTTACACACCAATAGAAACCATCCCCATGTTAAGTAATGCAAAAACCCAAATTTTCAACCCCATCCTAGGAAAAAATCAGTAACCATGTTTGACTAGATTGGCCATAGGAAATTATAGAGCAGGAATCCAACTTTATCTTAAAAGCAAACACAACGTAGGTTGACGTGCGATATTTTTAGATACAGCCCATAGTATGACACCCCCACTAGCGCGACCCACCCAAAATTAGACACCCAGCGAATCAGCATGTGATGAGGTCGACCGAACCACGCACGCTTGATTAAATACGCCACAGATAAATGCAACAGGTAGTAATCTGGCCAAACATTAGTAAAAGAAACAATATATGTACAAAGAAAGAAATAATCAGTAACCATATAACCCTGATATACGATCATATTTTGAGCGCTACTTGACACCATATACTGTTCTACGCACGACCTATTGGTGTGTAACCTAAAAGTGCGGGCCGTTTACATCTATAACCAAAATTCGTTTTGTCTAGCGTTTTTAGCGGGAATAGCACAAAATTAGGGGGCCACTCATAAAAAGCATTTTCAGATATCGGATTTGCCATCAAGGGATTTTCTTTATCATAGATAGGTATGTCGCTATAATCAAGGGAACCACCCTAATTGAAGACTCTTACCGGCCGGTATAAGTGGTTAAGGATGGCTACGATAAGATAAAACTCCTATCATTGCTGCAGCGTAATCAGACATTAAAGATAAGAAATAACAAACTTCAGATAATATAAGTGCTTTATGGCAATCGTTTCAACATCAATCTTAGGGTCTGTTGGGGTGAAAGTGGTTGTTATTGATCGCGAAATCCATACAGAAGAAGCTAGGCCTAACCAGGTGGTCATTCGCCAGATGGCGCTCAGCTTGGGCAGCTGCCTGGCCTGGTTCCGCGGCTCCAACTTCGCTCGCACTCTCTGCCTTGTACTCACTCCGCTGGGGGCTCCGTTATGTATATATTAGCGGAGGAACGAAGCTCCACCTAGCGAATGGGAGGTTACTCTCGTAGTTGCTCTCATAACGTCACGCCTAGTCGCCAGATGGCAGTACCAGTCACTGACTGTGAATTTTAAAAACAACCGCGCCCCCTGGCGAATAAAAGCAAACTAAGTCAGGTGTGTCAAGCTGCCCCGGAAGAAACCTGAGTGTGGGTGTGAGCCGAGCGAGTCCACAGGTGTCTCAGCCATTCAGATACTTGATACACGTTGACCAGTGAATGGATAGCTGACCGGTAGGACTAGTCTCTGTCTGCCGTGATAGTGATAGGCCTGCAGCTCTGTGTATGTATGGGAAGGTAAGGACAGCTTTAACGACGCTATATATATTGGCCTATGTGTCGGCTTGGCATGTCGTCTTCACCAATCTCGTCTTATCGTTGTCGCTGTACTGCCGCCGGGGCCGAATAATGCTCCCAGCTCAGTGCTAACGTCCCATTTGAAGGTGATATACTGGGACGGCGGCCGTTGCGAAGTTGAATCGAAGGCTATGAGTGTATATGTAAATATCGCCCCGTCATGCATGGTACGGCTATGTGCACAGTTACTCCTTCAAGGAAAGGGTGTGTGTTGGAGGGGGGGGGGGGGGGGGGCGCTAATAGGTTCTGAAATTTAAGATTTCGATTTTTTTAGATCGTCTGTGTGGGGAGGGAGGGGCAGTTGGCGGGCGGCTGGGTCGGGGTGGGGGGGGGGGGTGGTGAGGTCCACTTTAGGTACGCTTGAAAGTGGTATGGCCGGGGCACAGGGCGAGGGGGTGTAGGGATGAAAATTGAAAAGTGCCATTCTCGTTCAAACAAGGAAGTAGGGGGGGGGGGGGGTACACGCCCTGTGGGACACACATACCTGAGGGGGAGGGGGAGCACATACTCACCATGGGGGGGAGGTGCACATACACACCCGAGAGAGGGGGGGGGGCGCACATGCACCCTTCCCCCCAGGATCCGTCACTGTTTTGGATAGTTGAGCGAAATGATTTCAGTGATATTCGTTACTGCCAGAGGTCAGGGGTCGCACTTACTGTTCTGTAGGTCTGCCCCCCCCCCACCCCACCTCTTGCCCGCCCTGTTCTGCCTGTCCTACATGTCTGCCTGTGACAGCCTTACAACATGTAATCTGGCCTGGGAGGTCGAAGCGGGTGGGAGGGGTACTGAAGATATTTGTTATTAACGACAAGTGGATTTCGATTTTTATACCCCCCCCCCCCTGCCCCCACCCCTATCGGCCTCTAAACCGCCTGTTTGGTTTGTCACCCGAATTAGGACATCCGTGTGAGTGATGACGGCTTGAACATGCCGCCTGGGTGGACTGTATTGTAAGTGTCGGGTTTACGGTGGCTTGGCTGCCCGGGTGACCTGTACAGTGTCAGTGCCGTGGCCAAACCGGAGGTCCTCCTCTCTGTTTGTGTCGAATGCACGATGTTGCCGATCGATTCAGCTTCTTCTTTTCTTCATGACGAATCGCAAAACACATTAGGTATGAATTGAACGAAAGTGTGCAGTGACGTGGGGCGGAGGGAGGGAGGGGTGGGGGCGGAGGCGGGGGCAGGGGCGGGCGGAGGCGGGGGCGGGGACGGGGGCGGGGGCGGGGGACGGCTGCTGGTACTGTGGGCTTGGCTTAATGGGGGGGGGGGGGAGGGGGGGGGGGGGGGCGTGCCTCCTGCCGTGTGCTTGGCGATGGTGGAATGCGAGGGAAGGACATCTCCGAGAATTCCAATTGCACGAGATTTGTGCCTAAGATTGTGTGTGGGGTATTGTCGAGGACAGGTCACTGCAGTAGGCCTTGTCACGTACTGCAGTCACCAGTCACCATTGTGGACAGGGTTACCCCGTGAGGCCGAGCGGGTAGCGTGATCGGCTATTGTCCACTTAAGAGCCGTATTCGCAATCGCCGCTAATCGCTACGCCGCAAGACTTAACGCTAAGCTGAATATTTGTCGAGCGATTATCGGGTTCAAAATACACAAGTAGTCACCCAGGAAATGTGAAATTGTGAATAAAGAAAGGGCTAACATTATGATGAAGAGGATTTCTTAATCACGAGCACCTACACAACGAGCTGGTAAGGCTAAGACTAAAATGCACTTTTCGTGCGTAAATTACGAGGGGATTCTGAATATGGCCCCTGGGGCCGTATTCATAATCCACTTCTTAGGTGATTACTCGGTGACTAATCGCTCGACATGTCCATTGGCGTAGCCTAAGTGGCGTAAGTTACGAGGGTATTACGGCCCCAGCCCTTCAATGTGGCCCGTCGGGGGCCAGTAGGCCGTGTTACAGGGCCAGGCTGTTGTTACGGCCCCAGCCCTTCAATGTGGCCCGCCGGGGGCCAGTAGGCCGTGTTACAGGGCTAGGCTGTTGTTACGGCCCCAGCCCTTCAATGTGGCCCGCCGGGGGCCAGTAGGCCGTGTTACAGGGCCAGGCTGTTGTTACGGCCCAGCCCTTCAATGTGGCCCGCCGGTGGCCAGTATGCCGTGTTACAGGGCCAGGCTGTTGTTACGGCCCCAGCCCTTCGGATCAATGTGGCCCGCCGGTGGCCAGTAGGCCGTGTTACAGGGCCAGGCTGTTGTTACGGCCCCAGCCCTTCGGATCAATGTGGCCCGCCGGTGGCCAGTAGGCCGTGTTACAGGGTTAGGCTGTTGTTACGGCCCCAGCCCTTCAATGTGGCCCGCCGGGGGCCAGTAGGCCGTGTTACAGGGCTAGGCTGTTGTGACGGCCCCAGCCCTTCCATGTGGCCCGCCGGTGGCCAGTAGGCCGTGTTACAGGGCTAGGCTGTTGCCCAGTGTGTCCTGCCAAGCCAGACCTTGAAGCAACCGGTGCGTAGTTCGAATCCCACCTGTGCAGAAACGCGACACCAGCTATTATACATATCTTCATGTTGTCGCGATATGACCTGCAGAGCTTGAAGTGTCGTAATCATACCAAACGGCGAAGCACTCACCCAGTCAGGCCAACGACACACAGCGCCCAACGAACCACTCGAACTGGATGGCGCACAGTATGAGTGGAACGGGGCGGTCCCTCCTCACCTCACCCTCCTCATCCCCCCCGCCTTCTCACACCCCTACCCCATGCTCGCCGACCCCGTCAGCGTTGCGTGAGGAGGAGACAAGGTGTACCCTCTACCCCATAACGCCACCCCCAACCCCTTACCCCCGCCTGCCGCCAAGTAGAGGGACTGGGTCACGGCTCACTGCCACTTGGCATCTGATACGCTGTAGCATAACACCGGCATTTACTCGCCGTTTTGTGGGTCACTGGGTGTGATATACCCACCCGTTGTGTGGGTCACTGGCTGTGATATACCCGCCCGTTGTGTGGGTCACTGGCTGTGATATACCCGCCGTTGTGTGGGTCACTGCCTGTTATATACCAGCCCGTTGTGTGGGTCACTGGCTGTTATATACCCACCGTTGTGTGGGTCACTGGCTGTGATATACCCGCCGTTGTGTGGGTCACTGGCTGTGATATACCCGCCCGTTGTGTGGGTTACTGGCTGTGATATACCCGTCGTTGTGTGGGTCACTGGCTGTGATATACCCGCCGTTGTGTGGGTCACTGGCTGTGATATACCCACCGTTGTGTGGGTCACTGGCTGTGATATACCCACCGTTGTGTGGGTCACTGCCTGTTATATACCAGCCCGTTGTGTGGGTCACTGGCTGTTATATACCCACCGTTGTGTGGGTCACTGGCTGTGATATACCCGCCGTTGTGTGGGTCACTGGCTGTGATATACCCGCCCGTTGTGTGGGTCACTGGCTGTGATATACCCACCGTTGTGTGGGTCACTGCCTGTTATATACCAGCCCGTTGTGTGGGTCACTGGCTGTTATATACCCACCGTTGTGTGGGTCACTGGCTGTGATATACCCGCCGTTGTGTGGGTCACTGGCTGTGATATACCCGCCCGTTGTGTGGGTTACTGGCTGTGATATACCCGTCGTTGTGTGGGGTCACTGGCTGTGATATACCCGCCGTTGTGTGGGTCACTGGGTGTGATATACCCGCCGTTGTGTGCACCAACGTGGCATAAAACACCAATTCCATTCCACTATCTTCGCGCCTTATCTGTCCCAGTAACCATGGCGACAACTCAAAAGCTCAGCTGCCTCTTTATTTACCCAGACGCCTCTCTGTTGACCGTGGTTATATCTGGCCTTTTTTTTATATATATGTATATGGGAGGGGATTCCCGTTCCAGAAGGATGCTGGTGTCAGTCTCGCACTGGAGCCCGCCTGACTGAGTGGTTAGAACACTAGATGGCATACCGGTACACCCTAAGCCCCCTCGGTTTGAAACCCGGTCCAGGCGATCTAAAATGGGGCATGCTTGATCCTAATCACTCATTGTCCCCGGAGATTGCTTGGCCTTATTGAGGGGCGGCGGGTGTTGAGGGTGCGGTGGGGGCTGTGTTGAGGTTGAAGTGGAGGTATTGAGGGTGAGCTTGGGGGTGGGGGGGGGGAGGTCTTGAGGGTGAGCTGGGGGGGGCGGGGGTGTTGAGGGTGAGGGGCGCGGTGTTGCTGGTGGGTGAGCTGGTGGTAGTGAGGTTCAGGGTGAGGTTCAGTGTGAGCTGGAGCTGGGGGTGCGGAAGGTGAGATTGGGGTGTTGAGGGTGAGCTGGGCGGGTGGGGGGGGGGGGTAATCAGGAACTATTGGGGGTAAGCTTGGTGTACAAATCTTCATCAGATGTGTAACACCGTTTTGTGGCGAAGCAGAATCAATGTGACAAGGGTTGACTCTGATCTTTATATCATAACCGAACCCCGAAAAAACTTGCAAAACAGCACGGAACACTGGAACAAAACACGTTGAAGTACGTCCTTGCGTCTGTCATTGACCAAAGTGGACCCCAATCATCGACACTTCAACACAAAGGGATTGTGCGTGTGTAGACCTGTCATATACGGTTTCATATGTGTCAGGTTGTCTTAATTAGTATTTAGATATTATTATTACTATATCACCCTCAATAAATTCTTTATCATGCTTGTGCTTTGCGACATAATGGTGAGATCTAGATTATAATTATAGGTCTTACTGGGCTTTTCACGCTTCCTCTGTTTACTTGTGGGTTTCTTGTGGCTCGTTTATATTTATTTCATGTATTATTGTTTTTTGTTTTTTTCGAGGTGGCCTTTTATGACTAATGGAGGTTTATAAATATGTATATAAATGACTAATTCACCCCGATACCGATAAAATGACTAATTCACCCCGATATCCATATAAATGAGTAATTCACCCCGATACCCATATAAATGACTAATCCACCCGATACCCATATAAATGACTAATTCACCCCGATACCCATATAAATGACTAATTCACGCCGATACCCATATAAATGACTAATTCACGCCGATAGCCATATAAATGACTAATTCACCCCGATATCCATATAAGTGACTAATTCACCCCGATACCCATATAAATGACTAATTCACCCCGATACCCATATAAATGACTAATTCACCCCGATACTCATATAAATGACTAATTCACCCCGATACCCATATAAATGACTAATTCACCCCGATACCCATATAAATGACTAATTCACCCCGATACCCATATAAATGACTAATTCACCTCAATACACCTTTACATGACCAATTCGCTGTGGTCATGTCTGTGTGGTCGCAGGATAAAAATCCCATGTTCTTCTTCGCAACAGAGTAGGGGCTTACCCCGAGGACATAGCTTCGCTCTTTCTTTCTTTCTCCCATTGACGCGATATGACCAGTAGCTTGTGGCCACACAGACCGTGAGATAAGTGCCTTATCGCTAATAGCGATCCTTCTTCCTCGTCACCTCTCGAAGACCTCCCCGAGATACTTATTAGTAGCAGAAAACATACACTATATCATTGTCTGTCTCGTTGATTGGTTAGTTGGGTATATATTCAGGACGCTCTAACGCTTTGGTCATATCGCGTCAATGGGAGAAGGAAGGGAGAGTGGAGCCATATCTATTCTTTGCGAAGAAGGACATGGGATCTTGATCCTGCGACCACACAGACATGGCCACAGCGGGGCGCGAACCACCGATCCACGCGCCGTTAGGCTCTCAGGTGGCCAGAGCGCTTATGCCAGCTCTCTACTCCACTGAGCTATCGGGGCGGCCCTTCTTTCTCCTTGAAGCGGCGCCGCCGTGTCCGAGAGGCAGAACCCTTGAACCCCGCTGGTCAGTGAGTCCCTGGTTCGAATCCCCGTGGTCTGGGTGATCATTTCAATCCTTCCTGGTTCCACATGAACTGAAAATGAAATGCATTGGTGTTTCAGGCCGCGTATGGGAAAACACGAACTATATAAACTGGGCCAGGACGATTGAACGTATAAAACTTGCGCCAGATTAGGGGGGGGGGGGGGGTATCATTAACCCTTACTTAGCGCTACGCCAACCATCTGCTGACAGAGCACCAAGTGCAACATTCATAAAATGATTTTTCCAGTGCAGAACTGTAAAAGGCCCTTTTACCCGCATAGCGACATAGCGACATAGCGACAACTTATTGTCATTCTGACTACTACCGCCATTGGTATGGGAACCTACGACGAATAGGTCTGCGTCGTGCCAGGGTAACTTGCGTCATTGTTATGAATGCCGCCCCAGTCCCATATTAGAACCCAGGACCTAACGATTTGCGGTCTAGTGCGCTAACCATACACTATGGGGGGGGGGGGGGGGGGTGGACCTTCTTCCTGGTTGGAAAGACACCTCCTCGTTGGTCCATGAATTGCACGCTTGAAGGGTTTTAGCCTCAATCTGTCACGAACGGATTGGTTTCGGGCCAGCCACTCGCTTCCTCTTTGGTGTTCAGACTGGGTGAATACCCAGCTCACACGCGCAATAAAGCCTGCTTACGTGGGCTGAGGGTGGGGCTGTGGGTGGAGTGGGACTGGGGGTGGGGCTGGTGGTGGTGGTGGGGGTGGGGCTGGTGGTGGTGGTGGGGGTGGGACTGGGGGGTGGGGTGGAGGGTGGGGGTGGGGTGGGACTGGGGGTGGAACTGGGGGTGGGGTGGAGGGTGGGGGTGGGGGTGGCGGTGAGGATGGGGCAGAATTACTGTGCCAGCCGTTCAGGTGTCGTTGCAATTCGAGTATACTAAGGAAGAG
>OZ025256.1:797928-1197464 GCA_964019135.1 Arenicola marina
GGGGGGGGGTGCTTGATTCTGCTCCTCTAATGGGGTGTGGGGGGTGCTTGATTCTGCTCCTCTACTGGGGTGGGGGGTGCTTGATTCTGCTCCTCTACTGGGGTGTGGGGGGGTGCTTGATTCTGCTCCTCTAATGGGGTGGGGGGGGTGCTTGATTCTGCTCCTCTAATGGGGTGTGGGGGGGTGCTTGATTCTGCTCCTCTACTGGGGTGGGGGGGTGCTTGATTCTGCTCCTCTACTGGGGTGTGGGGGGGTGCTTGATTCTGCTCCTCTACTGGGGTGGGGGGGGTGCTTGATTCTGCTCCTCTACTGGGGTGGGGGGGTGCTTGATTCTGCTCCTCTACTGGGGTGGGGGGGGTGCTTGATTCTGCTCCTCTACTGGGGTGTGGGGGGGTGCTTGATTCTGCTCCTCTAATGGGGTGGGGGGGGTGCTTGATTCTGCTCCTCTAATGGGGTGGGGGGGGTGCTTGATTCTGCTCCTCTAATGGGGTGGGGGGGGGGTACATGATTCTGCTCCTCTAATGGGGTGGGGGGGGTGCTTGATTCTGCTCCTCTACTGGGGTGGGGGGGGTGCTTGATTCTGCTCCTCTAATGGGGTGGGGGGGGTGCTTGATTCTGCTCCTCTACTGGGGTGGGGGGGGTACATGATTCTGCTCCTCTAATGGGGTGGGGGGGGTGCTTGATTCTGCTCCTCTAATGGGGTGGGGGGGGTGCTTGATTCTGCTCCTCTAATGGGGTGGGGGGGGTGCTTGATTCTGCTCCTCTAATGGGGTGGGGGGGGGTGCTTGATTCTGCTCCTCTAATGGGGTGGGGGGGGGGGTACATGATTCTGCTCCTCTAATGGGGTGGGGGGGGTGCTTGATTCTGCTCCTCTAATGGGGTGGGGGGGGTGCTTGATTCTGCTCCTCTAATGGGGTGGGGGGGGTGCTTGATTCTGCTCCTCTAATGGGGTGGGGGGGGGGGTGCTTGATTCTGCTCCTCTACTGGGGTGGGGGGGGGTGCTTGATTCTGCTCCTCTACTGGGGTGGGGGGGTGCTTGATTCTGCTCCTCTAATGGGGTGTGGGGGGGTGCTTGATTCTGCTCCTCTAATGGGGTGGGGGGGGGTGCTTGATTCTGCTCCTCTAATGGGGTGGGGGGGTGCTTGATTCTGCTCCTCTAATGGGGTGGGGGGGGGTGCTTGATACTGCTCCTCTAATGGGGTGGGGGGGGTGCTTGATTCTGCTCCTCTACTGGGGTGGGGGGGGGGGTGCTTGATTCTGCTCCTCTAATGGGGTGGGGGGGGGTGCATGATTCTGCTCCTCTAATGGGGTGGGGGGGGTGCTTGATTCTGCTCCTCTAATGGGGTGGGGGGGGTGCTTGATTCTGCTCCTCTAATGGGGTGGGGGGGGTGCTTGATTCTGCTCCTCTAATGGGGTGGGGGGGGGGTGCTTGATTCTGCTCCTCTAATGGGGTGGGGGGGTGCTTGATTCTGCTCCTCTAATGGGGTGGGGGGGGGGTGCTTGATACTGCTCCTCTACTGGGGTGAGTGAGGGTGAGTGGGGGGCCAGGTTGCTTGTCGAACGTCTCACCACTTTCAACTGTATATTCTTTTCAAACGGGGATTGGTGGGGGAGGGGGCGGTCACTTCCTGGCCTATTAGTTTAGTTAGGCGCGTTTGGCTTTGGTCGTGTCGTGTTGCAATCCCACGTGCGCAAGTGTCTATGTGCAGGATAAGATCCCAATGATGTCCTTCTTTGTAAATAGCAGGAGCTTTCTCTGGAAGACATGGCTCCTCTCTACCCTAACCCTTTGCATTGTCCCGATATGACATGCAGAGGCGTCCTACTCAAAGCATGTTTGCTTTCCAAATGTGGCATGTGGCATCTCTACTATAGACAATGATGTTGATGGTAAAAATGGTACGAAAGTCAAGACCTATACGTCAGTCAGTACGTATCGCACTGAGCTTTTACAGGTCCCACGCAACCAAGGTGAACCTCGCTAGCTCAGTACGTAGCACACTGAGCTTATCTAGGTCCCACGCAACCAAGGTGAACCTCGCTAGCTCAGTACGTAGCGCACTGAGCTTATATAGGTCCCACGCAACCAAGGTGAACCTCGCTAGCTCAGTACGTAGCGCACTGAGCTTTTATAGGTCCCACTCAACCAAGGTGAACCTCGCTAGCGCAGTACGTAGCGCACTGAGCTTTTATAGGTCCAACTCAACCAAGGTGAACCTCGCTAGCTCAGTACGTAGCGCACTGAGCTTTTATAGGTCCCACGCAACCAAGGTGAACCTCGCTAGCTCAGTACGTAGCGTACTGAGCTTTTATAGGTCCCACTCAACCAAGGTGAACCTCGTTAACTCAGTACGTAGCGCACTGAGCTTTTATGGGTCCCACTAAACCAAGGTGAACCTTGCTAGCTCAGTACGTAGCGCACTGAGCTTTTGTAGGTCCCACTTAGCTAAGGTGAACCTCGTTAACTCAGTACATAGCGCACTGAGCTTTTATAGGTCCCACTCCACCAAGGTGAACCACGCTAGCTCAGTACGTAGCGCACTGAGCTTTTATATGTCCCACTCAACCAAGGTGAACCTCGCTAGCTCAGTGCGTAGCGTACTGAGCTTTTGTAGGTCCCACTTAGCTAAGGTGAACCTCGTTAACTCAGTACGTAGCGCACTGAGCTTTTATGGGTCCCACTCAACCAAGGTGAACTTCGCTAGCTCAGTACGTAGCGCACTGAGCTTTCATAGGTCCCACTCCACCAAGGTGAACCTCGCTAGCTCAGTACGTAGCGCACTGAGCTTTTATAGGTCCCACTCAACCAAGGTGAACCTCGCTAGCTCAGTTCGTAGCGCACTGTGCTTTTATAGGTCCCACTCAACCAAGGTGAACCTCGCTAGCTCAGTACGTAGCGCACTGAGCTTTTATAGGTCCCCCTCAACCAAGGTGAACCTCGCTAGCTCAGTACGTAGCACACTGAGCTTTTATAGGTCCCACTCAACCAAGGTGAACCTCGCTAGCTCAGTACGTAGCACACTGAGCTTTTGTAGGTCCCACTCAACCAATGTAAACCTCGCTAGCTCAGTACGTAGCGCACTGAGCTTATATAGGTCCCCCTCAACCAAGGTGAGCGTCTGTCCCCAGTGCTGGTCTCCGGGTGTCCCCCAGTGCTGCTCTCCAATGTCTAGCGTCTGTCCCCCAGTGCTGCTCTCCAATGTCTAGCGTCTGTCCCCCAGTGCTGCTCTCCAATGTCTAACGTCTGTCCCCCAGTGCTTCTCTCCAATATCTAGCGTCTGTCTCCCAGTGCTGCTCTCCAATGCCCAGCGTCTGTCCCCCAGTGCTGCTCTCCAATGTCTAGCGTCTGTCTCCCAGTGCTGCTCTCTAATGTCTTGCGTCTGTCCCCCAGTGCTGCTCTCTAATGTCTAGCGTCTGTCCCCTAGTGCTGCTCTCCATTGTCTAGCGTCTGTCCTCCAGTGCTGCTCTCCAATGTCTAGAGTCTGTCTCCCAGTGCTGCTCTCCAATATCTAGCGTCTGTGTCCCAGTGCTGCTCTCCAATGTTTAGCGTTTCTCTCCCAGTGCTGCTCTCCAATGTCTAGCGTCTGCCCCCAGTGCTGCTCTCCAATGTCTAGCGTCTGTCCCCCAATGCTGCTCTCTAATGTCTAGCGTCTGTCCCACAGTGCTGCTCTCCAATGTCTAGCGTCTGTCTCCCAGTGCTGCTCTTCAATGTCTAACGTCTGTCCCTCAGTGCTCTAATATCTAGCGTCTGTCTCCCAGTGCTGCTCTCCAATGTCTAGCGTCTGTCTCCCAGTGCTGCTCTTCAATGTCTAGCGTCTGTCCCCCTGTGCTGCTCTCTAATGTCTAGCGTCTGTCTCCCAGTGCTGCTCTCCAATGTCTAGCGTCTGTCCCCCAGTGCTGCTCTCTAATGTCTAGCGTCTGTCCCCCAATGCTGCTCTCCAATGTCTAGCGTCTGTCCCCCAGTGCTGCTCTCCAATGTCCAGCGTCTGTCTCCCAGTGCTGCTCTCCAATGTCTAGCGTCTGTCCCCCAGTGCTGCTCTCCAATGTCTAACGTCTGTCCCCCTGTGCTGCTTTCCAATATCTAGCGTCTGTCCCCCAGTGCTGCTCTCCAATGTCTAGCGTCTGTCCCCCTGTGCTGCTCTCTAATGTCTAGCGTCTGTCCCCCAGTGCTGCTCTCCAATGTCTAGCGTCTGTCCCCCAGTGCTGCTCTCCAATGTCTAGCGTCTGTCCCCCTGTGCTGCTCTCCAATGTCTAGCGTCTGTCCCCCAGTGCTGCTCTCCAATGTCTAGCGTCTGTCCCCCAGTGCTGCTCTCCAGTATCTAGCGTCTGTCTCCAAGTGCTGCTCTCTAATGTCTAGCGTCTGTCTCCCAGTGCTGCTTTCCAATGTCTAGCGTCTGTCCCCCTGTGCTGCTCTCTAATGTCTAGCGTCTGTCTCCCAGTGCTGCTCTCCAATGTCTAGCGTCTGTCCCCCAGTGCTGCTCTCTAATGTCTAGCGTCTGTCCCCCAGTGCTGCTCTCCAATGTCTAGCGTCTGTCCCCCTGTGCTGCTGTCTAATGTCTAGCGTCTGTCCCCCAGTGCTGCTCTCCAATGTCTAGCGTCTGTCCCCCTGTGCTGCTCTCTAATGTCTAGCGTCTGTCCCCCAGTGCTCCAATATCTAGCGTCTGTCCCCCAGTGCTCCAATATCTAGCGTCTGTCCCCCAGTGCTCCAATATCTAGCGTCTGTCCCCCAGTGCTGCTCTCCAATGTCTAACGTCTGTCCCCCACTGCTCCAATATCTAGCGTCTGTCCCCCAGTGCTGCTCTCCAATGTCTAGCGTCTGTCCCCTTGTGCTGCTCTCCAATGTCTAGCGTCTGTCCCCCAGTGCTGCTCTCCAATGTCTAGCGTCTGTCTCCCAGTGCTGCTCTTCAATGTCTAACGTCTGTCCCCCAGTGCTCTAATATCTAGCGTCTGTCTCCCAGTGCTGCTCTCCAATGTATAGCGTCTGTCCCCCAGTGCTGCTCTCTAATGTCTAGCGTCTGTCCCCCAATGCTGCTCTCCAATGTCTAGCGTCTGTCCCCCAGTGCTGCTCTCCAATGTCCAGCCTCTGCTCTCTAATGTCTAGCGTCTGTCCCCCAATGCTGCTCTCCAATGTCTAGCGTCTGTCCCCCAGTGCTGCTCTCCAATGTCCAGCGTCTGTCTCCCAGTGCTGCTCTCCAATGTCTAGCGTCTGTCCCCCAGTGCTGCTCTGCAATGTCTAACGTCTGTCCCCCTGTGCTGCTCTCTAATGTCTAGCGTCTGTCCCCCAGTGCTGCTCTCCTATGTCTAGCGTCTGTCCCCCAGTGCTGCTCTCCTATGTCTAGCGTCTGTCCCCCAGTGCTGCTCTCTAATGTCTAGCGTCTGTCCCCAGTGCTGCTCTCCAATGTCTAGCGTCTGTCCCCCAGTGCTGCTCTCCAATGTCCAGCGTCTGTCCCCCAGTGCTCCAATATCTAGCGTCTGTCCCCCAGTGCTGCTCTCCAATGTCTAGCGTCTGTCCCCCTGTGCTGCTCTCTAATGTCTAGCGTCTGTCTCCCAGTGCTGCTCTCCAATGTCTAGCGTCTGTCCCCCAGTGCTGCTCTCCAATGTCTAGCGTCTGTCCCCCTGTGCTGCTCTCTAATGTCTAGCGTCTGTCCCCCAGTGCTGCTCTCCAATGTCTAGCGTCTGTCCCCCTGTGCTGCTCTCTAATGTCTAGCGTCTGTCCCCCAGTGCTCCACTATCTAGCGTCTGTCTCCCAGTGCTGCTCTCCAATGTCTAACGTCTGTCCCCCAGTGCTGCTCTCTAATGTCTAGCGTCTGTCCCCCAGTGCTCCAATATCTAGCGTCTGTCTCCCAGTGCTGCTCTCCAATGTCTAACGTCTGTCCCCCAGTGCTGCTCTCTAATGTCTAGCGTCTGCCCCCCTGTGCTGCTCTCTAATGTCTAGCGTCTGTCCCCCAGTGCTGCTCTCCAATGTCTAGCGTCTGTCCCCCAGTGCTGCTCTCTAATGTCTAGCGTCTGTCTCCCAGTGCTGCTCTCTAATATCTAGCGTCTGTCCCCCAGTGCTGCTCTCCAATGTCTAGCGTCTGTCCCCCAGTGCTGCTCTCCAATGTCTAGCGTCTGTCCCCCAGTGCTGCTCTCTAATGTCTAGCGTCTGCCCCTCTGTGCTGCTCTCTAATGTCTAGCGTCTGTCCCCCAGTGCTGCTCTCCAATGTCTAGCGTCTGTCTCCCTGTGCTGCTCTCTAATGTCTAGGGTCTGTCCCCCAGTGCTCCAATATCTAGCGTCTGTCTCCCAGTGTTGCTCTCCAATGTCTAACGTCTGTCCCCCAGTGCTGCTCTCTAATGTCTAGCGTCTGTCCCCCAGTGCTCCAATATCTAGCGTCTGTCTCCCAGTGCTGCTCTCCAATGTCTAACGTCTGTCCCCCAGTGCTGCTCTCTAATGTCTAACGTCTGTCCCCCAGTGCTGCTCTCTAATGTCTAACGTCTGTCCCCCAGTGCTGCTCTAATGTCTAGCGTCTGTCCCCCAGTGCTGCTCTCCAATGTCTAACGTCTGTCCCCCAGTGCTCCAATATCTAGCGTCTGTCTCCCAGTGCTGCTCTCCAATGTCTAACGTCTGTCCCCCAGTGCTGCTCTCTAATGTCTAACGTCTGTCCCCCTGTGCTGCTCTCCAATGTCTAGCGTCTGTCTCCCAGTGCTGCTCTCCAATGTCTAGCGTCTGTCCCCCAGTGCTCCAATATCTAGCGTCTGTCCCCCAGTGCTGCTCTCTAATGTCTAGCGTCTGTCTTCCTAGTGCTGCTCTCCAATGTCTAGCGTCTGTCTCCCAGTGCTGCTCTCCAATGTCTAGCGTCTGTCCCCCTGTGCTGCTCTCTAATGTCTAGCGTCTGTCCCCCAGTGCTGCTCTCTAATTTCTAGCGTCTGTCCCCCAGTGCTGCTCTCCAATGTCTAGCGTCTGTCCCCCTGTGCTGCTCTCTAATGTCTAGCGTCTGTCCCCCAGTGCTCCAATATCTAGCGTCTGTCCCCCAGTGCTCCAATATCTAGCGTCTGTCCCCCAGTGCTGCTCTCCAATGTCTAACGTCTGTCCCCCACTGCTCCAATATCTAGCGTCTGTCCCCCTGTGCTGCTCTCTAATGTCTAGCGTCTGTCCCCCAGTGCTGCTCTCTAATATCTAGCGTCTGTCCCCCAGTGCTGCTCTCCAATGTCTAGCGTCTGTCCCCCTGTGCTGCTCTCCAATGTCTAGCGTCTGTCCCCCAGTGCTGCTCTCTAATGTCTAGCGTCTGTCCCCCAGTGCTCCAATATCTAGCGTCTGTCCCCCAGTGCTGCTCTCCAATGTCTAGCGTCTGTCCCCCTGTGCTGCTCTCCAATGTCTAGCGTCTGTCCCCCAGTGCTGCTCTCTAATGTCTAGCGTCTGTCCCCCAGTGCTCCAATATCTAGCGTCTGTCTCCCAGTGCTGCTCTCCAATGTCTAGCGTCTGTCCCCCTGTGCTGCTCTCCAATATCTAGCGTCTGTCCCCCTGTGCTGCTCTCTAATGTCTAGCGTCTGTCCCCCAGTGCTCCAATATCTAGCGTCTGTCCCCCAGTGCTGCTCTCCAATGTCTAGCGTCTGTCCCCCTGTGCTGCTCTCCAATGTCTAGCGTCTGTCCCCCAGTGCTGCTCTCCAATGTCTAACGTCTGTCCCCCAGTGCTCCAATATCTAGCGTCTGTCCCCCAGTGCTGCTCTCCAATGTCTAGCGTCTGTCCCCCTTTGCTGCTCTCTAATGTCTAGCGTCTGTCGCCCAGTGCTGCTCTCCAATGTCTAGCGTCTGTCCCCCAGTGCTGCTCTCCAATGTCTAGCGTCTGTCTCCCAGTACTGCTCTCCAATATCTAGCGTCTGTTTCCCAGTGCTGCTCTCCATTTTCTAGCGTCTGTCCCCCAGTGCTGCTCTCCAATGCCTAGCGTCGGTCTCCCAGTGCTGCTCTTTCAATGTATAGCGTTTCTCTCCCAGTGCTGCTTTCCAATGTCTAACGTCTGTCCTCCAGTGCTGCTCTCTAATGTCTAGCGTCTGTCCCCCAGTGCTGCTCTCCAATGTCTAGCGTCTGTCCTCCAGTGCTGCTCTCCAATGTCTAGCGTCTGTCCCCCAGTGCTGCTCTCCAATGTCTAGCGTTTCTCTCCCAGTGCTGCTCTCCAATGTCTAACGTCTGTCCTCCAGTGCTGCTCTCTAATGTCTAGCGTCTGTCTCCCAGTGCTGCTCTCCAATGTCTAGCGTCTGTCCCCCAGTGCTGCTCTCCAATGTCTAGCGTCTGTCCCCCAGTGCTGCTCTCCGCGTGTCCCCCAATGCTGCTCTCCAATGTCTAGCGTCTGTCCCCCAGTGCTGCTCTCCAATGTCTAGCGTCTGTCCCCCAGTGCTGCTCTCCAATGTCTAGCGTCTGTCCCCCAGTGCTGCTCTCCAGCCCTTCTCCTTCCGGTGCCTCACGTCCGCAGTCAGTCTCTGCAGCGCTGCTCTCTAGTCAGTCTGGCAGTGGCCAACGCCTCCCTCCATCCGTTCCTCCTTCTCTGCACGCCCTCTACACACCGGCCGCGGTAGTCGCTTGACTAGAGGCGAGCCAGGCCCAGCCCAGCCAGGCCCAGCCCAGCAGACCCCGGCCCAGCCCAGCAGACCCCGGCCCTAGAGCTGGTCTGCCACACACACACACTCGCACACACACAGACAGACGCAGGCGCACGCCCCCGGCCTCAGCCTCCCCCACCCCCACCCCCTATCCATCCCTCCGTTCCCGCACCGCCCCCTTCCTTCCCCCTCCGCCTCGCCTCGCCTGTCCCCCCTCCCCCCCCCCCCCCACCGTTCTGGCGGCCGCCTACTGCCACCGCCCCTGACGATTATCACACTGTGAGGCAGGCGGTGTGATAAAAACAGGGATGAGGCTGCGGTAGGGTGGGTAGCTGGGGGGAGGGGGGGTCCAGCCTCCCAGTACCGTCTTACCGGAATCGCCAGTCTCCGCCTTTAAACGGCTGCACTGTGTGAATGAGAACGCCTTGCAGAGATGGGTGTCAACGTCATGACTAAAAGAGAAGGAGAGTTAGGGAAAAGGTGAGGAGGGGGGGGTGGGGGATGAAGAGAAGGCACCAACGCCAAGCGAGAGACAGAGAGGTGGGGGGCACGAGTTACCAGTACCGTATAGAGAGAGAGGGGGGCGGGGGCGCACGAGTTACCAGTACTGCAAAGAGAGAGGGCTCTTGCGCGATGAGTTGCCAGTACCGCAGAGAAAGTGGGAGAGAGAGAGAGAGGGCTCTCGCACGATGAGTTACCAGTACCGCAGAGAGAGCGGGGGAGAAAAAGAAAGAGAGATAGAGAGAGAAAATGTCAATAGCTGGGGGCCAGATCTATTTTTAGCGGGCGGGCCGGGAGCGCGCTGGCCCGGCTGCCGGCTGGCTGGGCGCTGGCGCCCGGCTTCATCAATCCGCCCATGTCACATGACCGGCGACGCGGGGCATTGTGGGAACGTCACACAGTGTCACAATGGAAAGATTACCTTCACAACTGTGCCTGGGTCATACTGGTGGGCAGGCGGCGTCCAGGGAAGCCAGGGGTGGAGGGGGAGCGGGGGGGGGGGGGTAGACCCGCAACAACCTGGATGGGTGGCGGAAATATGGTGTTGGGACCGACAGAGAGGGATGTCTGAGTGAAGAGAGATATGTATTATATGGTGTAAGGCGGATGGAGAGAGGGATGGCTGAGTGAGGGGAGAGATGTATAATATGGTGTAGGGCGGATGGAGAGAGGGATGGCTGAGTGAAGGGAGAGATGTATAATATGGTGTAGGGCGGATGGAGAGAGGGATGGCTGGGTGAAGAGAGAGATGTATAATATGGTGTAGGGCGGATGGAGAGAGGGATGGCTGAGTGAAGGGAGAGATGTATAATATGGTGTAGGGCGGATGGAGAGAGGGATGGCTGAGTGAGGGGAGAGATGTATAATATGGTGTAAGGCGGATGGAGAGAGGGATGGCTGAGTGAAGGGAGAGATGTATAATATGGTGTAAGGCGGATGGAGAGAGGGATGGCCGAGTGAAGGGAGAGATGTATAATATGGTGTAGGGCGGATGGAGAGAGGGATGGCTGAGTGAAGGGAGAGATGTATAATATGGTGTAGGGCGGATGGAGAGAGGGATGGCTGAGTGAAGGGAGAGATGTATAATATGGTGTAAGGCGGATGGAGAGAGGGATGGCTGAGTGAAGGGAGAGATGTATAATATGGTGTAGGGCGGATGGAGAGAGGGATGGCTGAGTGAAGGGAGAGATGTATAATATGGTGTAAGGCGGATGGAGAGAGGGATGGCTGAGTGAAGGGAGAGATGTATAATATGGTGTAAGGCGGATGGAGAGAGGGATGGCTGAGTGAAGGAAGAGATGTATAATATGGTGTAGGGCGGATGGAGAGAGGGATGGCTGAGTGAAGGGAGAGATGTATAATATGGTGTAAGGCGGATGGAGAGAGGGATGGCTGAGTGAAGGGAGAGATGTATAATATGGTGTAAGGCGGATGGAGAGAGGGATGGCTGGGTGAAGGGAGAGATGTATAATATGGTGTAGGGCGGATGGAGAGAGGGATGGCTGAGTGAAGGGAGAGATGTATAATATGGTGTAGGGCGGATGGAGAGAGGGATGGCTGGGTGAAGGGAGAGATGTATAATATGGTGTAAGGCGGATGGAGAGAGGGATGGCTGAGTGAAGGGAGAGATGTATAATATGGTGTAAGGCGGATGGAGAGAGGGATGGCTGAGTGAAGGGAGAGATGTATAATATGGTGTAGGGCGGATGGAGAGAGGGATGGCTGAGTGAAGAGAAAAATGTATAATATGGTGTAAGGCGGATGGAGAGAGGGATGGCTGAGTGAAGGGAGATATGTATAATATGGTGTAAGGCGGATGGAGAGAGGGATGGCTGGGTGAAGGGAGAGATGTATAATATGGTGTAAGGCGGATGGAGAGAGGGATGGCTGAGTGAAGGGAGAGATGTATAATATGGTGTAAGGCGGATGGAGAGAGGGATGGCCGAGTGAAGGGAGAGATGTATAATATGGTGTAAGGCGGATGGAGAGAGGGATGGCCGAGTGAAGGGAGAGATGTATAATATGGTGTAAGGCGGATGGAGAGAGGGATGGCTGAGTGAAGGGAGAGATGTATAATATGGTGTAAGGCGGATGGAGAGAGGGATGGCTGGGTGAAGGGAGAGATGTATAATATGGTGTAAGGCGGATGGAGAGAGGGATGGCTGAGTGAAGGGAGAGATGTATAATATGGTGTAAGGCGGATGGAGAGAGGGATGGCTGAGTGAAGGGAGAGATGTATAATATGGTGTAAGGCGGATGGAGAGAGGGATGGCCGAGTGAAGGGAGAGATGTATAATATGGTGTAAGGCGGATGGAGAGAGGGATGGCTGGGTGAAGGGAGAGATGTATAATATGGTGTAAGGCGGATGGAGAGAGGGATGGCTGAGTGAAGGGAGAGATGTATAATATGGTGTAAGGCGGATGGAGAGAGGGATGGCTGAGTGAAGGGAGAGATGTATAATATGGTGTAAGGCAGATGGAGAGAGGGATGGCTGGGTGAAGGGAGAGATGTATAATATGGTGTAAGGCGGATGGAGAGAGGGATGGCTGAGTGAAGGGAGAGATGTATAATATGGTGTAAGGCGGATGGAGAGAGGGATGGCCGAGTGAAGGGAGAGATGTATAATATGGTGTAAGACGGATGGAGAGAGGGATGGCTGAGTGAAGGGAGAGATGTATAATATGGTGTAAGGCGGATGGAGAGAGGGATGGCTGAGTGAAGGGAGAGATGTATAATATGGTGTAAGGCGGATGGAGAGAGGGATGGCTGGGTGAAGGGAGAGATGTATAATATGGTGTAAGGCGGATGGAGAGAGGGATGGCTGAGTGAAGGGAGAGATGTATAATATGGTGTAAGGCGGATGGAGAGAGGGATGGCCGAGTGAAGGGAGAGATGTATAATATGGTGTAAGGCGGATGGAGAGAGGGATGGCCGAGTGAAGGGAGAGATGTATAATATGGTGTAAGGCGGATGGAGAGAGGGATGGCTGAGTGAAGGGAGAGATGTATAATATGGTGTAGGGCGGATGGAGAGAGGGATGGCTGAGTGAAGGGAGAGATGTATAATATGGTGTAAGGCGGATGGAGAGAGGGATGGCTGAGTGAAGGGAGAGATGTATAATATGGTGTAAGGCGGATGGAGAGAGGGATGGCCGAGTGAAGGGAGAGATGTATAATATGGTGTAAGGCGGATGGAGAGAGGGATGGCTGGGTGAAGGGAGATATGTATAATATGGTGTAGGGCGGATGGAGAGAGGGATGGCTGAGTGAAGGGAGAGATGTATAATATGGTGTAGGGCGGATGGAGAGAGGGATGGCTGAGTGAAGGGAGAGATGTATAATATGGTGTAGGGCGGATGGAGAGAGGGATGGCTGAGTGAAGGGAGAGATGTATAATATGGTGTAGGGCGGATGGAGAGAGGGATGGCTGAGTGAAGGGAGAGATGTATAATATGGTGTAAGGCGGATGGAGAGAGAGATGGCTGAGTGAAGGGAGAGATGTATAATATGGTGTAAGGCGGATGGAGAGCGGGATGGCTGAGTGAAGGGAGAGATGTATAATATGGTGTAAGGCGGATGGAGAGAGGGATGGCTGGGTGAAGGGAGAGATGTATAATATGGTGTAAGGCGGATGGAGAGAGGGATGGCTGAGTGATGGAGATATGTATAATATGGTGTAGGGCGGATGGAGAGAGGGATGGCTGAGTGAAGGGAGAGATGTATAATATGGTGTAGGGCGGATGGAGAGAGGGATGGCTGGGTGAAGGGAGAGATGTATAATATGGTGTAAGGCGGATGGAGATAGGGATGGCTGGGTGAAGGGAGAGATGTATAATATGGTGTAAGGCGGATGGAGATAGGGATGGCTGAGTGAAGGGAGAGATGTATAATATGGTGTAAGGCGGATGGAGAGAGGGATGGCTGAGTGAAGGGAGAGATGTATAATATGGTGTAGGGCGGATGGAGAGAGGGATGGCTGAGTGAAGAGAGAAATGTATAATATGGTGTAAGGCGGATGGAGAGAGGGATGGCTGAGTGAAGGGAGAGATGTATAATATGGTGTAAGGCGGATGGAGAGAGGGATGGCTGAGTGAAGGGAGAGATGTATAATATGGTGTAAGGCGGATGGAGAGAGGGATGGCTGAGTGAAGGGAGAGATGTATAATATGGTGTAAGGCGGATGGAGAGAGGGATGGCTGAGTGAAGGGAGAGATGTATAATATGGTGTAGGGCGGATGGAGAGAGGGATGGCTGAGTGAAGAGAGAAATGTATAATATGGTGTAAGGCGGATGGAGAGAGGGATGGCTGAGTGAAGGGAGAGATGTATAATATGGTGTAAGGCGGATGGAGAGAGGGATGGCTGAGTCAAGGGAGAGATGTATAAGATGGTGTAAGGCGGATGGAGAGAGGGATGGCTGAGTGAAGGGAGAGATGTATAATATGGTGTAAGGCGGATGGAGAGAGGGATGGCTGAGTGAAGGGAGAGATGTATAATATGGTGTAGGGCGGATGGAGAGAGGGATGGCTGAGTGAAGGGAGAGATGTATAATATGGTGTATGGCGGATGGAGAGAGGGATGGCTGAGTGAAGGGAGAGATGTATAATATGGTGTATGGCGGATGGAGAGAGGGATGGCTGGGTGAAGGGAGAGATGTATAATATGGTGTAAGGCGGATGGAGAGAGGGATGGCTGAGTGAAGGGAGAGATGTATAATATGGTGTAAGGCGGATGGAGAGAGGGATGGCTGAGTGAAGGGAGAGATGTATAATATGGTGTAAGGCGGATGGAGAGAGGGATGGCCGAGTGAAGGGAGAGATGTATAATATGGTGTAAGGCGGATGGAGAGAGGGATGGCTGAGTGAAGGGAGAGATGTATAATATGGTGTAAGGCGGATGGAGAGAGGGATGGCTGGGTGAAGGGAGAGATGTATAATATGGTGTAAGGCGGATGGAGAGAGGGATGGCTGAGTGAAGGGAGAGATGTATAATATGGTGTAAGGCGGATGGAGAGAGGGATGGCTGAGTGAAGGGAGAGATGTATAATATGGTGTAAGGCGGATGGAGAGAGGGATGGCTGGGTGAAGGGAGAGATGTATAATATGGTGTAGGGCGGATGGAGAGAGGGATGGCTGAGTGAAGGGAGAGATGTATAATATGGTGTAAGGCGGATGGAGAGAGGGATGGCTGAGTGAAGGGAGAGATGTATAATATGGTGTAAGGTGGATGGAGAGAGGGATGGCTGGGTGAAGGGAGAGATGTATAATATGGTGTAAGGCGGATGGAGAGAGGGATGGCTGAGTGAAGGGAGAGATGTATATCATGGTGTAAGGCGGATGGAGAGAGGGATGGCCGAGTGAAGGGAGAGATGTATAATATGGTGTAAGGCGGATGGAGAGAGGGATGGCTGAGTGAAGGGAGAGATGTATAATATGGTGTAAGGCGGATGGAGAGAGGGATGGCCGAGTGAAGGGAGAGATGTATAATATGGTGTAAGGCGGATGGAGAGAGGGATGGCCGAGTGAAGGGAGAGATGTATAATATGGTGTAAGGCGGATGGAGAGAGGGATGGCTGAGTGAAGGGAGAGATGTATAATATGGTGTAAGGCGGATGGAGAGAGGGATGGCTGGGTGAAGGGAGAGATGTATAATATGGTGTAAGGCGGATGGAGAGAGGGATGGCTGAGTGAAGGGAGAGATGTATAATATGGTGTAAGGCGGATGGAGAGAGGGATGGCTGAGTGAAGGGAGAGATGTATAATATGGTGTAAGGCGGATGGAGAGAGGGATGGCTGAGTGAAGGGAGAGATGTATAATATGGTGTAGGGCGGATGGAGAGAGGGATGGCTGAGTGAAGGGAGAGATGTATAATATGGTGTAGGGCGGATGGAGAGAGGGATGGCTGAGTGAAGGGAGAGATGTATAATATGGTGTAGGGCGGATGGAGAGAGGGATGGCTGAGTGAAGGGAGAGATGTATAATATGGTGTAAGGCGGATGGAGAGAGGGATGGCTGGGTGAAGGGAGAGATGTATAATATGGTGTAGGGCGGATGGAGAGAGGGATGGCCGAGTGAAGGGAGAGATGTATAATATGGTGTAGGGCGGATGGAGAGAGGGATGGCTGGGTGAAGGGAGAGATCTATAATATGGTGTAAGGCGGATGGAGAGAGGGATGGCTGAGTGAAGGGAGAGATGTATAATATGGTGTAGGGCGGATGGAGAGAGGGATGGCTGGGTGAAGGGAGAGATGTATAATATGGTGTAAGGCGGATGGAGAGAGGGATGGCTGAGTGAAGGGAGAGATGTATAATATGGTGTAAGGCGGATGGAGAGAGGGATGGCCGAGTGAAGGGAGAGATGTATAATATGGTGTAGGGCGGATGGAGAGAGGGATGGCTGGGTGAAGGGAGAGATGTATAATATGGTGTAGGGCGGATGGAGAGAGGGATGGCTGAGTGAAGGGAGAGATGTATAATATGGTGTAAGGCGGATGGAGAGAGGGATGGCCGAGTGAAGGGAGACATGTATAATATGGTGTAAGGCGGATGGAGAGAGGGATGGCCGAGTGAAGGGAGAGATGTATAATATGGTGTAAGGCGGATGGAGAGAGGGATGGCTGAGTGAAGGGAGAGATGTATAATTTGGTGTAAGGCGGATGGAGAGAGGGATGGCTGAGTGAAGGGAGAGATGTATAATATGGTGTAGGGCGGATGGAGAGAGGGATGGCTGAGTGAAGGGAGAGATGTATAATATGGTGTAAGGCGGATGGAGAGAGGGATGGCTGAGTGAAGGGAGAGATGTATAATATGGTGTAAGGCGGATGGAGAGAGGGATGGCTGAGTGAAGGGAGAGATGTATAATATGGTGTAAGGCGGATGGAGAGAGGGAATGGAATGTTGGTGTTTTAGGCCACTTTTGTGCACATACAGGCTAAATTGGGCCAAGGAACCTCCCGAGACGATGAAGGATGAAGGAATGAAACATGCCCCAGATTAGGTGCCCGAGCCCGGATTCGAACCCAGGACCTATTGATCTGCGGTCTAGTGCGCTAACCACTACACCAGGGAGGCCCCCGGATGGAGAGAGGGATGGCTGGGTGAAGGGAGAGATGTATAATATGGTGTAAGGCGGATGGAGAGAGGGATGGCTGAGTGAAGGGAGAGATGTATAATATGGTGTAGGGCGGATGGAGAGAGGGATGGCTGAGTGAAGGGAGAGATGTATAATATGGTGTAGGGCGGATGGAGAGAGGGATGGCTGAGTGAAGGGAGAGATGTATAATATGGTGTAAGGCGGATGGAGAGAGGGATGGCTGGGTGAAGGGAGAGATGTATAATATGGTGTAAGGCGGATGGAGAGAGGGATGGCTGAGTGAAGGGAGAGATGTATAATATGGTGTAAGGCGGATGGAGAGAGGGATGGCTGAGTGATGGAGATATGTATAATATGGTGTAAGGCGGATGGAGAGAGGGATGGCTGAGTGAAGGGAGAGATGTATAATATGGTGTAAGGCGGATGGAGAGAGGGATGGCTGAGTGAAGGGAGAGATGTATAATATGGTGTAAGGCGGATGGAGAGAGGGATGGCTGAGTGAAGGGAGAGATGTCTAATATGGTGTAAGGCGAATGGAGAGAGGGATGGCTGAGTGAAGGGAGAGATGTATAATATGGTGTAAGGCGGATGGAGAGAGGGATGGCTGAGTGAAGGGAGAGATGTATAATATGGTGTAGGGTGGATGGAGAGAGGGATGGCTGAGTGAAGGGAGAGATGTATAATATGGTGTAGGGCGGATGGAGAGAGGGATGGCTGAGTGAAGGGAGAGATGTATAATATGGTGTAGGGCGGATGGAGAGAGGGATGGCTGGGTGAAGGGAGAGATGTATAATATGGTGTAAGGCGGATGGAGATAGGGATGGCTGAGTGAAGGGAGAGATGTATAATATGGTGTAAGGCGGATGGAGAGAGGGATGGCTGAGTGAAGGGAGAGATGTATAATATGGTGTAGGGCGGATGGAGAGAGGGATGGCTGAGTGAAGAGAGAAATGTATAATATGGTGTAAGGCGGATGGAGAGAGGGATGGCTGAGTGAAGGGAGAGATGTATAATATGGTGTAAGGCGGATGGAGAGAGGGATGGCTGAGTGAAGGGAGATATGTATAATATGGTGTAAGGCGGATGGAGAGAGGGATGGCTGAGTGAAGGGAGAGATGTATAATATGGTGTAAGGCGGATGGAGAGAGGGATGGCTGAGTGAAGGGAGAGATGTATAATATGGTGTAGGACGGATGGAGAGAGGGATGGCTGAGTGAAGAGAGAAATGTATAATATGGTGTAAGGCGGATGGAGAGAGGGATGGCTGAGTGAAGGGAGAGATGTATAATATGGTGTAAGGCGGATGGAGAGAGGGATGGCTGAGTCAAGGGAGAGATGTATAATATGGTGTAAGGCGGATGGAGAGAGGGATGGCTGAGTGAAGGGAGAGATGTATAATATGGTGTAAGGCGGATGGAGAGAGGGATGGCTGAGTGAAGGGAGAGATGTATAATATGGTGTAAGGCGGATGGAGAGAGGGATGGCTGGGTGAAGGGAGAGATGTATAATATGGTGTAGGGCGGATGGAGAGAGGGATGGCTGAGTGAAGGGAGAGATGTATAATATGGTGTAAGGCGGATGGAGAGAGGGATGGCTGAGTGAAGGGAGAGATGTATAATATGGTGTAAGGTGGATGGAGAGAGGGATGGCTGGGTGAAGGGAGAGATGTATAATATGGTGTAAGGCGGATGGAGAGAGGGATGGCTGAGTGAAGGGAGAGATGTATATCATGGTGTAAGGCGGATGGAGAGAGGGATGGCCGAGTGAAGGGAGAGATGTATAATATGGTGTAAGGCGGATGGAGAGAGGGATGCCTGAGTGAAGGGAGAGATGTATAATATGGTGTAAGGCGGATGGAGAGAGGGATGGCCGAGTGAAGGGAGAGATGTATAATATGGTGTAAGGCGGATGGAGAGAGGGATGGCCGAGTGAAGGGAAAGATGTATAATATGGTGTAAGGCGGATGGAGAGAGGGATGGCTGAGTGAAGGGAGAGATGTATAATATGGTGTAAGGCGGATGGAGAGAGGGATGGCTGGGTGAAGGGAGAGATGTATAATATGGTGTAAGGCGGATGGAGAGAGGGATGGCTGAGTGAAGGGAGAGATGTATAATATGGTGTAAGGCGGATGGAGAGAGGGATGGCTGAGTGAAGGGAGAGATGTATAATATGGTGTAAGGCGGATGGAGAGAGGGATGGCTGAGTGAAGGGAGAGATGTATAATATGGTGTAGGGCGGATGGAGAGAGGGATGGCTGAGTGAAGGGAGAGATGTATAATATGGTGTAGGGCGGATGGAGAGAGGGATGGCTGAGTGAAGGGAGAGATGTATAATATGGTGTAAGGCGGATGGAGAGAGGGATGGCTGGGTGAAGGGAGAGATGTATAATATGGTGTAGGGCGGATGGAGAGAGGGATGGCCGAGTGAAGGGAGAGATGTATAATATGGTGTAGGGCGGATGGAGAGAGGGATGGCTGGGTGAAGGGAGAGATGTATAATATGGTGTAAGGCGGATGGAGAGAGGGATGGCTGAGTGAAGGGAGAGATGTATAATATGGTGTTGGGCGGATGGAGAGAGGGATGGCTGGGTGAAGGGAGAGATGTATAATATGGTGTAAGGCGGATGGAGAGAGGGATGGCTGAGTGAAGGGAGAGATGTATAATATGGTGTAAGGCGGATGGAGAGAGGGATGGCCGAGTGAAGGGAGAGATGTATAATATGGTGTAGGGCGGATGGAGAGAGGGATGGCTGGGTGAAGGGAGAGATGTATAATATGGTGTAGGGCGGATGGAGAGAGGGATGGCTGAGTGAAGGGAGAGATGTATAATATGGTGTAAGGCGGATGGAGAGAGGGATGGCCGAGTGAAGGGAGAGATGTATAATATGGTGTAAGGCGGATGGAGAGAGGGATGGCTGAGTGAAGGGAGAGATGTATAATATGGTGTAAGGCGGATGGAGAGAGGGATGGCTGAGTGAAGGGAGAGATGTATAATATGGTGTAAGGCGGATGGAGAGAGGGATGGCTGAGTGAAGGGAGAGATGTATAATATGGTGTAAGGCGGATGGAGAGAGGGATGGCTGAGTGAAGGGAGAGATGTATAATATGGTGTAGGGCGGATGGAGAGAGGGATGGCTGAGTGAAGGGAGAGATGTATAATATGGTGTAAGGCGGATGGAGAGAGGGATGGCTGAGTGAAGGGAGAGATGTATAATATGGTGTAAGGCGGATGGAGAGAGGGATGGCTGAGTGAAGGGAGAGATGTATAATATGGTGTAAGGCGGATGGAGAGAGGGAATGGAATGTTGGTGTTTTAGGCCACTTTTGTGCACATACAGGCTAAATTGGGCCAAGGAACCTCCCGAGACGATGAAGGATGAAGGAATGAAACATGCCCCAGATTAGGTGCCCGAGCCCGGATTCGAACCCAGGACCTATTGATCTGCGGTCTAGTGCGCTAACCACTACACCAGGGAGGCCCCCGGATGGAGAGAGGGATGGCTGGGTGAAGGGAGAGATGTATAATATGGTGTAAGGCGGATGGAGAGAGGGATGGCTGAGTGAAGGGAGAGATGTATAATATGGTGTAGGGCGGATGGAGAGAGGGATGGCTGAGTGAAGGGAGAGATGTATAATATGGTGTAGGGCGGATGGAGAGAGGGATGGCTGAGTGAAGGGAGAGATGTATAATATGGTGTAAGGCGGATGGAGAGAGGGATGGCTGGGTGAAGGGAGAGATGTATAATACGGTGTAAGGCGGATGGAGAGAGGGATGGCTGAGTGAAGGGAGAGATGTATAATATGGTGTAAGGCGGATGGAGAGAGGGATGGCTGAGTGATGGAGATATGTATAATATGGTGTAGGGCGGATGGAGAGAGGGATGGCTGAGTGAAGGGAGAGATGTATAATATGGTGTAAGGCGGATGGAGAGAGGGATGGCTGAGTGAAGGGAGAGATGTATAATATGGTGTAAGGCGGATGGAGAGAGGGATGGCTGAGTGAAGGGAGAGATGTATAATATGGTGTAAGGCGGATGGAGAGAGGGATGGCTGAGTGAAGGGAGAGATGTCTAATATGGTGTAAGGCGAATGGAGAGAGGGATGGCTGAGTGAAGGGAGAGATGTATAATATGGTGTAAGGCGGATGGAGAGAGGGATGGCTGAGTGAAGGGAGAGATGTATAATATGGTGTAGGGTGGATGGAGAGAGGGATGGCTGAGTGAAGGGAGAGATGTATAATATGGTGTAGGGCGGATGGAGAGAGGGATGGCTGAGTGAAGGGAGAGATGTATAATATGGTGTAGGGCGGATGTAGAGAGGGATGGCTGAGTGAAGGGAGAGATGTATAATATGGTGTAAGGCGGATGGAGAGAGGGATGGCTGAGTGATGGAGATATGTATAATATGGTGTAGGGCGGATGGAGAGAGGGATGGCTGAGTGAAGGGAGAGATGTATAATATGGTGTAGGGCGGATGGAGAGAGGGATGGCTGAGTGAAGGGAGAGATGTATAATATGGTGTAGGGCGGATGGAGAGAGGGATGGCTGGGTGAAGGGAGAGATGTATAATATGGTGTAGGGCGGATGGAGAGAGGGATGGCTGGGTGAAGTGAGAGATGTATAATATGGTGTAGGGCGGATGGAGAGAGGGATGGCTGAGTGAAGGGAGATATGTATAATATGGTGTAAGGCGGATGGAGAGAGGGATGGCTGAGTGAAGGGAGATATGTATAATATGGTGTAAGGCGGATGGAGAGAGGGATGGCTGAGTGAAGGGAGAGATGTATAATATGGTGTAAGGCGGATGGAGAGAGGGATGGCTGAGTGAAGGGAGAGATGTATAATATGGTGTAAGGCGGATGGAGAGAGGGATGGCTGAGTGAAGGGAGATATGTATAATATGGTGTAAGGCGGATGGAGAGAGGGATGGCTGAGTGAAGGGAGATATGTATAATATGGTGTAAGGCGGATGGAGAGAGGGATGGCTGAGTGAAGGGAGATATGTATAATATGGTGTAAGGCGGATGGAGAGAGGGATGGCTGAGTGAAGGGAGATATGTATAATATGGTGTAAGGCGGATGGAGAGAGGGATGGCTGAGTGAAGGGAGATATGTATAATATGGTGTAAGGCGGATGGAGAGAGGGATGGCTGAGTGAAGGGAGAGATGTATAATATGGTGTAAGGCGGATGGAGAGAGGGATGGCTGAGTGAAGGGAGAGATGTATAATATGGTGTTGGGCGGATGGAGAGAGGGATGGCTGAGTGAAGGGAGAGATGTATAATATGGTGTAAGGCGGATGGAGAGAGGGATGGCTGAGTGAAGGGAGAGATGTATAATATGGTGTAAGGCGGACGGAGAGAGGGATGGCTGAGTGAAGGGGGAGATGTATAATATGGTGTAGGGCGGATGGCTGAGTGAAAGGAGAGATGTGGGTGACATACCTTGCGGGTCAAGTGTCCTGGGAGTAGGGAATGTAGTCGATGTCATCGGGGTGCAATGTCATGGAAATGCAATGTCATGGGAGTGCAATTTCGTGGGAGTGTAATGCCATGGGAGTGCTATATCCTGGGAGTGCCATGTCATGTGAGTGCAATGTCATGGCAGTTCAATGTCATAGGGGTGCAATGGCATGGGAGTGCAATGTCATGGGGGTTCAAAGCCGTGGGAGTGCAATACCATCGGGAGTGCGATGTCATGAGAGTGCAATGTCATGGGAGTGCAATGTCATATGGGAGTGCAATGTCATGCGAGTGCAATGTCATGGGAGTGCATTGTCATGGGAGTGCATTGTCATGGGGGTGCAATGTCATGGGAGTGCAATGTCATGGGGTTGCAATGTCATGGGATTGCAATGTCATGGGGGTGCAATGTCATGGGGGTTCAAAGCCGTGGGAGTGCAATGTCATGGGAGTGCAATGCCGTGGGAGTGCGATGTCATGGGAGTGCAATGTCATGAGAGTGCAATGCCATGGGGGTGCAATGTCATGGGATTGCAATGTCATTGGGTTGCAATGTCATGGGGGTGCAATGTCATGGGATTGCAATGTCATGGGGGTGCAATGTCATGGGAGTTCAATGTCGTGTGAGTGCAATGTCATGGGAGTGCAATGTCATGGGAGTGCAATGTCATGAGAGTGCAATGTCATAGGGGGGGATGTCATGGGAGTGCAATATCATGGGGGTGCAATGTCATGGGGGTGCAATGTCATGAGAGTGCAATGTCATGGGGGTGCAATGTCATGGGGGTGCAATGTCATGCGAGTGCGATGTCATGGGAGTGCGATGTCATAGGGGGCGATGTCATGGGAGTGCAATGTCATGGGGGTGCAATGTCATGGGGGTGCAATGTCATGGGGGTTCAAAGCCGTGGGAGTGCAATACCATCGGGAGTGCGATGTCATGAGAGTGCAATATCATGGGAGTGCGATGTCATGGGAGTGCAATGTCATGAGAGTGCAATGTCATGGGGGTGCAATGTCATGGGGGTTCAAAGCCGTGGGAGTGCAATGTCATGGGAGTGCAATGCCGTGGGAGTGCGATGTCATGGGATTGCAATGTCATGGGGGTGCAATGTCATGAGAGTGCAATGCCATGGGGGTGCAATGTCATGGGATTGCAATGTCATTGGGTTGCAATGTCATGGGGGTGCAATGTCATGGGATTGCAATGTCATGGGGGTGCAATGTCATGGGAGTTCAATGTCATGTGAGTGCATTGTCATGGGAGTGCAATGTCATGAGAGTGCAATGTCATAGGGGGGGATGTCATGGGAGTGCAATGTCATGGGGGTGCAATGTCATGGGGGTGCAATGTCATGGGAGTGCAATGTCATGGGAGTGCAATGTCATGAGAGTGCAATGTCATGAGAGTGCAATGTCATGGGAGTGCAATGTCATGGGGGTGCAATGTCATGCGAGTGCGATGTCATGGGAGTGCGATGTCATGGGGGTGCAATGTCATGGGAGTGCAATGTCATGGGGTTGCAATGTCATGGGGGTGCAATGTCATGGGGTTGCAATGTCATGGGAGTGCAATGTCATGGGAGTGAGATAACCTGTGCTGTGGACCGCCAGGAGCCACCGTTTGTCGGTGTGCCGTCTTTCACCCTCTCTCTCCCCCCTCCCCCCCCCCCCCCCCACCCTCTCTCTCTCTCTCTCTGTCTGCTGGCCACGGCGCCGCGTATCATCGGCCTGGCTGGTGCCCGGTACAGCGCTAGGCTGGTTCCCGCTTCATTCGTTTAGTTTGTTCCATGCATGCCTCGCTATTCCTTGTGATTCATTATCGCATTATGGTGGCCGTCGTAATGTTTGTGCAAGATGTGAACTTGCTATGATGAAGATTGGCCATGATGGCACATTGCAATGATGAAGATTGGCCATGATGGCACCTTGCAATGATGAAGATTGGCCATGATGGCACCTTGCAATGATGAAGATTGGCCATGATGGCACCTTGCTATGATGAAGATTGGCCATGATGGCTCCTTGCTATGAAGAAGATTGGCCATGATGGCACCTTGCTATGATGAAGATTGGCCATGATGGCTCCTTGCTATGAAGAAGATTGGCCATGATGGCACCTTGCTATGATGAAGATTGGCCATGATGGCACCTTGCTATGATGAAGATTGGCCATGATGGCACCTTGCTATGATGAAGATTGGCCATGATGTGAACTTGCTATGATGAAGATTGGCCAAGATGTGAACTATCATGCAGATTGGTCACTATGTGTACTTGGTATAATGTGAAATATTGCATAAGATAATAAACATGTATTTCTTGAGGTCGCGAGCTCCATGCCAGCGACTATAACTCAAAATGAAGGTTTTTTTTACCAAGCACCAGTTTTATATTTGATAGACATGGTATTGAGTGTATTATAATCTTATTCTGGTCCAAGTAAGCGATTATTTTCATAATATTGATGCTAATACTATAGATAATAATGATAATAATATAATATTTATGACAATAAATATAATGATGATAAGCATATTGATGACAATAATAATACTGATGACAATAATAACGTTGACGACAATAATGACAAGATTGATACTAATTATAATATTGATGACAAAAGTGTAAATATTGATGATGACGATATTGGTAAGAATGATAATATTAATGGTTATGATCATGTATTGCAGGCGCACGCGACGTGTTACAAGCAGCTGCCGTCTGAGTGTAGTTTCGGGTGTCTGCGGGAGATCATGCTACCCCCCTACTGTGTCACTGTCCCCCGCATGGACGCCTCCATCGACACGATGTACGGCTTCCAGAAAAAGCCAAGTAAGTTGTGCGTGGACCACCAGCCGCTGGCGATCATCAGCCGACGCTTACGGGTTACTTGCCGTCTGGTATTATAAACGTGTACGTCATAAATATGTTAAGGGTTACTTTCCCTCTGGTATTATAGGCGGTTACGTTACAAATATGTTAAAGGTTACTTTCCGTCGGGTATTATAAGCGTTTATGTCTTAAATAGGTTTAGGGTTATTTTCCGTTTGGTATTATTGGTGTGTACCTTATAAATTTGTTTAGGTTACTTTCCGTCTGGTATTATAGGCGGGTACGTCACAAATATGTTAAGGGGTACCTTCCCTCTGGTATTATTATAGTATTAGTATCTGGCGTGTACGTCTGTCCTTGGACCAGTGACCTCTTTCACGTACATATTTTAGCTGGCTACGGGGCTCAGTCGGCTAAGACCCCCCATCATTTACATGGTAACTTTAGTCGACTTAGCCCTGTAGTCAGCTAAAACCGCTCGTTATTTACATGGTAACTGTAGTCGACTTAGCCCCGTAGTCGGCTAAAACCGCCCATCATATACATGGTAACTTTAGTCGACTTAGCCCCGTAGTCGGCTAAAATCGCCCATCATTTACATGGTAACTGTAGTCGACTTAGCCCCGTAGTCGGCTAAAACCGCCCATCATATACATGGTAACTTTAGTCGACTTAGCCCCGTAGTCGGCTAAAATCGCCCGTTATTTACATGGTAACTTTAGTCGACTTAGCCCCGTAGTCGGCTAAAATCGCCCATCATTTACATGGTAACTGTAGTCGACTTAGCCCCGTAGTCAGCTAAAATCGCCCATCATATACATGGTAACTGTAGTCGACTTAGCCCCGTAGTCGGCTAAAATTGCCCGTTATTTACATGGTAACTTTAGTCGTGGGTGGGTCCCCAGCGGGAGTCGCACTCACGATCTCTCGCTCTGGGGTCTGGCACTCTGCCTAACTCCACCTCTAGCCCAGGCTACTAGGATCGTTTATCCATGGGGTGTGCATTTGTCCTTCCTTGTGTTTTGACAAACGTCGATTTGTGACCTGAGCATCAAAACTCTTGCTACCAATATTACTATGATCTTTAATCACATGCAAGAAATATAAACGTGTTTTTTTCGCAGCGTTACCTGTAACGGAGGAATTCTCATCAAGCGGAGATTCTAAAACAGAAGAGGAAGAAAAACGATCTCCCAAAGAAAAAGAAGGAAAAGACAAGGATCGAGATCGTGACGAAGGTGAGTGTCTCCTTCACTTCTCTTCGTGGTTCTTATCACCTCGGTACCCGGGTGACGTGGTCTGTTAGTGGTAGGCGTTGGGGGGGGGGCCAGGGGTGGACAAAAGGGGGGGGGGGTTAGTGGTAGGCGGGGAGGGGGGGTAGGGGTAGACAAAATGGGGGGTAGTGGTAGACAGGAGGGGGCAGTGGTAGACAGGAGGGGGCAGTGGTAGACAGGAGGGGGCAGTGGTAGACAGGAGGGGGCAGTGGTAGACAGGAGGGGGCAGTGGTAGACGGGAGGGGGCAGTGGTAGACAGGATGGGGCAGTGGTAGACAGGAGGGGGCAGTGGTGGACAGGATGGGGCAGTGGTAGACAGGAGGGGGCAGTGGTAGACAAGAGGGGGCAGTGGTAGACAAGAGGGGGCAGTGGTAGACAGTGGTAGACAGGAGGGGGCAGTGGTAGACAGGAGGGGGCAGTGGTGGACAGGAGGGGGCAGTGGTAGACAGGAGTGGGCAGTGGTAGACAGGAGGGGGCAGTGGTAGACAGGAGGGGGCAGTGGTAGACAGGAGGGGGCAGTAGTGGACAGGGGGGGGGCAGTGGTAGACAGGAGGGGGCAGTGGTAGACAGGAGGGGGCACTGGTGGACAGGAGGGGGCAGTGGTAGACATGAGGGGGCAGTGGTAGACTGGAGGGGGCAGTGGTAGACAGGAGGGGGCAGTGGTAGACATGAGGGCGGCAGTGGTAGACAGGAGGGGGCAGTGGTAGACTGGAGGGGGCAGTGGTAGACAGGAGGGGGCAGTGGTAGACATGAGGGCGGCAGTGGTAGACAGGAGGGGGCAGTGGTAAACAGGAGGGGGCAGTGGTAGACATGAGGGCGGCAGTGGTAGACATGAGGGGGCAGTGGTAGACAGGATGAGGCAGTGGTAGACAGGAGGGGCAGTGGTAGACAGGATGGGGCAGTGGTAGACAGGAGGGGGCAGTGGTAGACTGGAGGGCGCAGTGGTAGACAGGAGGGGCAGTGGTAGACAGGATGAGGCAGTGGTAGACAGGAGGGGGCAGTGGTAGACAAGATGGGGCAGTGGTAGACAGGAGGGGGCAGTGGTAGACAGGAGGGGGCAGTGGTAGACAGGAGGGGGCAGTGGTGGACAGGATAAGGCAGTGGTAGACATGATGAGGCAGTGGTAGACAGGATGAGGCAGTGGTGGACAGGAGGGGGCAGTGGTAGACAGGAGGGGGCAGTGGTAGACAGGAGGGGGCAGTGGTAGACAGGAGGGGGCAGTGGTAGACATGAGGGGGCAGTGGTAGACAGGAGGGGGCAGTGGTAGACAGGGTGGGGCAGTGGTAGACAAGAGGGGGCAGTGGTAGACAGGAGGGGGCAGTGGTAGACAGGATGAGGCAGTGGTAGACAGGATGAGGCAATGGTGGACAGGAGGGGGCAGTGGTAGACAGGAGGGGGCAGTGGTAGACAAGAGGGGGCAGTGGTGGACAGGAGGGGGCAGTGGTAGACAGGAGGGGGCAGTGGTAAACAAGAGGGGGCAGTGGTAGACAGGAG
Organism: Arenicola marina; assembly: GCA_964019135.1. Classification (NCBI taxonomy): domain Eukaryota; kingdom Metazoa; phylum Annelida; class Polychaeta; family Arenicolidae; genus Arenicola; species Arenicola marina. Next base: position 825,156 of record OZ025256.1, read on the forward strand.
GGGGCAGTGGTAGACAGGATGAGGCAGTGGTAGACAAGAGGGGGCAGTGGTAGACAAAGAGGAGGCAGTGGTAGACAGGAGGGGACAGTGGTAGACAAGAGGGGGCAGTGGTAGACAGGAGGGGGCAGTGGTAGACAGGATGAGGCAGTGGTAGACAGGAGGGGGCAGTGGTGGACAGGAGGGGGCAGTGGTAGACAGGATGAGGCAGTGGTAGACAGGAGGGGGCAGTGGTAGACAGGATGGGGCAGTGGTAGACAGGATGGGGCAGTGGTAGACAGGAGGGGGCAGTGGTAGACAGGAGGGGGCAGTGGTAGACAGGAGGGGGCAGTGGTAGACAGGAGGGGGCAGTGGTGGACAGGATAAGGCAGTGGTAGACAGGATGAGGCAGTGGTAGACAGGATGAGGCAGTGGTGGACAGGAGGGGGCAGTGGTAGACAGGAGGGGGCAGTAGTAGACAGGATGAGGCAGTGGTAGACAGGAAGGGGGAGTGGTGGACAGGATGAGGCAGGGGTAGACAGGATGAGGCAGTGGTGGACAGGAGGGGGCAGTGGTAGACAGGAGGGGGCAGTGGTAGACAGGATGAGGCAGTGGTAGACAGGAGGGGGGAGTGGTGGACAGGAGGGGGCAGTGGTGGACAGGATGAGGCAGTGGTAGACAGGATGAGGCAGTGGTAGACAGGATGAGGCAGTGGTAGACAGGGGGGCAATGGTAACTGGAGCGAGCACTGATATAGCAACATAGGGGTGGTAATGTGTTTCCGGAAACATTAGGAACGAGACATTTGCTACATTACTACAATAGCCGTTCATGAATTTACGTGAATAATTCGCAATACATTAATTGTGGCCATCCACGCTGTAGCCTTGGCATGATTCGCATTGTGTGTTTGTGATTTTGCAGAGATTGTTAGGATATTTGACGGCAATACCTCCCTGAAGCGGCGGATTTATCGCACGGTGTCTGTACCCAAGAATGCCCCCGCTCAAGTGTTGTTGGTGAGTCCCCTGTCTCGGCAACGCGTCGTGATCTGGTTTACGGGCTATGCTACCACTGGTGTCTGCGCTAGTCTGAAGACCGATGTCTATGCTAGTCTGAAGACCGGTGTCTATGCTAGTCTAAAGACCGGTGTCTATGCTAGTCTGAAGACCGGTGTCTATGCTAGTCTAAAGACCGGTGTCTATGCTAGGCTAGTCTGTTGACCGGTGTCTATGCTAGTCTGAAGACCGCTATCAATGCTAGGCTAGTCTGAAGACCGGTGTCTATGCTAGGGTATTCTCAAGACCGATGTCTATGCTAGGGTAGTCTGAAGACCTGTGTCTATGCTAGTCTGAAGACTGTCTATGGTAGTCTGAAGACGTTGTCTATGCTAGTCTGAAGACCGATGTCTATGCTAGTCTAAAGACCGGTGTCTATGCTAGTCTACAGACCGATGTCAATGCTAGGCTAGTCTGAAGACCGATGTCTATGCTAGGGTAGTCTGAAGACCGATGTCTATGGTAGTCTGAAGACCAGGGTCTATGCTAGTCTAAAGACCGGTGTCTATGCTAGTCTACAGACCGATGTCAATGCTAGGCTAGTCTGAAGACCGATGTCTATGCTAGGGTAGTCTGAAGACCGATGTCTATGGTAGTCTGAAGACCAGGGTCTATGCTAGTCTAAAGACCGGTGTCTATGCTAGTCTACAGACCGATGTCAATGCTAGGCTAGTCTGAAGACCGATGTCTATGCTAGGGTAGTCTGAAGACCGATGTCTATGGTAGTCTGAAGACCAGGGTCTATGCTAGTCTAAAGACCGGTGTCTATGCTAGTCTAAAGACTGATGCCTATACTAGTCTGAAGACCTGTGTCTATGCTAGTCTGAAGACCGGTGTCTATGCTAGTCTACAGACCGATGTCAATGCTAGGCTGGTCTGAAGACCGATGTCTATGCTAGGGTAGTCTGAAGACCAGGGTCTATGCTAGTCTGAAGACCCCTATCTATGCTAGGCTAGTTTGAAAACCGGTGTCTATGCTAGTCTGAAGACCGATGTCTATGCTAGTCTGAAGACCGGTGTCTATGCTAGTTTGAAGACCGATGTCTATGCTAGTCTGAAGACCGGTGTCTATGCTAGTCTGAAGACCGATGTCTATGGTAGTCTGAAGACCTGTGTCTATGCTAGTCTGAAGACCTGTGTCTATGCTAGTCTGAAGACCGGTGTCTATGCTAGTCTGAAGACCTGCGTCTATGCTAGTCTGAAGACCGATGTCTATGCTAGTCTGAAGACCGGTGTCTATGGTAGTCTGCAGACAGTTTCTATGGTAGTCTGAAGACTTTCTATGCTAGTCTGAAGACCTGTGTCTATGCTAGTCTGAAGATCTGTGTCTATGCTAGTCTGAAGACTGTCTATGGTAGTCTGAAGACGTTGTCTATGCTAGTCTGAAGACCGATGTCTATGCTAGTCTAAAGACTGATGTCTATGCTAGTCTGAAGACCGATGTCTATGCTAGTCTGAAGACCGATGTCTATGCTAGTCTAAAGACTGATGCCTATGCTAGTCTAAAGACTGATGCCTATGCTAGTCTGAAGACTGATGCCTATGCTAGTCTAAAGACTGATGCCTATGCTAGTCTAAAGACTGATGTCTATGCTAGTCTAAAGACTGATGCCTATGCTAGTCTAAAGACTGATGTCTATGCTAGTCTAAAGACTGATGTCTATGCTAGTCTGAAGACCGATGTCAATGCTAGTCTAAAGACTGATGTCTATGCTAGTCTGAAGACCGATGTCTATGCTAGTCTAAAGACTGATGTCTATGCTAGTCTGAAGACCGATGTCTATGCTAGTCTGAAGACCGATGTCTATGCTAGTCTAAAGACTGATGTCTATGCTAGTCTAAAGACTGATGCCTATGCTAGTCTGAAGACTGATGTCTATGCTAGTCTAAAGACTGATGTCTATGCTAGTCTAAAGACTGATGCCTATGCTAGTCTGAAGACCGATGTCAATGCTAGTCTAAAGACTGATGTCTATGCTAGTCTAAAGACTGATGTCTATGCTAGTCTGAAGACCGATGTCTATGCTAGTCTAAAGACTGATGTCTATGCTAGTCTAAAGACTGATGCCTATGCTAGTCTGAAGACCGATGTCAATGCTAGTCTAAAGACTGATGCCTATGCTAGTCTGAAGACTGATGCCTATGCTAGTCTAAAGACTGATGTCTATGCTAGTCTAAAGACTGATGCCTATGCTAGTCTGAAGACCGATGTCAATGCTAGTCTAAAGACTGATGCCTATGCTAGTCTAAAGACTGATGCCTATGCTAGTCTAAAGACTGATGCCTATGCTAGTCTAAAGACTGATGTCTATGCTAGTCTAAAGACTGATGCCTATGCTAGTCTGAAGACCGATGTCAATGCTAGTCTAAAGACTGATGTCTATGCTAGTCTGAAGACTGATGCCTATGCTAGTCTAAAGACTGATGCCTATGCTAGTCTAAAGACTGATGCCTATGCTAGTCTGAAGACCGATGTCTATGCTAGTCTAAAGACTGATGCCTATGCTAGTCTAAAGACTGATGTCTATGCTAGTCTGAAGACCGATGTCTATGCTAGTGTAAAGACCGATGTCTATGCTAGTCTAAAGACCGATGTCAATGCTAGTCTAAAGACTGATGCCTATGCTGGTCTGAAAATCGATGTCTACGCTAGTTTGAAGACCGAAGTGCCAAATGTAATGTAATGGTATTTGGTGTGTTTTTTTATGTTCTATTAAAGCATGTTAATTAATACTACGCCTTCAGAATTCTTGTATCTGTTTAATTTTCACTTCAAATCACAACTAACTGGAACTATTAACTGGAACTGATGCACTCGTTCAGCGATTAGTGATTGTGTTTTCTCTTTATTATGTGAATATTAATTCGATGCCTTGGCCGCTTTGTAGGAGGCAGCTCTAAGAACATTCCACATATCAGACCAACCCAAGAACTATTTTATCTCTGAAGCGAAAGATAAAGGTGAGACACACTTAGATGACCTTCGCGAATTGTTTGTTGCGTCTTGTGCTGAGACAAGCTCGGGCGGGATCGGAGCATACATCGTGCTTTGGTGCGCTTAGCATTGTCCGTGCATAGCTGGGTCTCTATTGACAATTCATTATTTGGGGAATCGCCATTGGGAAATGTGTGGAAATAAATATTAATTTCTGAATTTTAGAAATAAATATTAATTTCTGAATTTTAGAAATAAATATTACTTTCTGAATTTTAGAAATAAATATTACTTTCTGAATTTTAGAAATAAATATTACTTTCTGAATTTTAGAAATAAATATTAATTTTGGAAATAAATATTAATTTCGCCATCAAATGGAATGACGATTTGACCTGGCATATCTGATTAAAAACTGACTTAGATGGCTGTGACTTCCATGCGCTGGCATGTCTGTGAGGATATCCCTGTTTGGCTTCTCACCCAGTTGATAAGCAGGCCGGGCTGCAGACCAACAGGTCACGGGTTTCGGACCCATGCACTGTGCATCCGATGTACATTTCATCCCAGCCTTTTTCATCATTCCGCGCAGTTTCTTGTCCCGGTTTGAACCTTCATATGCTCAAAAAAGATGTCCCCCCCCCAAAATATTTAGCGTGTTCACACCTATCTTGTCTCTCGCCTCGCAGCAGAATCTGAGGAACGGGAGTTCGACGGCAGTCTGCCCATCAGGGCTCAGTTGGCGTCCAGGGAGGGCAAGAGACCGGCCGTCTTCTTGAGGTGCAGAGACCTCGACAAGCAAAAGGGCACCATCAGAGTCTACCCAGGGGCTGTCATTAAAGGGTAAGTGTGGTCCAAGGGCTGTCATTAATGGGTAATGTGTCTAGGGGATGTCATTAAAGGGTAAGTGTGTCTAGGGGCTGTCATTAAAGGGTAAGTGTGTCTAGGGGCTGTCATTAAAGGGTAAGTGAGTCTAGGGATGTCTTCAAAGGTTAATTGTACATAGGGGCTATCATTTAAGTGTAATTGTACCCAGGGGCTGTCATTAAAGGGTAAGTGTGTTTATGGGGCTGTCATTAAAGAGAAAGTGTGTCTAGGGGCTGTCATTAAAGGGTAAGTGTGTCTAGGGGCTGTCATTAAAGGGTAAGTGTGTCTAGGGGTTGTCATCAAAGTGTAAGTGTACCCAGGGGTTGTCATTAAAGGGTAAGTGTGTCTAGGGGTTGTCATTAAAGTGTAAGTGTGTCTAGGGGCTGTCATTAAAGGGTAAGTGTGTCTAGGGGCTGTCATTAAAGTGTACCCAGGGGTTGCTGTATAGAACGACTTAACTTTATTTAAGGATAAATACTGTCAGGAGATTATACTCAACGATAGTTATTACTACTGAATGTACCCTGGAGTTGTTAGTAACGGGTAACGTTAACTATACATCTATTATGTAATGGTTCATAATACCCAGTGGGTGTTATATGCATGGGCGTTAAGTATCGAGATGCCATCCTTCCCTGACACGTGGCAGGGGGTTACCCCCCGGGGACATGGCTCCGCTCTTCCCTTCATCCATTCTCTCATTGTCGGGATAAGACGAGAAGTCCTGAAGATACAATCATCCTGACACGTGTTGTGCTTATCACCCCCCCCCCCCCCCTGACGCTTGCAGGAACCTGCAGCCCCGTCCGGGTGTGCCCTACCGCTACATCCCGGTCACCGCCGACACCACGGTGGACGAGGTCCTTGACAACGCCCTGGAGCGCTTCGCCGTCACCGGAGAGGTGAGCTGCAGCCCCGTCCGGCGGGTCTGGTAACCGTGGTAATCGCCCGCTCGCCCGCTATCTTTTGCGTTTGGCCTTGTGGGTGAGCGGGCCGTGGTTGGTTACCGCAATAGACCGCAAATCAATTGGTCCTTGGTTCGAATGCCGAGCATGCGCGGGGACCTGATCTGGAGCGTGTTGCATCCATTGGTCCCATCATCGTCCCGGATGATTCTCTGGCACCGGTTAAGCCTTTTCTTGGCCCCAGAAAGCAATAGATTACCATTGGCCTTCGACCCAACCATATAAGGGGAGTTGTTTGTTGATGAATGATATTTAAGTCTATTGAATTGGTTTTAATAATGAGCATGCATCTTCGTGCGGAATCCATTTAGTGCGAGATACGTTAGGTCAGCGCTGTGAAATTAAAGACAATTTGGTCTACTTTTGCTTTTGTTGTACTTTGGGTGAATTGTGAGTAACATTCGTCTTGGGCTATGTGTGTTACGATAATGTTTTAGATCGGTATTTTGCAGAACGCGGAAGCGAAGGATTTTACATTAGTGGAGGTGTTATTGGACAAGGGAGTGACAGAGCGAGAAATGGACAGAAACGAGAAACCCTGGCTAGTCATGCTGAAGAGTAAACGGGTAAGTTGAAATGCTTGTTTACGGGTGAAATATTAACTGAAATTATTGGCTGAGTTATTGAAACAGGCAATCCAGGGATCCTTGTTTTCTTACTGTTTTGCCTCCATCCTATTTTTTTTCTTCAAAATACCTACTTTTTCCTAATGTGTGGTATTTGCTTTTCCAGCCGCAATTTCAAAATGTGAATTGCTGTAAAACTTAGCATATCGCTTGTTTTATTGCAAAAGTCAGGGGTATTTGTTTTTTGCTTCATGTATATTTGAAATCAGCACTGGTGTCTGTTAAGTTCTAATAACAAAAATCAGGTGCAGCTGAGCAGCATATAAGAAATATTCAAAAAAAAAAAATTCTCAATAATATAACTTTTTGTCATTTGTTGATCTGGAATAATGTTGCTACATATGCTATTTGAGTCATACTTTTTGCTTCTATTTTCCTACTTTTGTCTTACTTTGTCTATATTTTCATTCCTACTGTTGTCCTACTTTTTCACGAGTGTGTGCTGGACAGCCTGTTGACAGCTGACAGGAAAGCTGACTGAATTATTAGCAGGACTGGCAATAATGCTGACTGAATTATTAGCAGGACTGGCAATAATGCTGACTGAATTATTAGCAGGACTGGCAATAATGCTGACTGAATTATTAGCAGGACTGACAATAATGCTGACTGAATTATTAGCAGGACTGGCAATAATGCTGACTGAATTATTAGCAGGACTGACAATAATGCTGACTGAATTATTAGCAGGACTGGCAATAATGCTGACTGAATTATTAGCAGGACTGGCAATAATGCTGACTGAATTATTAGCAGGACTGACAATAATGCTGACTGAATTATTAGCAGGACTGGCAATAATGCTGACTGAATTATTAGCAGGACTGACAATAATGCTGACTGAATTATTAGCAGGACTGGCAATAATGCTGACTGAATTATTAGCAGGACTGGCAATAATGCTGACTGAATTATTAGCAGGACTGACAATAATGCTGACTGAATTATTAGCAGGACTGGCAATAATGCTGACTGAATTATTAGCAGGACTGGCAATAATGCTGACTGAATTATTAGCAGGACTGGCAATAATGCTGACTGAATTATTAGCAGGACTGGCAATAATGCTGACTGAATTATTAGCAGGACTGACAATAATGCTGACTGAATTATTAGCAGGACTGGCAATAATGCTGACTGAATTATTAGCAGGACTGGCAATAATGCTGACTGAATTATTAGCAGGACTGACAATAATGCTGACTGAATTATTAGCAGGACTGACAATAATGCTGACTGAATTATTAGCAGGACTGGCAATAATGCTGACTGAACTGTTGACAGAACTGACAAGAAAACTGAAAACTGAATTAATAACGCGACTGAAAAGAATTCTGGCGGAATCTGGTACGAATAGTGACTGAAATATCAGCCGTAGACTGAATTACTAACAGGAATGCTGACTGGATTAATAACAGGACTGACAGGAATGCTGACCGATTTATAGCGGGGCTGACTTTCTGTTTATCTAGTAAGCTGTTTGGATTAGAAGACTGGAGTATAAACGGTTATGCTGACTTGATTCTTAGCGGCTTGGCCAACTGGATTATAAACGGCAATGCTGACTTCATTATTTATACTCATTAGTTTTGGGTGATAAGCTGGCTGAATTAGTAGTGCCTGTTTCCTAATATCTGGTACATTTTATCACCCCGCATCTTATTGTATTTAGAGTATCATAATATTAAATCTCCCTTCAATGTATATCCCTATTAAATAAATGGAGTAGGTTTATTTCTTAGCAGTTTATCACGATTGGAATAGGCTTGCATGTCGCAGCATATAACGGCATAATGCCAGATAATAGCACAGAGCAGGGGCCTTTAAAGGTGCTATTGCAACCCATTTGGCGGGGAAGGGTTTTCTTGAGAAGACCTTCATTCGCGGCCGCTCGCTAGGAAGACAGGGTAGCACAGTCGCCAGAGCATCGGACCTTTGGTCGTAGGGTTGTGTTTACGATCGCTGAGCATTTTATTGTTTGAAAATAACGTGTCGCTCCTCACAGTCGTCGGGTGTTAAAAGAAAAAACCCGCGATCCTAATCTTGGATTGTCTATACCACTACTCGGAAGATGAGTCCGTGTATGCCTGGCCTTCCCCCGCCGGGTCGCGTGTTTACATCTTACATCTTGTTGCAACAGCATCTGTAATTATGTTTTCCCGTTTGCTTGCAGGAGTCGCTGCGACAAAACCGCATGACGCGCTTCTATATCAAGCAGGTTGAGGACCCGCACGGGAAGCATATCGCTATGTACGTGGGCAACCTGCCGACAGCCCTCTCCCAGAAACAGTACGAGAGGATACTCTCAGACAAGATCGGCAAAGGTCAGTGGACGGCTACTCAGCCAAACCGACATGGCGGTCTAAAGGCAGTATGAAGATTCCTGTTATTTCTTCGCCAAGCGTATAGGGGGTGACTCCATTAGACATGGCTCCGCTCTGCCTTGATCGTTCCAAATTTTCGCCATGTGACCTACCAACGACGACTTAATCCTCCTACCCAACAGCTTCATACAAAGGTTTAAGCTTCTAACCAACGATGACACACAAAGGTTAAAGCGTCCTACCAACGATGGCATACAAAGGTTAAAGCGTCCTACCAACGGTGACATACAAAGGTTAAAGTGTCCTACCAACGATGACACTCAAAAGGTTAAAGCGTCACACCAACGGTGGCATACAAAGGTTAAAGCGTCCTACCAACGATGACACTCAAAAGGTTAAAGCGTCACACCAACGGTGGCATACAAACGTTAAAGCGTCCTACCAACGGTGACATACAAAGGTTAAAGCGTCCTACCAACGATGATATTCAAAAGGTTAAAGCGTCCTACCAACGATGGCATACAAAGGTTAAATCCTCTTACCAACGATGGCATTCAAAGGTTAAAGCGTCCTACCAACGATGACATACAAAGGTTAAAGCGTCCTACGAACCATGACATACAAAGGTTAAAGCGTCTTACCAACGATGGCATACAAAGGTTAAAGCGTCCTACCAGCGATGACATACAAAATGTTAAACCGACCTACCAACGGTGACACACAAAGGTTAAAGCGTCCTACCAACGATGACATTCAAAGGTTAAATCCTCCTACCAACGATGGCATTCAAAGGTTAAAGCGTCTTACCAACGATCGCATACAAAGGTTAAAGCGTCTTACCAACGATGGCATACAAAGATTAAAGCGTCCTACCAGCGATGACATACAAAATGTTAAACCGACCTACCAACGGTGACACACAAAGGTTAAAGCGTCCTACCAACGATGGCATTCAAAGGTTAAAGCGTCCTACTAGCGATGGCATACAAAGGTTAAAGCGTCCTACCAGCGATGACATACAAAATGTTAAACCGACCTACCAACGGTGACATTTAAAGGTTAAATCCTCCTACCAACGATGGCATTCAAAGGTTAAAGCGTCTTACCAACGATGGCATACAAAGGTTAAAGCGTCCTGCCAGCGATGACATACAAAATGTTAAACCGACCTACCAACGGTGACATTCAAAGGTTAAATCCTCCTACCAACGATGGCATTCAAAGGTTAAAGCATCCTACCAACGATGACATACAAAGGTTAAAGCGTCCTACGAACCATGACATACAAAGGTTAAAGCGTCTTACCAACGATGGCATACAAAGGTTAAAGCGTCCTACCAGCGATGACATACAAAATGTTAAACCGACCTACCAACGGTGACACACAAAGGTTAAAGCGTCCTACCAACGATGGCATTCAAAGGTTAAAGCGTCTTACCAACGATGGCATACAAAGGTTAAAGCGTCCTACCAACGATGGCGTACACAGGTTAAAGCGTCCTACCAACGATGACATACAAAGGTTAAAGCGTCCTACCAACGATGACATTCAAAGGTTAAATCCTCCTACCAACGATGACATTCAAAGGTTAAATCCTCCTACCAACGATGGCATTCAAAAGTTAAAGCGTCTTACCAACGATCGCATACAAAGGTTAAAGCGTCTTACCAACGATGGCATACAAAGGTTAAAGCGTCCTACCAGCGATGACATACAAAATGTTAAACCGACCTACCAACGGTGACACACAAAGGTTAAAGCGTCCTACCAACGATGGCATTCAAAGGTTAAAGCGTCTTACCAACGATGGCATACAAAGGTTAAAGCGTCCTACCAGCGATGACATACAAAATGTTAAACCGACCTACCAACGGTGACATTTAAAGGTTAAATCCTCCTACCAACGATGGCATTCAAAGGTTAAAGCGTCTTACCAACGATGGCACACAAAGGTTAAAGCGTCCTACCAGCGATGACATACAAAATGTTAAACCGACCTACCAACGGTGACACACAAAGGTTAAAGCGTCCTACGAACGATGACATACAAAGGTTAAAGCGTCCTACCAACCATGACATACAAAGGTTAAAACGTCCTACCAACGATGGCATAAAAAGGTTAAAGCGTCCTACCAACGATGACATACAAAGGTTAAAGCGTCCTACCAACGGGGGCATACAAAGGTTAAAGCGTCCTACCAACGATGACATACAAAGGTTAAAGCGTCCTACCAACGATGACATACAAAGGTTAAAGCCTCTTACCAACGATGACATTCAAAGGTTAAAGCGTCCTACGAACGATGACATACAAAGGTTAAAACGTCCTACCAACGATGGCATACAAAGGTTAAGCGTCCTACCAACGATGACATACAAAGGTTAAAGCGTCCTACCAACGGGGGCATACAAAGGTTAACGCGTCCTACCAACGATGACATACAAAGGTTAAAGCGTCCTACCAACGATGACATACAAAGGTTAAAGCCTCTTACCAACGATGACATTCAAAGGTTAAAGCGTCCTACGAACGATGGCATACAAAGGTTAAAGCGTCCTACCAACGATGACATACAAAGGTTAAAGCATCCTACCAACGGGGGCATACAAAGGTTAAAGCGTCCTACCAACGATGACATACAAAGCTTAAAGCGTCCTACCAACGATGACATACAAAGGTTAAGGCGTCCTACCAACGGGGGCATACAAAGGTTAAAGCGTCCTACCAACGATGACATACAAAGGTTAAGGCGTCCTACCAACGGGGGCATACAAAGGTTAAAGCGTCCTACCAACGATGACATACAAAGCTTAAAGCGTCCTACCAACGATGACATACAAAGGTTAAGGCGTCCTACCAACGGGGGCATACAAAGGTTAAAGCGTCCTACCAACGATGACATACAAAGGTTAAGGCGTCCTACCAACGATGGCATTCAAAGGTTTTTTTTTTTTTTTTTTTTTTTTTTTTTTTGTTAAATATATATTTATTTCAATATCAATGTGGATAATCCAAGTACATGCAAGTCATAATAAGTGGTATACATAGCAAACAAGCTTATACAGAAATCAGCAAACATTTTACGGGCTCCCACTTCGTTTTTATACGTTTATATCGCGATGTTAAAATACCTTTTGAAAATTTCGTTACATGTTCTTCGATGTTATAATGATATCTTATAAATGAAAGAGCACCTTGACAGGAAATATTGGTGTTACAGCATTTACAAATGTATATATATCTCTTTACAATCAAAATAATATGATTACTCAGTAGCTTGTTATCAAAGGGTGCTAAATTTCCAAGTATGACGTTTGGTCCCGTTAAATCAACATTGAAATTACAAAGCGAGTCAAACACAATACTAAGCTCAGTCCATACAGCATTTACAACCGGACACTCCCAGAAGAGATGTAAGATTGTCTCAGGTTTATCCGCGCAAAAGGTACAAGAATCAGTGTCTAATATATTACATTTCTTAAGCCATAGTTTCGTTATCAGTGTTCTAGTCAGTATTAAATATTGGAAACTCCTCAATTTACTTTCTATTGAACATAGGTATGGCAGTTTATACATCTGCTTCCAGTTGATATTTGCCATGTTAGGATCTTGTTCCCACCTCTGTTCATTATTGCACGTGAATGGAATAGTCCGTACACGGTGTTGGTAAGCAAAAGAACATACTTTGGGAACTATCATAATTGACTTTAGACATTCACAACCTTGATTATTACTTTTAAACATTGAACCTGCTTGCAGTGGTACGCTTCTAATCAGTGTTTCGTAATCTAGAAAGTTCATAGACATATTAAAGTTCTTTTGAAATTGTGACCAAGTTAAGAATGAGCCATTGTCATCTAATAAGTCGTTAACATACATGACACCATGTTCGATAAATACCTGTTTACGCGAAACAATATTAGAAGATGTGATAAAACTAGAATTCCATAGTGGGTATTCAGGTACGGTTTGCTTTGATAATACAAGTTTATGTTTATACCAGGCGTAAAACACTTCTTTCCAAAATGGGTTTTGGGTCTTGTCTCCCATGTGTTTAAGGGAGATTTCGTCTAATTCCCAACATAAGTTTTTTTCCGTGCAGACCACACTGCAGAACAGTTGTTGCCATTTCCCATCACCTTCGATTAATCGCTTTATCCAGCATATTTTTAAAGCATCAATAAATATCAACAAGTTTGTTAACTTTACACCTCCAAATTCAATATCCTGAGCCAATCTATTCAAAGAAATTTTACATTTTTTGCCCCAAATAAATGTTTTGAAGATGTTTTCTAATTTCGTTATCACTGCACTCGAAGGGGATGGAAGCACCGATAATATATGTACCAATTTCGGGATAAAAAGTGATTTCACAATTGTAACTTTCCCGTGTAATGATAGTTTTCTTTTAGCGTAGATATTACAAAGTCGTGTTATTTCTTCCAGTTTACTATCATAATTCTTAGCATACATGTCATCCATATGGGCAGAGAAAGAGATTCCTAACAATTTGAATTCTGATACCCACTCTAGAGATTCATCTATACATACTTTGAACTTTGGCTTCTTTCCCAGCCAAACAGCTTTGGTTTTAGATAGATTCAGTCTTAATCCTGAGCATCTTTCAAAGTTATTAAAGAGCGTAAGTGCTGATCTTAAACTGTCTTTCGTGCCGTCCAGTAGCAGAAACGTGTCGTCAGCGTAATGGCCAATCTTGTATAGAATATTTCTTATGCTGATACCTTTACACGATGAACAGTTTTGTACAGCACGCGAAAGTGGTTCAATCGCTAAAAGAAACAAGTAAGATGATAAGGGGTCCCCTTGTCTACAACCTCTAGTTATGGTAAAAAAAAGAGAGAAAAATCCGTTATTTATAACACAGCTGCGAGAATCTTTCATACATAGATCGACATAAGACAAAAAATTATCACCAAAGTTATGGACTTGCAAGACTTTTCTTAGGTAGCGCCACTCTATCGAGTCGAAGGCCTTTTCAAAGTCAATTAATAAGAGCATACCAGTCATGTTTTTCCTGGATAATTCAAACATAACATCGTAAATTAATCTGGTATTTTCGCCTATGTATCTGCCCTTAAGAAATCCCTTTTGACAATCACTAATCACAGATGGTAACACCTCCTTTAATCTCTTGGCTATCACTCCCGAAATTATTTTATAATCTGTGTTAAGTAATGTTATCGGTCTCCAGTTTGCCAGGTGCTCTCTGGCTTTGTCTCCCTTTGGAATACAAGTTATAATACCCTGTTGTTGAATAGTTGATAACTGTTTATTTTTTACAGCGTAGTGTATACTTCTTACTAAGAAATGTCCCAGGTCTCTCCAGAAAAAAATGTAAAATTCTGGTGGAAAACCATCTGAACCTGGAGTTTTATTTCGTTTCATCTTTGATAAAACGTCCTTAATATCGCTATCATTTATATCAGAATCTAGCTGTTGTTTTTGAGATTCGTTTATGGGTTTGATATTTTCAGGGCATAGAAATTGTTCTACGATATTTGCATCCGTCTTGCGCGAAGAATATAGTTGTTTATAAAACTTCATTTGTTCCTGAAGAATTGTTTCTTCATCGGCAATAGTTTTTCCATTTATATTTAACTTATTAATGACCTTTTTGGTGTAATTACGTTTTTCTAAATTTAAGAAGAATTGCGTAGGTTTTTCACCTTCTTCATATATATGTGCTCTTTCCCTCAGCATTCTAAATTTGTATTTGCTGAGTCTAAGTGTTTCTAACTCATTGTGTTTGATTTGTAGCAGATTACCACAATCATTATCGCCTCTCTCTAGATCCTTAATTTCGTTTTCAAGTCTACTCTCTTTCTTATTATCTTCTCGTTTCTTGAACGAAGCATATGATATGCTCTTTCCTCTAATTTCCATCTTGAGTGTTTCCAAGAATATCTGATCATTAATAACGAATGGGACATCTGGTGATAGAATGTCGTGCTGGGGCTGAGCGTATTGTTTAATGGCATCTGTTATACAAGTTTTAACGATATTAACATATTCTACATCTCCTAAAAGTGATGTGTTTAGCTTCCAAAAGCCTTTCCCCCTTCTAAATTCTGATCCCTTTAGCCTAAGTATTACACATGAATGATCAGTTCTATACCCGGGGATGATGTCACATTTTATCGTTAAAGCGGAAATATCTTGCGTTACAAGGAAATAATCTAATCTCGATCTCTGGGAGGTTTTCTTGGGGTTAATCCAAGTAAAGTGCCTTTTTTTGGGATGTGATAGCCGCCAGATATCAGATAGTTCAAAAGCCTCTATCAAGTCTAGCACCTTTTGCCTAGCTTTACAATTGTTATTTCGCTTATAATTAATCGTATCAAGTTTATAATCTTGAACAAGATTCCAATCGCCACAGATTATGATCGAAGCATTGTCGAAATTATTAACTTGTCCTTGAAATCTATCATAAAAATCGGGTCGGTCATTATTTGGACCATATAACGTGACAAGCGTAACCCTTAGCTTACCTATTGTGACATCTAGGATTATATAATTACCTTCAGGATCAATAACAGAGTCAAATATCTCATATTGAGCATTCTTAGAAAACATTATAGCGCACCCTCTGCTTTCCGTCGAATTGCAGCTAAATATACATTCATTTCCCCAGTCATTCTTGTACGTCTCTTTCAGATTCTCACTAATATGAACATCTTGTAAGCAGTATATAGAAGCTTTTTTGTCACGTAGCCATTCAAAAACATCGATACGTTTTTGTCTTGTGGCTAAGCCCCGTACATTCATACTATATATTTCAAATGTATCAGTCATTAATTATAAATATATAAAGTTTCCAAATTGCCTAATGTACATTGAATATTGAAAAGTTTGCGTGCATGCATTTTCACTGTTGTATTTAAGCTAGTCTCCATAGAGAAGAAGATGAATATACAAATAACCTGCATTGACAAGTGTATAAAGGGAGAAGGAAAAAAAAAAGTTTAATTTAGGAACAAAGGAAACAAACAGAAAAGAATTTAAACTTAGCTATAAGATAAGAAAAGGATGACAAGAGAAGAAGAGAGCAAAAGGAAAAGAGAAAAAAAAAGAGGAAGAAAGGTGTCAAAAAGCGTGTGACGAAGAAAGAGAGGCTACTTCGTCAGTGTAGCTTCACCCGTTGCAGCCCATAAAATAACATGTCGACGGGCGCAAGTGTTAGCTCTGCCTTAAATTGAAATGTATAACAAGAACTCAATTCGCGAGGTGTACTCGATTTCTCAAGCTCACTGCACAGTCTCTTTCTTGGCCCACACGGCCAGTGCTCTTTCGGTGGCCTCGTCTATCACTCGTCCTGCATTCGCCGTGCTGTTGTTTACGACGATGAACACAGTCACATTGGTTATGCTTGGGTAGTTTGCCTGCATCAGTTTCAGGACCCTAGCGCTGGCACCATATGCTCCGTTGTCTTGTGTGTAGTCCTTTGCTGCCGATGACAAGCGCACGGTCGCGGCTATATGGGATGACGTCATGTTGTCCGGCGCAAGAAACATCTTTTTGTATGCCATACGCGCGTCGTTGAGCGATGTGGTCGTCGCGATGGTTGCTCTGGCCTTGATCATGCCGTCTCTGGCGGTGGCGCCGTTCAACAAGGGTATGGCCTCGATTGCTTGTTGCTCCGCTGGTGTAATGGACAGAATTTCACTCGGTCTTGGGGTAGGGAAGGTTAAAGCATCCTACCAACGATGACATACAAAGGTTAAAGCGTCCTACCAACAATGACATACAAAGGTTAAAGCCTCTTACCAACGATGACATTCAAAGGTTAAAGCGTCCTACGAACGATGGCATACAAAGGTTAAAGCGTCCTACCAACGATGACGTACAACGGTTAAATCGTCCTACCAACGATGACATACAAAGGTTAAAGCGTCTTACCAACGATGACATACAAAGGTTAAAGCGTCTTACCAACGATGACATACAAAGGTTAAAGCGTCCTACCAACGATGACATACAAAGGTTAAAGCCTCTTACCAACGATGACATTCAAAGGTTAAAGCGTCCTACGAACGATGACATACAAAGGTTAAAGCGTCCTACCAACGATGACGTACAATAGTTAAAGCGTCCTACCAACGATGACATACAAAGGTTAAAGCGTATCACCCAACTCGGCTAATGGCTGACGTAACTTCACGAGCAGCGAAGTGTTACTTTGAGTGGTTGTGTCGCGAGGTTTCTTGGCCATGTTTGCCAACATTTCATGTTTTGGTGTATATATGTATATTGTACCAGCAAGATCGCAGTGACTCTTATACTTTTGATTCCCATCGATGTTGTACCACAGAATGGCTGCGAGCCGCCGTGGGTAAGCAGGTTTGACCTACAGATCAACAGATCCTGTATGCATGGGTGCGCCTGACCCTTACATGTTACGCCCGTATCAACCCAAACCTACTTCATTTCAAAAGTGGTCTAAAATATTCTCTCCTCTTTTCCCCAGAGAATCGCTGGTCTCGTTTCGACGTCATCTACTACGAGTATGGGGCCCTGGTGTTGATATTCGACACTGCCGAGACAGCGGCCAAAGTGTTCCACGGGTTGAAGGAAGCCACATTCGACGACAAGCAGCTACTAGTGTTACTCCTACCAAATATACAGGTACCCTGGACTGTACCCCCCCCCCCCCATGACTAACCAGTATTATAGATCTAGAAATGTCCTGTGATAGAAGTTACTAGATCGTGTTTCTCTATAGTATTAATACATAGTGTCATACCTAGCCCACGCATTTATCCTGTAGTAATACAAAAAGTTACTGCTGGACTTATCTCCAGTTGTGATGCAGATTGCTATTCATAGACCACGTATTTCTGTAGTAGTAACACAGATTGTTATCCCCAGACCACGTGTTTCTGTGATAGTAATACAGATTGTTATTCCTAGACCAGATGTTTCTGTAGTAGTAATACAGATTGTTATTCCTAGACCACGTGTTTTTGATATTCTCAGACCACGTGTTTCTGTGATAGTAATACAGATTGTTATTCATAGACCACGTGTTTTTGATATTCTCAGACCACGTGTTTCTGTGATAGTAATACAGATTGTTATTCATAGACCACGTGTTTTTGATATTCTCAGACCACGTGTTTCTGTGATAGTAATACAGATTGTTATTCATAGACCACGTGTTTTTGATATTCTCAGACCACGTGTTTCTGTGATAGTAATACAGATTGTTATTCATAGACCACGTGTTTTTGATATTCTCAGACCACGTGTTTCTGTGATAGTAATACATATTGTTATTCCTAGACCACGTGTTTTTGATATTCTCAGACCACGTGTTTCTGTGATAGTAATACAGATTGTTATTCATAGACCACGTGTTTTTGATATTCTCAGACCACGTGTTTCTGTGATAGTAATACAGATTGTTATTCATAGACCACGTGTTTTTGATATTCTCAGACCACGTGTTTCTGTGATAGTAGTACAGATTGTTATTCCTAGACCACGTATTTCTGTAGTAGTGATACAGATTGTGATTCCTAGACCACGTGTTTCTGCAGTAGTAATACATATTGTTATTCCTAGACCACGTGTCTCTGTAGTAGTCATACAGATTGCTATTCTTAGACCACGTGTTTCTGTATTAGTAATACAGAATGTTATTCTTAGACCACGTGTTTCTGTATTAGTAATACAGAATGTTATTCTTAGACCACGTGTTTCTGTATTAGTAATACAGATTGCTATTCCTAAGCCACGTGTTTCTGTGATAGTAATGCAGATTGTTATTCCTAGACCACGTGTTTCTGCAGTAGTAATACATATTGTTATTCCTAGACCACGTGTCTCTGTAGTAGTAATACAGATTGCTATTCTTAGACCACGTGTTTCTGTATTAGTAATACAGAATGTTATTCTTAGACCACGTGTTTCTGTATTAGTAATACAGATTGTTATTCCTAGACCACGTGTTTCTGTATTAGTAATACAGATTGTTATTCCTAGACCACGTGTTTCTGCAGTAGTAATACATATTGTTATTCCTAGACCACGTGTCTCTGTAGTAGTCATACAGATTGCTATTCTTAGACCACGTGTTTCTGTATTAGTAATACAGAATGTTATTTCCAAACATAGCGCCTGTAGTGATACAGATTGTTATTCCTGGATCACGTGGTTCTGCAGTAGTGATGCAGATTGTTATTCCTAAACGTTTCTCAGATGTACGTTTATAATGGCGGTTGTTGCTGCTGCAGGCGCACATGTTGCCGGAAGGGATCATGCCTCTCCTGGTCCTCGTCAACGTCAAGTCTGGCGGCCAGCAAGGCATGGACCTCATCCGGTCCTTCAGGAAGCTACTCAACCCCCACCAAGTTTACGACCTGATGAGCGGCGGCCCCCTGCCTGGGTAAGTGTGGGTGATGTCTGTGTGTATGGGGGCCCCCTGCCTGGGTAAGTGTGGGTGATGTGTGTGTGTATGGGGGCCCCCTGCCTGGGTAAGTGTGGGTGATGTGTGTGTGTATGGGGGCCCCCTGTTTGGATAAGTGGGTGATGTGTGTGTATGGGGGCCCCCTGCCTGGGTAAGTGTGGGTGATGTGTGTGTGTATGGGGGCCCCCTGCCTGGGTAAGTGTGGGTGATGTGTGTGTATGGGGGCCCCCTGCCTGGGTAAGTGTGGGTGATGTGTGTGTGTATGGGGGCCCCCTGCCTGGGTAAGTGTGGGTGATGTGTGTGTATGGGGGCCCCCTGCCTGGGTAAGTGTGGGTGATGTCTGTGTGTATGGGGACCCCCTGCCTGGGTAAGTGTGGGTGATGTGTGTGTGTGTGGGGGGGCCCCTGCCTGGGTAAGTGTGGGTGATGTGTGTGTGTATGGGGGCCCCTGCCTGGGTAAGTGTGGGTGATGTGTGTGTATGGGGACCCCTGCCTGGGTAAGTGTGGGTGATGTGTGTGTGTGGGGGCCCCCTGCCTGGGTAAGTGTGGGTGATGTGTGTGTATGGGGGCCCCCTGCCTGGGTAAGTGTGGGTGATGTGTATGTGTATGGGGGCCCCCTGTTTGGATAAGTGGGTGATGTGTGTGTGTGGGGGGGGGGGCCCCTGCCTGGGTAAGTGTGGGTGATGTGTGTGTGTATGGGGACCGCTGCCTGGGTAAGTGTGGGTGATGTGTGTGTGTGGGGCGGCCCCCTGCCTGGGTAAGTGTGGGTGATGTGTGTGTGTATGGGGGCCCCCTGTTTGGATAAGTGTGGGTGATGTGTGTGTGTGGGGGGGCCCCCTGCCTGGGTAAGTGTGGGTGATGTGTGTGTGTGGGGGGGGGGGCCCTGCCTGGGTAAGTGTGGGTGATGTGTGTGTGTGTGTGGGGGGGGCCCCCTGCCTGGGTAAGTGTGGGTGATGTGTGTGTGTATGGGGGGGGGGCCCCTGCCTGGGTAAGTGTGGGTGATGTCTGTGTGTATGGGGGCCCCCTGCCTGGGTAAGTGTGGGTGATGTGTGTGTGTGGGGGGGGGGGCCCCTGCCTGGGTATGTGTGGGTGATGTGTGTGTGTGAGGGGGGGGGGGCCCTTCCTTGGTAAGTGTGGGTGATGTGTGTGTGTATGGGGACCCCTGCCTGGGTAAGTGTGGGTGATGTGTGTGTGTATGGGGGCCCCTGCCTGGGTAAGTGTGGGTGATGTCTGTGTGTATGGGGGCCCCCTGCCTGGGTAAGTGTGGGTGATGTGTGTGTGTGTATGGGGACCCCTGCCTGGGTAAGTGTGGGTGATGTCTGTGTGTATGGGGGCCCCCTGCCTGGGTAAGTGTGGGTGATGTGTGTGTGTATGGGGGCCCCCTGCCTGGGTAAGTGTGGGTGATTTCTGTGTGTATGGGGGCCCCCTGCCTGGGTAAGTGTGGGTGATGTGTGTGTGTGGGGGGGGCCCCTGCCTGGGTAAGTGTGGGTGATGTGTGTGTGTATGGGGGCCCCCTGCCTGGGTAAGTGTGGGTGATGTCTGTGTGTATGGGGGCCCCCTGCCTGGGTAAGTGTGGGTGATGTGTGTGTGTGGGGGGGCCCCCTGCCTGGGTAAGTGTGGGTGATGTGTGTGTGGGGGGTGGGGCCCTGCCTGGGTAAGTGTGGGTGATGTGTGTGTGTGGGGACCCCTGCCTGGGTAAGTGTGGGTGATGTGTGTGTGTGGGGACCCCTGCCTGGGTAAGTGTGGGTGATGTGTGTGTATGGGGACCCCTGCCTGGGTAAGTGTGGGTGATGTGTGTGTGTGGGGGGGGCCCCTGCCTGGGTAAGTGTGGGTGATGTGTGTGTGTATGGGGACCCCTGCCTGGGTAAGTGTGGGTGATGTGTGTGTATGGGGACCCCTGCCTGGGTAAGTGTGGGTGATGTGTGTGTGTGTATGGGGGCCCCCTGCCTGGGTAAGTGTGGGTGATGTGTGTGTGTATGGGGACCGCTGCCTGGGTAAGTGTGGGTGATGTCTGTGTGTATGGGGGCCCCCTGCCTGGGTAAGTGTGGGTAATGTGTGTGTGTATGGGGGCCCCCTGCCTGGGTAAGTGTGGGTGATGTGTGTGTGTATGGGGGCCCCCTGCCTGGGTAAGTGTGGGTGATGTGTGTGTGTATGGGGACCCCTGCCTGGGTAAGTGTGGGTGATGTGTGTGTGTGGGGGGGGGCCCCTGCCTGGGTAAGTGTGGGTGATGTGTGTGTGTATGGGGGCCCCCTGCCTGGGTAAGTGTGGGTGATGTGTGTGTGTATGGGGGCCCCCTGCCTGGGTAAGTGTGGGTGATGTGTGTGTGTATGGGGGCCCCCTGTTTGGATAAGTGTGGGTGATGTGTGTGTGTGGGGGGGCCCCCTGCCTGGGTAAGTGTGGGTGATGTGTGTGTGTGGGGCGGCCCCCTGCCTGGGTAAGTGTGGGTGATGTGTGTGTGTATGGGGGCCCCCTGTTTGGATAAGTGTGGGTGATGTGTGTGTGTGGGGCGGCCCCCTGCCTGGGTAAGTGTGGGTGATGTGTGTGTGTATGGGGGCCCCCTGTTTGGATAAGTGTGGGTGATGTGTGTGTGTAGGGGGGGGGGGCCCTGCCTGGGTATGTGTGGGTGATGTGTGTGTGTGAGGGGGGGGGGCCCTTCCTTGGTAAGTGTGGGTGATGGGTGTGTGTGGGGCGGCCCCCTGCCTGGGTAAGTGTGGGTGATGTGTGTGTGTATGGGGACCCCTGCCTGGGTAAGTGTGGGTGATGGGTGTGTGTGGGGCGGCCCTCTGCCTGGGTAAGTGTGGGTGATGTGTGTGTGTGTGGAGGCCCCCTGCCTGGGTAAGTGTGGGTGATGTGTGTGTGGGGGGGCCCCCTGCCTGGGTAAGTGTGGGTGATGTGTGTGTGTATGGGGGCCCCCTGCCTGGGTAAGTGTGGGTGATGTGTGTGTGTATGGGGACCCCTGCCTGGGTAAGTGTGGGTGATGTGTGTGTGTATGGGGGCCCCCTGCCTGGGTAAGTGTGGGTGATGTGTGTGTGTATGGGGACCCCTGCCTGGGTAAGTGTGGGTGATGTGTGTGTGTGGGGGGGCCCCCTGCCTGGGTAAGTGTGGGTGATGTGTGTGTGTATGGGGACCCCTGCCTGGGTAAGTGTGGGTGATGTGTGTGTGTGTATGGGGGCCCCCTGCCTGGCTAAGTGTGGGTGATGTGTGGGCGATGGCATATTCACTATCCCCAAAATGGTACAATCAAACAGTGATCTACTCACCAATCTGTGACGTAATGCCCGTAGCTTCCAACTTACGAACAAATATCAAGCCCCCCCAACAAATTCTGGAAGATTTATGGTTACATTATAAAGCAAGTGTCACAATTCTCTTAAAGGTGCTCATCCACAATGTTCCACCTATATGGTGACTTTCAAAATATATTTTTAAAACCTACTGGACATGTGGTCTCAAATAGCTTTGAAAGAAATGTTCTCTTCGCGTTTAATGGTTAAAATACGGCAGCAATTCCCAACTGTGGATGCCTACAAGTTAATTTACTTATAATATGGCACATTAAATGTTTGTATTGGTAAAATAAGGACCTAACTATACTCAAATTCATTAATGCCGTTCACACTGTTTTTGGCCGATATTTTCGTTAAAAGTGGAGTGAGCGCTCGGAAATTTACAGACAGGCTGCAAGACCCAGCGACCCAGATAACTCAATCATACTTTCCTTTCTGTGGCAATCTGTTCTTCCTATATTGTTCCAAAGTAGTCTTGCACATGATGAAGCTCAATTGACCACAAACATCAGCCATTAAACAGACTAAAGGAAGGAGCGTGCACACAACGTTGTCTAGCAATCGTTGCCATTGAATGCAATTGAGAAAATGGAGACAGTAGACGTCATAACAGGCACGAGCTTCTTCTTTAGCTTATTTTGAGGCAGACATATGTGGTCAATGGAGCTTCATCATATACTTTGGATAATATAGGACGAACAGATTGCCACAGAAAGGAAAGTATCATTGAATTATCTGGGTCTTGCAGCCTGTCTGGAAATTTCCGAGCGCTCACTCCACGTTAACGAAAATATCGGCCAAAAACAGTGAACGGCATTAATGAATTTGAGTATATATCTTTTCCATTTACAAGAGTGAAACGTCGGAGGAATAGGTGCTGTACAAGTAACTTTAAATGTGAATGATAATCTTACATTTCAGTATATATGCTATGTAAAAATAAATAATTGGTATACCTTTCAGCCTGCAATGCAGATTTTTTTGTTTTTGATACAATGGCGGAAACCTCTAAAATAACTTCAATAACACGTGTTTTTGTTGTTGTTTCAGGCTGTACGTGTTCCGTAACATGCCGTACTTTAGGATCATGGTGTGCGGAGGGGACGGCACCGTGGGGTGGGCCCTCTCCTGCCTCGACAACGTCGGCCAGGACGCCCTCTGCCAGTCCCCGCCCATGGCCATCGTCCCGCTAGGCACAGGTACGGCCTTGTCAGTGTCACGTGTCACGTGTTCGGCGTCATCCTGTCACTGTCTCGCGTCATTTCACTGTCGCGTGTCACCTTGACCCTAACCGTATGTCAGTAAGGAAGTCATCAATAGCTATAATTACTAACTGTTACAGTAATTTACAGACAGAATAATTACATCAATGGTCGTTCTTCCATCTTATGGCGAGCCATTGCGTCAGCTTTGATGCCCGCCTTAGTTTCGTGAGCTCTTTGGTAATAATTGTGAATTTCTTTTGGCCAAAAGTCCCTTCGAACATCAAACGCTATATTCTATTTAAAGTTCTACGTTGTTGAAAGTAAAGGTAAATATCATGGTCATGACAACGTGTAGTTGCCATGGTAACAATATGACGTTGTCGCTGCAGGGAACGACTTGGCGCGAGTGCTGCGCTGGGGCCCGGGTTTCTCCGGCGGGGAGGACCCGCTCAGCATGCTCAGGGACGTTATTGATGCAGATGAGATTAAGCTAGACAGGTGAGTTCACGATAGCTTGGTCCATTGCTCGGCTCCGGCTCCGGCTCCGGCTCCGGCTCCGGCTCCGGCTCCGGCTCCGGCCTGTACTGGACTGGACTGGACTGGACTGTACTTGTTACGCCCCTGTTTGCAGGTGGACTGGGACCTTATAATTACGTGTGACCTTGACTTGAATTCCCAACTATCCACTTGTCAACTATTCGATATGGCGCCAGATCCTCGTTCACGGAAATTACCATATTTTTAACTATTTACGAGGACCCGCTCAGCATGCTCAGGGACGTTATTGATGCAGATGAGATTAAGCTAGACAGGTGAGTTCACGATAGCTTGGTCCATTGCTCGGTTCCGGCTCCGGCTCCGGCTCCGGCCTGACTTGAATTCCCAACTATCCACTTGTCAACTATTCGATATGGCGCCAGATCCTCGTTCACGGAAATTACCATATTTTTAAGTATTTATGTGACCTCACGAAACCTAAGGTGACCTCCAGATCCAAATTGACCTCCAGACCCAAGGTGACCTCCAGACCCAAGGTGACCTCTCCAGACATAATGTTATCTCACAAAACATAACATTTCCTCTCAACCTGATGTGACATCCAAAACTAACGTGACCGTTTGCAGGTGGACTGATCTTATAATGACGAGTGAACTTGACTTGTGCCCCCCCCCCCCCCTGTTTGCAGGTGGGCTGTGACCTTAGATTTCGAGTGACCTTGACCTATGACCCCCTGTTTGCAGGTGGACTGTGATCTTCCATCCCAATGAGAAGGAGACTGACGAGACGAAGTTGGCGCTGGCCAATGACACGAACGCGGCCAACACGAACGAGGACTCGACCGCCATCTTCGTCATGAACAACTACTTCGGCATCGGGATCGACGCCGACATCTCGCTGGACTTCCACATGGCGAGAAACGAGAATCCGGACAAATTCAACAGCAGGTGAGTGACGTCACCAGCCTCTTCTCTTTTTCTACACCCAATTTTGTTTCCCCTTTTTTCTTTATGTAGACAAGGGCCCATTATGGAGTCGAATTCGCCACTTCACCTTCCTGAATGTTGCGTATTGGCCGCACTTGGTCCCTGGGTAGGGGGTTGGTACCCCAGTGGATAACGCGTTCGGCTATGATGGAGTGTGCTCCACGAGGCCAGCCTAAGCAGCCGGTGCGTGGTTCGAGCCCCAATGTGCCAATGTTTGTGCCGGGTAAAGATTCCGTGTCTTTCTCCGCAAAGAGTTGGGAAGGTATTCTTGGGAGCCAAGTGGTGGGTTTCACAAAGATGGTATTAGGTAATACCAGTATTAACTTTAATAGCGGCAAATTTTGTAAGGTAATACTGACTCGTAATACCGTTTCACAAACGCAAATAAAGACGGTATTAGCTGTGACCGGTATTAAGCGATTTAATACCGACTTTAATACCGATCCGTGACGTCACAACATATCGCGACAAAATGCTAAACGTAAACGTGGTATAGTTTATACGTTTCGATTTCTAAATCGAACTGTTTAATGGGTCAGATTCGGGCAAACTTACCTCATTTAGGTAATATATGTGTGGTCTAACGCTATATCCAACCAACGCTTTATTCCAAGGCGCCGGTTGAAGGATTACACACGGTTGACAGATAAAACTTTTAACATACATGCTGGTATGGAAGTATAATCATGGCAAAAGTGACCTCGAGGTGGTTATATCCATCGTAAAACTCTTCTTTCAGCTGTCAAATAAATCTTATCAATGTTTTGCCCATCTGTTTCGAGATCAATAAAACATCTACATCTATGTGGCATGATGTTTATCGCATCGGTCTGGAGGCTCAGGGGAACTACGAGTACATCTCGACCTATATCCTGCTGTGAGACAATATAAGCGCAACAATGTAATACAAAGTTTCTAGCTCTATGACGACATGAACTCGTCACATGAACATATGACGCAGGCCACGGTCAATTATGCTCAGGAAAGCGTAACTTGCTAGATCGTGGCTCGATCTGTTTGTAAATGTGGCATCGGTATGGAATGATGTCCAACTGCTTAGATTTACCGCCATTTTCGTCTGTTTTATTTTAAATCATAAGGCATGGAACACGAAAAGTCTATGTCACAATAAATCTTGAAACGAAGACAAAGACAAAACCGGATTGTCTGCCCATATGAATGTGCCGTCGACTGCATTTATGGCCATCAAATCAAAGGACTTGTGCCAAGTTGTGGCTCCTCAATAGGTCGGTATTATCAGCGCTAAAGCTGCTACGACTCGGTATTAAAGTTAATACCGAGTTTAATACCGACA
The DNA here is from genome assembly GCA_964019135.1 of Arenicola marina. NCBI lineage: Eukaryota > Metazoa > Annelida > Polychaeta > Arenicolidae > Arenicola > Arenicola marina. The sequence goes on from OZ025256.1 coordinate 851,625, forward strand.
TGCTCTTAATACCGTCTTTGTGAAACGCGTCATAAAGTTGGTCTTAAGTTAATACCTATTTAATACCGGTATTAGCGTTAATACCGGTATTAAAAAGCTTTGTGAAACCCACCAAAGGCGAATGAAGGAAAATTACCGCATGAGTATCACACGGTCCATCACAAAATATCTACGTATTTGCTAATCTGTAGTTTCTGTTTCTCTGATCCAGGTTTCACAACAAAGGTGTGTACTTCAAGATGGGCCTCAGGAAGTTTGTTAACCGAGGTTCATGCAAAGACTTACACCGCTCAATCCGAGTGGAAGTGGACGGCAAGATCATCGACATGCCTCCCGTCGAGGGCCTCATCATCCTCAACATCCTAAGGTGAGCAGCGGGCAGGCACCCTGTGGCCCAGTGGGTAGCGCGCTCGGCCAGTGTGCTCCACCAGGCCAGTCGGTGCGTGGTTCGTGCCCCAACTGTACAATGTTTGCAGCAAGCGTCCTTTAGAGTGTGAGGGGTCACCCTGTGGCCCAGTGGGTAGCGCGCTCGGCCATTGTGCTCTGCCAGGCCAGTCGGTGCGTGGTTCGTGCCCCAACTGTACAATTTTTGCAGCAAGCGTCCTTTAGAGTGTGAGGGGTCACCCTGTGGCCCAGTGGGTAGCGCGCTCGGCCATTGTGCTCTGCCAGGCCAGTCGGTGCGTGGTTCGTGCCCCAACTGTACAATTTTTGCAGCAAGCGTCCTTTAGAGTGTGAGGGGTCACCCTGTGGCCCAGTGGGTAGCGCGCTCGGCCATTGTGCTCTGCCAGGCCAGTCGGTGCGTGGTTCGTGCCCCAACTGTACAATTTTTGCAGCAAGCGTCCTTTAGAGTGTGAGGGGTCACACTGTGGCCCAGTGGGTAGCGCGCTCGGCCAACGTAGGGGCCGGCGCGATAGCTCAGTGGGCTAGAGCGCTCGCATTGAGTGCTCTGGTCACCTGAGAGCCTAACGGCACGTGGGTCGGTGGTTCCAGCCCTGCTGTGGCCAGGTCTGTGTGGTCGCAGGATAAAGATCCCATGTCCTTCTTCGCAAAGAGTAGGGGGTTACCCCCTGGGACATGGCTCCACTCTCCCTTCCTTCTCCCATTGATGCGATATGACCAAAAGGGGTTAAAGCGTCCTGAATAACAACCAAATTGTCTTCCTTCCCAAAGAGTAGGGGCTACCTCTCTGTGACATGGCTTCTCTCTAGCGTGCCCTTACCATTGTCGGGATATGACCTATAGAGGTTAATGCGTGCCACACAAACCAATGAATCTAAGGTGAACCGAGCAATGTAGGGAGTGACTGTAAACCGTGATATCGGAAATGACCATGTTTTTAACTGTTTATGTGACCACGAAACCTAAGGTGACCTCACCAGACTTAACGTGACCTCCAGATTCAATATGACCTCCAGACCAAAGGTGACCTCTTCAGACATAATGTTACCTCACAACACCTAACGTGACGTCACAAAACATAACATTTTTTCTCAACCTGATGTGACATCCAAAACTAACGTGACCTCTCCAGACATGACGTGGCTCTGATGTTATCTAATCACCGAAATATTGTGTGACCTAATGACCGGACCGATGATCTCTCACTGACCCATCTCTCACTGACCCATCTCTCACTGACCCATCTCTCACTGACCCATCTCTCACGGACCCATCTCTCACTGACCCATCTCTCGCTGACCCATCTCACTGACCCATCTCTCGCTGACCCATCTCTCGCTGACCCATCTCTCACTGACCCATCTCTCACTGACCCATCTCTCGCTGACCGACCTCTCACGGACCTATCTCTCACTGACCCATCTCTCGCTGACCCATCTCTCACGGACCCATCTCTCACTGACCCATCTCTCACTGACCCATCTCTCACGGACCGTCCTCTCACTGACCCATCTCTCACTGACCCATCTCTCGCTGACCCATCTCTCACGGACCCATCTCTCACGGACCCATCTCCCACGGCACGGACCCATCTCTCACGCACCGATATCTCGCTTGTCGTTGTAGCTGGGCCTCTGGAGCCAATCCGTGGGGCCCGGAGAAGGAGGATCAGTTCGCCAAGCCGACCCACTACGACGGCATGTTGGAGATTGTCGGGGTGACGGGGGTCGTACACCTCGGACAGATACAGGGCGGCCTCAGGAACGGCATGCGCATCGCCCAGGGTGGTCACGTGAGTACCTGCAGCTCCGTGATTGGCGGAACGCTTGTGGCATCGTGGCAACTCAACGCCCACCCGCCTCCCCATAATTTGATGCAAGCGCACCGCATTCGCTAGGTGTCGCTCCATCTCGTGCTTGCAACCAGGCGTAGGTTCAGTCGTAGGTGTGTACGAGGTTAGGCTGCAGCACCCCCAGCAAATGTCGTATATAAGTTAGATCTTTCCTCAAATATATTGCAATATATTGTTTCTCAGAAGCACTTGAGATTGGTGATCAAATGAAGTATCCATAATGATCGCGTATGTTTCAATTCACCAAACAAATAAAGAAACTTACGACAATGGTTAGAAACAGCGTTTGCTAGCTTGTCTGTTAAGACCTATCGCAAGCCATTTGTGTAAATTTGCTTTGATTACTAATATTTGTCTATGCAAAGCTCTAGAAGCCTGGTTTTAGGCTGGAGTGGCCCGTTCTCCACATTGCGTGGCAAACGTCCCTACTTTCAGTTATTTCGGTATAAAGGGTTTTTACGGTATTACTTGTGGCGCCACCCTGCGGCTGAGTTTGAACCGGATACCTGCAGGAATTGTATGATATTGGTGTAAGGTATATCTCTGCCTTGCGATCTCAGAGAGCACTGCAATACTCCTTTCGAGGATCGCAACCGTTACTCCAGATCCAATAACTATTATGCCGTACAAGCTGGCGATGAACGAAATGTTCTTTTTATCATAAATATTTTGCAAAGATTAATTTGCGAACAAAAAATAGGCTTGAACTAAATTGTTACCATTGTGATTTGTTGGCTGGTGTGACTGGTGTGACTTGTTGACGGAGTTTGTGTTTTCTGTTGATCCAGATACGGATTGTCCTGCTGCATGATATCCCAGTCCAGGTAGACGGCGAGCCCTGGATCCAGCCCGCCGGGCAGGTCGTGGTCCTGCGCTCTGCTCTCAAAGTGAGTCCACAACACTGGGTCTCACGTTTGTCTCGCGTTGCTCTCGCGTTGCTCTCGCGTTGCTCCCGCGCTTGGATAGCGCTGGTCTCGCGTTACTCTCGCGTTGCTCTCGCACTGGTCTAGCGCTGGTCTCTCGTTACTCTCGCGTTAACTCTCGCGCTGGTCCTTGCGCAACGTCGAGATGGCCTCATAGCATAACAACTAATTACTGATGCAATGAGAGATGTATACATATGGTCATCCATGTGAAGGAAAAGTTGTTTTAAGCAATTTATGCGACGTTATTAAGTTTTTTTCAAGCATTCGATGTCAGACCCCTGGACACTTTTAATTCATCTCTGTAGCACGACTGAAGATAACACCAAACATTTCCCAGAAATATTTATGTCGGTGGTCCTTTTTGTTAACGATGGCGTTTCTGTGCTAAGCCATCTATAAAGGAGGTTTTTCTGCGAGTAGTCTGATGCAATCCTTTCGCTTTCATTTCCAGGCTACTATGCTCAAGAAATTGAAGAATAAAATCAAACGGCGCAACACGGAGCCCAGTATTTACTTCCCAAATGATCCTCTGCAGCCACAGTCGCCCACCGCGGACGGCGACAGCTGTGGGCCGTTATAATGAAGGTCAGGGTCGTTATAATGAAGGTCAGGGTCGTTATAATGAAGGTCAGGGTCGTTATAATGAAGGTCAGGGTCGTTATAATGAAGGTCAGGGTCGTTATATTGAAGGTCATGGTCGTTATATTGAAGGTCACGGTCGTTATTATGAAGGTCAAGGCGGTTATAATGAAGGTCAGGGTCGTTATCAAGAAGGTCATGGTTGTTATAAAGAAGGTCAGGGCTGTCAAATGAAGGTCATTGTAAGGAAGGTCAGGGGTGTTATAATGAAGATCTAAGATCAAGGCCGTTGAGATCGCTCAGAATTGGGAAAGTGAAAATGTAGATAACCTATTTGTCCCTATGGGTTTATTCATCATTCATATAAAGTCAACCATATAATACAGATGCAAAATACATGTCTGTCTTCCTTATAGTAAAATCTTGAGCGACTTTCAGATATTTCAGCGCACGGTCCATCCCTTCCATGATACCGGCGATTACCGTAAAGGCGCCCTAAATGCCAGGAGTGTAACATAAATAGAAGACAATTTTCGGATTTACTGTAATGGACGGTATGATGGTATAGGCGTCTCAACTAGACTAGTCAGGCACTGATCAAGAAGATGAATTCATTTTGTATATCTATATTTGTTTTTCCTTGCAGGGTGAAAAAAGGTTACCTAGGCAAGAAGTTGTAGGATAGTGAGTTTGGTCCGATCGTGCGGCAAAGTAGTGTTATTTAGGCGGAGGCACAGGTTTGCCGGCGACGAGGCAGAAGCGGGGCCATAGCTCCCCCACCCCCACCCCCCTTCCCTCCGTCCTCCCAACGCCTAGAGTGCTTCTCTCCTCGACGTGTCTCCCCAGCGCACACCAAGGGCCGCCAAGTCATCGCCGCCATGGCAACACTTACCATGGTTACACGTGTGGAACCGAGCCACTGTGCCACCAACTGTTGAAACGGTTGAGGCACGGGACAAGGGCAAAGAACAACTTGGACTTTTTCTATTGCAGTTGTGAAAAATAGAAGAGTACTACAATTACATACAAGTTAAATGTGTTTAAAAACAAGTCACGTGATACGTTAAGATGATTTTCTAGAATTTGTGGAGGGATCATAAATCATAGTGATGTTTAATTTTATTGCTATCCCCTATGTGTCTGTCGCAGTTGTTACCATGTGCATGAAAACCTGTATAAATCTTGAAAACGCACTTTATGCAGATTGCTGTATTGTTACAAAAAACTTGTTTATATTAACCATGATTATGATTTCTTGATGGTGCCGAAACGTGTTGGTAACGAGAAAAATGGAATTTTTAGCAACAGTTACTCGAGTTACTGCTCTGAATTAACAGGAAAACCCTGTCAATCACCGCTTGCGGCGCCGAACTGTGTTGCCATGGATACTATATCGTGGCGGGGCGGAGCCTGGCTGGGAGGATCTAGCGGGGCGGAGTCTGGTTGGGAGGATCTAGGCGGGCGGAGCCTGGCTGGGAGGATCTAGCGGGGCGGAGTCTGGCTGGGAGGATCTAGCGGGGCGGAGTCTGGCTGGGAGGATCTAGCGGGGCGGAGCCTGGCTGGGAGGATCTAGCGGGGCGGAGCCTGGCTGGGAGGATCTAGCGGGGCGGAGTCTGGCTTGGAGGATCTAGCGGGGCGGAGTCTGGCTGGGAGGATCCAGCGGGGCGGAGTCTGGCTGGGAGGATCTAGCGGGGCGGAGTCTGGCTGGGAGGATCTAGCGGGGCGGAGCCTGGCTGGGAAGATCTAGCGGGGCGGAGTCTGGCTGGGAGGATCTAGCGGGGCGGAGCCTGGCTGGGAGGATCTAGCGGGGCGGAGCCTGGCTGGGAGGATCTAGCGGGGCGGAGCCTGGCTGGGAGGATCTAGCGGGGCGGAGTCTGGCTGGGAGGATCTAGCGGGGCGGAGTCTGGCTGGGAGGATCTAGGCGGGCGGAGCCTGGCTGGGAGGATCTAGCGGGGCGGAGTCTGGTTGGGAGGATCTAGGCGGAGCGAAGCCTGGCTGGGAGAATCCAGCGGGGCGGAGTCTGGCTGGGAGGATCTAGCGGGGCGGAGTCTGGCTGGGAGGATCTAGCGGGGCGGAGTCTGGCTGGGAGGATCTAGCGGGGCGGAGCCTGGCTGGGAGGATCTAGCGGGGCGGAGCCTGGCTGGGAGGATCTAGCGGGGCGAAGTCTGGCTGGGAGGATCTAGCGGGGCGGAGTCTGGCTGGGGGGATATAGCGGGGCGGAGTCTGGGTGGGAGGATCTAGCGGGGCGGAGTCTGGCTGGGAGGATCTAGGCGGGGCGGAGTCTGGCTGGGAGGATCTAGCGGGGCGGAGTCTGGCTGGGAGGATCTAGCGGGGCGGAGCCTGGCTGTGAGGATCTAGCGGGGCGGAGTCTGGCTGGGAGGATCTAGCGGGGCGGAGCCTGGCTGTGAGGATCTAGCGGGGCGGAGTCTGGCTGGGAGGATCTAGCGGGGCGGAGTCTGGCTGGGAGGATCTAGCGGGGCGGAGCCTGGCTGTGAGGATCTAGCGGGGCGGAGTCTGGCTGGGAGGATCTAGCGGGGCGGAGTCTGGCTGGGAGGATCTAGCGGGGCGGAGCCTGGCTGGGAGGATCTAGGCGGGGCGGAGCCTGGCTGGGAGTATCTAGCGGGGCGGAGCCTGGCTGGGAGGATCTAGCGGGGCGGAGCCTGGCTGGGAGGATCTAGCGGGGCGGAGCCTGGCTGGGAGGATCTAGCGGGGCGGAGCCTGGCTGGGAGGATCTAGCGTTGCGGAGTCTGGCTGGGAGGATCTAGCGGGGCGGAGTCTGGCTGGGAGGATTTAGCGGGGCGGAGTCTGGCTTGGAGGATCTAGCGGGGCGGAGTCTCGCTGGGAGGATCTAGGCGGGGCGGAGTCTGGCTTGGAGGATCTAGGCGGGGCGGAGCCTGGCTGGGAGTATCTAGCGGGGCGGAGTCTGGCTGGGAGGATCTAGCGGGGCGGAGCCTGGTTGTGAGGATCTAGCGGGGCGGAGTCTGGCTGGGAGGATCTAGCGGGGCGGAGTCTGGCTTGGAGGATCTAGGCGGGGCGGAGCCTGGCTGGGAGTATCTAGCGGGGCGGATCCTGGCTGGGAGGATCTAGCGGGGCGGAGCCTGGCTGGAAGTATCTAGCGGGGCGGAGCCTGGCTGGGAGGATCTAGCGGGGCGGAGTCTGGCTTGGAGGATCTAGGCGGGGCGGAGCCTGGCTGGGAGTATCTAGCGGGGCGGATCCTGGCTGGGAGGATCTAGCGGGGCGGAGTCTGGCTTGGAGGATCTAGCGGGGCGGAGTCTGGCTTGGAGGATCTAGCGGGGCGGAGTCTCGCTGGGAGGATCTAGCGGGGCGGAGTCTCGCTGGGAGGATCTAGCGGGGCGGAGCCTGGCTGATAGGGGTATGTACGGTGTACCGCAACAAACAACCGGCGTGGGACACCTGACCACTATCGTCGCGTACCCGGCAGCGACACTTACCCGGCGGCGTCAGCTCTGAGTACCTATTATTAGGAGTTCTGAACTTCAGCCCTGGTGTAACGCGGTTCAGAGTCTGCAATCCTTGAACTAATGACAATGATAGTGGGAGATAGGACGGCCGTACAATCGCCATTAGAACTGTGTAACAGAAACCGTGTGTAGCTTTGAGAACCGATAACGTTTATTTTGTTTAGAGTCTGTACATTGATGTAGTTATTTTATTGATGGCGAAGTCTTGTCGATTTGTGTGTACATAGTGTCTGTTGACCGGGTGGGAGGGGAGGGGGGGGGTAGATGGGCGAGCGGGGGCGGGGTGTGTGTGGATCCCGGCTCGTCCTGCTCTCCGGAGCAAGTGTCTCAGCCTTTCTAGTGGTTTGTGTCGACTAAGTATTGTATGTACACGTGTATACCATGATGCTAACAGTTTCGCTTCACACACCCAGACACACACACAAATACACGCATACACACAGACCCCACGCCCAGATACACGCACCCACACCCCAGACACACACACACATACACCCCCCACCCACCCACACAAATGTACGCAAACAACATTGCATCAGTAAATACATACAAAGGAACTTGATACGCTATGGACACAGTGGAAGGAAACTTGGTCCAATTAACGCTAAGCACCGCACCCAGTGTATCGTGTAGTGTTGGTGATAATGATGATGATAATTATGATTATAATAATGATGCTAATAGTGATGAAGGTAGTCAGCTAGCTAGCCAGGTCCACGCGGGGTGCGAACCCCGTACTTGTTTACATCTGCGAGGGTTTAGCGCCGTGTATCTGGAATATCCTCTCTGATCAGACGGGGCGCCGTGTGTCAGGAATATCCTCTCTGATCAGACGGGGCACTGTGTGTCTGGAATATCCTCTCTGATCAGACGGGGCGCCGTGTGTCAGGAATATCCTCTCTGATCAGACGGGGCGCCGTGTGTCAGGAATATCCTCTCTGATCAGACGGGGCACTGTGTGTCAGGAATATCCTCTCTGATCAGACGGGGCACCGTGTGTCAGGAATATCCTCTCTGATCAGACGGGGCGCCGTGTGTCAGGAATATCCTCTGTGATCAGACGGGGCGCCGTGTGTCAGGAATATCCTCTCTGATCAGACGGGGCACTGTGTGTCAGGAATATCCTCTCTGATCAGACGGGGCACCGTGTGTCAGGAATATCCTCTCTGATCAGACGGGGCGCCGTGTGTCAGGAATATCCTCTCTGATCAGACGGGGCGCCGTGTGTCAGGAATATCCTCTCTGATCAGACGGGGCACTGTGTGTCAGGAATATCCTCTCTGATCAGACGGGGCACCGTGTGTCAGGAATATCCTCTCTGATCAGACGGGGCGCCGTGTGTCAGGAATATCCTCTCTGATCAGACGGGGCGCCGTGTGTCAGGAATATCCTCTCTGATCAGACGGGGCGCCGTGTGTCAGGAATATCCTCTCTGATCAGACGGGGCGCCGTGTGTCAGGAATATCCTCTCTGATCAGACGGGGCACTGTGTGTCTGGAATATCCTCTCTGATCAGACGGGGCGCCGTGTGTCAGGAATATCCTCTCTGATCAGACGGGGCGCCGTGTGTCAGGAATATCCTCTCTGATCAGACGGGGCGCCGTGTGTCAGGAATATCCTCTCTGATCAGACGGGGCGCCGTGTGTCAGGAATATCCTCTCTGATCAGACGGGGCGCCGTGTGTCAGGAATATCCTCTCTGATCAGACGGGGCGCCGTGTGTCAGGAATATCCTCTCTGATCAGACGGGGCGCCGTGTGTCAGAAATATCCTCTCTGATCAGACGGGGCGCCGTGTGTCAGGAATATCCTCTCTGATCAGACGGGGCGCCGTGTGTCAGGAATATCCTCTCTGATCAGACGGGGCACTGTGTGTCAGGAATATCCTCTCTGATCAGACGGGGCGCCGTGTGTCAGGAATATCCTCTCTGATCAGACGGGGCACTGTGTGTCTGGAATATCCTCTCTGATCAGACGGGGCGCCGTGTGTCAGGAATATCCTCTCTGATCAGACGGGGCGCCGTGTGTCAGGAATATCCTCTCTGATCAGACGGGGCGCCGTGTGTCAGGAATATCCTCTCTGATCAGACGGGGCGCCGTGTGTCAGGAATATCCTCTCTGATCAGACGGGGCGCCGTGTGTCAGGAATATCCTCTCTGATCAGACGGGGCGCCGTGTGTCAGGAATATCCTCTCTGATCAGACGGGGCGCCGTGTGTCAGGAATATCCTCTCTGATCAGACGGGGCACTGTGTGTCAGGAATATCCTCTCTGATCAGACGGGGCGCCGTGTGTCAGGAATATCCTCTCTGATCAGACGGGGCGCCGTGTGTCAGGAATATCCTCTCTGATCAGACGGGGCGCCGTGTGTCAGGAATATCCTCTCTGATCAGACGGGGCGCCGTGTGTCAGGAATATCCTCTCTGATCAGACGGGGCGCCGTGTGTCAGGAATATCCTCTCTGATCAGACGGGGCGCCGTGTGTCAGGAATATTCTCTCTGATCAGACGGGGCGCCGTGTGTCAGGAATATCCTCTCTGATCAGACGGGGCGCCGTGTGTCAGGAATATCCTCTCTGATCAGACGGGGCGCCGTGTGTCAGGAATATCCTCTCTGATCAGACGGGGCGCCGTGTGTCAGGAATATCCTCTCTGATCAGACGGGGCGCTGTGTGGCAGGAATATCCTCTCTGATCAGACGGGGCGCCGTGTGTCAGGAATATCCTCTCTGATCAGACGGGGCGCCGTGTGTCAGGAATATCCTCTCTGATCAGACGGGGCGCTATGTGTCAGGAATATCCTCTCTGATCAGACGGGGCACTGTGTGTCAGGAATATCCTCTCTGATCAGACTGGGCGCCGTGTGTCAGGAATATCCTCTCTGATCAGACGGGGCGCCGTGTGTCAGGAATATCCTCTCTGATCAGACGGGGCACCGTGTGTCAGGAATATCCTCTCTGATCAGACGGGGCACTGTGTGTCAGGAATATCCTCTCTGATCAGACGGGGCACCGTGTGTCAGGAATATCCTCTCTGATCAGACGGGGCGCTATGTGTCAGGAATATCCTCTCTGATCAGACGGGGCACTGTGGGTCTGGAATATCCTCTCTGATCAGACGGGGCACCGTGTGTCTGGAATATCCTCTCTGATCAGACGGGGCGCCGTGTGTCTGGAATATCCTTCCTGGTCAGACTGGGCACTGTGTGTCTGGAATATCCTCTGATCAGACGGGGCACTGTGTGTCTGGAATATCCTCTCTGATCAGACGGGGCACCGTGTGTCTGGAATATCCTCTCTGATCCGACGAGGCGCCGTGTGTCAGGAATATCCTCTCTGATCAGACGGGGCACTGTGTGTCTGGAATATCCTCTCTGATCAGACGGGGCACCGTGTGTCTGGAATATCCTTCCTGGTCAGACTGGGCACTGTGTGTCTGGAATATCCTCTGATCAGACGGGGCACTGTGTGTCTGGAATATCCTCTCTGATCAGACGGGGCACCGTGTGTCTGGAATATCCTCTCTGATCCGACGAGGCGCCGTGTGTCAGGAATATTCTCTCTGATCAGACGGGGCGCCGTGTGTCAGGAATATCCTCTCTGATCAGACGGGGCACTGTGTGTCTGGAATATCCTCTCTGATCAGACGGGGCACTGTGTGTCAGGAATATTCTCTCTGATCAGACGGGGCACTGTGTGTCTGGAATATCCTCTCTGATCAGACGGGGCGCCGTGTGTCAGGAATATCCTCTCTGATCAGACGGGGCACTGTGTGTCAGGAATATTCTCTCTGATCAGACGGGGCGCCGTGTGTCAGGAATATCCTCTCTGATCAGACGGGGCACTGTGTGTCTGGAATATCCTCTCTGATCAGACGGGGCGCCGTGTGTCAGGAATATCCTCTCTGATCAGACGGGGCGCCGTGTGTCAGGAATATCCTCTCTGATCAGACGGGGCGCCGTGTGTCAGGAATATCCTCTCTGATCAGACGGGGCACCGTGTGTCAGGAATATCCTTCCTGGTCAGACTGGGCACTGTGTGTCTGGAATATCCTCTGATCAGACGGGGCACTGTGTGTCTGGAATATTCTCTCTGATCAGACGGGGCACTGTGTGTCAGGAATATTCTCTCTGATCAGACGGGGCACCGTGTGTCAGGAATATCCTCTCTGATCAGACGGGGCACTGTGTGTCTGGAATATCCTCTCTGATCAGACGGGGCGCCGTGTGTCAGGAATATCCTCTCTGATCAGACGGGGCACCGTGTGTCAGGAATATCCTCTCTGATCAGACGGGGCACTGTGTGTCTGGAATATCCTCTCTGATCAGACGGGGCGCCGTGTGTCAGGAATATCCTCTCTGATCAGACGGGGCGCCGTGTGTCAGGAATATCCTCTCTGATCAGACGGGGCGCCGTGTGTCAGGAATATCCTCTCTGATCAGACGGGGCGCCGTGTGTCAGGAACATCCTCTCTGATCAGACGGGGCGCCGTGTGTCAGGAATATCCTCTCTGATCAGACGGGGCGCCGTGTGTCAGGAATATCCTCTCTGATCAGACGGGGCGCCGTGTGTCAGGAATATCCTCTCTGATCAGACGGGGCGCCGTGTGTCAGGAATATCCTCTCTGATCAGACGGGGCACTGTGTGTCAGGAATATCCTCTCTGATCAGACGGGGCGCCGTGTGTCAGGAATATCCTCTCTGATCAGACGGGGCACTGTGTGTCAGGAATATCCTCTCTGATCAGACGGGGCGCCGTGTGTCAGGAATGTCCTCTCTGATCAGACGGGGCGCCGTGTGTCAGGAATATCCTCTCTGATCAGACGAGGCGCCGTGTGTCAGGAATATCCTCTCTGATCAGACGGGGCACTGTGTGTCTGGAATATCCTCTCTGATCAGACGGGGCGCCGTGTGTCAGGAATATCCTCTCTGATCAGACGGGGCACTGTGTGTCTGGAATATCCTCTCTGATCAGACGGGGCACCGTGTGTCTGGAATATCCTCTCTGATCCGACGAGGCGCCGTGTGTCAGGAATATCCTTCCTGGTCAGACTGGGCACTGTGTGTCTGGAATATCCTCTCTGATCAGACGAGGCATTGTGTGTCTGGAATATCCTACCTAGTCAGACTGGGCTCTGTGTCTGGAATATCATTTCTAGTCAGACGGGGTTTGCTTTCTGCTCAAGCCCATTCCTGTCGTATGCCAGTTGCTGTTACCCCGCCATCTGTGTGGAGATTTAGGACGCCGGACCAGTGGCGCCATCTGTAATGAGACTAACGCTACGTACATTTTAGCGGCGCATAAATGCGTGTTTCTTTTCTGTATTGATACCATTTTTAAACTGTCATAGGATATTATAACAAGTTTTACGTGTACAAAGCGCAGTGCAAAAATAGCTGGCCTATTTATATATTTATTGGGGCAGTGCGATTCGGAGAAGAAGACATGGTCTTGAAGGTGTTGTCTGTGTGGGTGAGTTAGGCATTAATTGTCTTTAAAGTGTTCTTGGATCATTTGAACAAGCCCCCCCCCCCCCCCTACCCCCTTCCTTGGATAGGTCGGGGGGATGTAACTTTGGGGGAAAACAGTGTTTTTGTTACTGCAAATAGCGCTAGTCGGCGCCACTGTCTCTGCGCACAGAACCTGTACTGCCATCTGGTGCCTGTGATGGTGACAATGCTCACTTCATTGGTTTCCAGTTTGTTGCCTTGGGAACCAGCCACCGCTGAAACAAAGGAAATCTGTCATAACGACACCAATTCGCCTCTTTTAGTTTAAATCAAGACTCTTGTCACGTGTACTACCATGACCGCAATGGCTAGGGAGATGTTTATATACTGAATGTTTGGTTCTCATCATCAGCTTGGCCTCCTATGGTCCACGGTTATAATGAGCGACATGGGAGTTAAACACGTACACTTAGCGAGGTCGTCGGTCTATACAACACTGATGGTTAAACCAGTTGAATGGTTACCACTGACGGGCATTTAACACACTGGTAGAACTTGAGTATCCTGCCAAGACTTAATGGCCAACTGTATAACGACTACTAAAGGCTACACAAGTAGCGGCAAATTTGGTTTAAAAAGGGATGATTAAGGCTTGTTGCGAAGGAATATAACTTAAGGCTGTGCTGTATTAACCTCTGGGGCTGTTCGGTCGCCACCTTGTTCATGTGCATTCATCAAACTTCGAGGACTCTAGGCAAAACAGTAACTGAATAGAGCCACTTATATATCACGTTGTTACCCCCCCCCCCCCCCACCCCACCTCCCTGCTATAGGGGGGCGTTAGCATGGAAAGGCTTAGCTGTGATTTTTTTTTTGTCGCCTAGAATTTATTTAAACTTTACAGAAACCTTTTGAGACTGAGGTGGTCATATTCAAGGAGTGCGCTGATTTCTTGTTTTGGTTCTCAGTGATGTTTTACGGTGATGCTTAATTTGATCTCCAGTACCTCAAAATGGTCCTCTGTTTTGTTTCTGCCGTAAAGATTTGAGGTTAAACTGCCGCGCGTTAAAGCAGCTATGGCGGGATATAACCGTCGGTAGCTCTAGTGTTAGTAGAAGCATACATAAGTAACTCGAACTAACGTTCCTTAGCATTTGGAAAGCAGTGGATTGTTTTAGATAGACCGCTGACCTGTGTCAAACGAAAGACGCGAAATGGGCGTATGCGGTGCTTGTCGACCGGCAGGAAACCAGTCATTGTCGACGGGCAAGGAACCAGTCCTTGTCGACAGGCAAGGAACCAGTCCTTGTCGACAGGCAAGGAACCAGTCCTTGTCGACTGGCAAGGAACCAGTCCTTGTCGACAGGCAGGAAACCAGTCCTTGTCGACAGGCAGGGAACCAGTCCGTGTCGACAGGCAAGGAACAAGTCCTTGTCGACAGGCAGGGAACCAGTCCTTGTCGACAGGCAGGGAACCAGTCCTTGTCGACATGCAAGGAACAAGTCTATGTCGACAGGCAGGGAACCAGTCCTTGTCGACAGGCAGGGAACCAGTCCTTGTCGACAGGCAGGGAACCAGTCCTTGTCGACAGGCAGGGAACCAGTCCTTGTCGACAGGCAAGGAACCAGTCCTTGTCGACAGGCAAGGAACCAGTCCTTGTCGACAGGCAGGGAAACAGTCATTGTCGACTGGCAAGGAACCAGTCCTTGTCGACAGGCAAGGAACCAGTCCTTGTCGACTGGCAAGGAACCAGTCCTTGTCGACAGGCAGGAAACCAGTCCTTGTCGACAGGCAGGGAACCAGTCCGTGTCGACAGGCAAGGAACAAGTCCTTGTCGACAGGCAGGGAACCAGTCCTTGTCGACAGGCAGGGAACCAGTCCTTGTCGACAGGCAGGGAACCAGTCCTTGTCGACATGCAGGGAACAAGTCCTTGTCGACAGGCAGGGAACCAGTCCTTGTCGACAGGCAGGGAACCAGTCCTTGTCGACAGGCAGGGAACCAGTCCTTGTCGACAGGCAGGGAACCAGGCGGGGTTGTGCAGCCCACATCGGCGTTGCATATAACGTTACCATTGAATCTCATAAGGTAATTTCGTCTTTTGAAATTATATACGATGCCCCCTTTTGTTTGCTGGTCAAATATAGTAGTAGTATTAAGAGTGGCAAACAAGCAATCGGTGTACGCTTGGGGCCATGAGGAGGCAATTTGTCAGTTTGTCCGGTTCTTGCTTCTGAGAGAGAATCTCACGAGCGTCAAGTGGCGACCGGACCACAGGAAGCGGCCACGGTACAATGCTCGTCTTTTTTGTTTAGCATTTGTATTAGTCCTGCTAGTCAGCCATACAAGGCCAGCCTACGAGCAGTGCGGGGATCGTTGTTCCCCACACTATCTTCCCTGTTATATTGCATTGAACGTACCACTTGCCACGCACCAACGTTAAATGAAAGGACTGGTACCAACACCGTGAACACGCGACCTTGACCTTGTACAGTCGCTCCTTCTTGAGGAGTGAGCATGCAGATAGTTTCTGCTCCCCCCCCCCCCACCCCGTTCCCCCCACACACACTGCCCAATGTCTGTAGACTGTTTTTAAAACTCTAGGTCACTCGTAATATTTGTTGCGTTGTTATGAAAGCGACTGGAATTCTGTGTCCTTTACGACAAGAAGACCAAATACATTGATATTGAATTGCTACTGTTATAATTTACTGAGCATTTACCTTAACAAAAATCTCATGTAATATGGATATATGTATATGTGAAATAAAATAGAAGTATGTGAATGTTGGTTACGTGTTTTATTCTTTGAAACTACATGAAAACGCACATGCGTCAGAAAATGTTTTACATGTCTATTCCGGTCTAACCCTAGCCTAGACCCTGATGCTTGACAAGAATCTAACCCTAGCTTGATCCCAGATGCTTCACAAGAGTCTTAACCCCGGCTTGAGCCCCGATAAGAGTCTAACCCTAGCCTGGGCTCCGATGCTTGACAATAGTCTAACCCTAGCCTAGGCCCTGATGCTTGAAAAGAATCTAACTCTAGCTTGAGCTCCGATGCTTCACAAGAGTCTTAACCTCGGCTTGAGCCCCGATAAGAGTCTAACCCTAGCCTGGGCTCCGATGCTTGACAATAGTCTAACCCTAGCATAGGCCCTGATGCTTGACAAGAATCTAACCCTAGCTTGAGTCCCGATGCTTCACAAGAGTCTTAACCGCGGCTTGAGCCCCGATAAGAGTCTAACCCTAGCCTGGGCTCCGATGCTTGACAATAGTCTGACCCTAGCCTAGGCCCTGATGATTGACCAGAATCTAACCCTAACTTGAGCCCCGATGCTTCACAAGAGTCTAACTCTATAGCCTGGGCGCCGATAACAGTCTAACCATAGCCTGGGCCCTAATGTTTCACAAGAGTCTAACCGTAGCCTGGGCCCCGATGCATCATAAGAGTTTTAACCCTATAGCCTGGGTGCCGATAACAGTCTAACCCTAACCTGGGCCCTAATCTTTCACAAGAGTCTAACCGTAGCCTGGGCCCCGATGCATCACAAGGGTTTAACACTATAGCCTGGGCGCCGTTAACAGTCTAACCCCAGCCTGAGTACCGATAATAGTCTAACCCTAGCCTGTGCTTCGATGCATCATAAGAGTTTTAACCCTATAGCCTGGGCGCCGATAATAGTCTAACCCCAGCCTGGGCGCCGATAACAGTATAACCCCAGCCTGGGTACCGATAATAGTCTAACCCCAGCCTGGGTACCGATGCATCACAAGAGTTTAACCCTATAGCCTGGGCGCCGATAACAGTCTAACCCCAGCCTGGGCACCGATAATAGTCTAACCCTAGTCTGGGCCCCGATGCATCACAAGAGTTTAACCCTATAGCCTGGGCGCCGATAACAGTCTAACCCCAGCCTGGGTACCGATGCATCACAAGAGTTTAACCCTATAGCCTGGGCGCCGATAACAGTATAACCCCAGCTTGAGTACCGATAATAGTCTAACCCTAGTCTGGGCCCCGATGCATCACAAGAGTTTAACCCTATAGCCTGGGCGCCGATAACAGTCTAACCCCAGCCTGGGCACCGATAATAGTCTAACCCTAGCCTGGGCCCCGATGATTGGCAATAGTCTAACCCTAGCCTGGGCCCCGATGCTTGGCATTAGTCTAACCCTAGCCTTGGCCCCGATGCATCACAAGAGTTTAACCATATAGCCGGGGCGCCGATAACAATCTAACCCCAGCCTGGGTACCGATAATAGTCTAACCCTAGCCTAGGCCCCGATGCTTGACAATAGTCTAACCCTAGCCTGGGCTCCGATGCTTGACAATAGTCTAACCCTAGCCTGGGCCCCGATGCTTGACAATAGTCTAACCCTAGCCTGGGCCCAGATGCTTGGCATTAGTATAACCCTAGCCTGGGCCCCGATGCTTGACAATAGTCTAACCCTAGCCTGGGCTCCGATGCTTGACAATAGTCTAACCCTAGCCTAGGCCCTGATGATTGACCAGAATCTAACCCTAACTTGAGCCCCGATGCTTCACAAGAGTTTAACTCTATAGCCTGGACGCCGATAACAGTCTAACCCCAGCCTGGGCCCTAATGTTTCACAAGAGTCTAACCGTAGCCTGGGCCCCGATGCATCATAAGAGTTTTAACCCTATAGCCTGGGTGCCGATAACAGTCTAACCCTAACCTGGGCCCTAATCTTTCACAAGAGTCTAACCGTAGCCTGGGCCCCGATGCATCACAAGAGTTTAACACTATAGCCTGGGCGCCGTTAACAGTCTAACCCCAGCCTGGGTACCGATATTAGTCTAACCCTAGCCTGGGTCCTAATGTTTCACAAGAGTCTAACCGTAGCCTGTGCCTCGATGCATCGTAAGAGTTTTAACCCTATAGCCTGGGGGCCGATAACAGTCTAACCCCAGCCTGGGGGCCGATAACAGTCTAACCCCAGCCTGGGTACCGATATTAGTCTAACCCTAGCCTGGGCCCTAATGTTTCACAAGAGTCTAACCGTAGCCTGTGCCTCGATGCATCATAAGAGTTTTAACCCTATAGCCTGGGCGCCGATAACAGTCTAACCCCAGCCTGGGTACCGATAATAGTCTAACCCTAGCCTGGGCCCCGATGATTGGCAATAGTCTAACCCTAGCCTGGGCCCCGATGCTTGATAATAGTCTAACCCTAGCCTGGGCCCCGATGCTTGACAATAGTCTAACCCTAGCCTAGGCCCTGATGCTTCACAAGAGTCTTAACCCCGGCTTGAACCCCGATAAGAGTCTAACCCTAGCCTGGGCTCCGATGGTTGACAATAGTCTGACCCTAGCCTAGGCCCTGATGATTGACCAGAATCTAACCCTAACTTGAGCCCCGATGCTTCACAAGAGTTTAACTCTATAGCCTGGGCGCCGATAACAGTCTAACCCCAGCCTGGGCTCTAATGTTTCACAAGAGTCTAACCGTAGCCTGGACCCCGATGCATCATAAGAGTTTTAACCCTATAGCCTGGGTGCCGATAACAGTCTAACCCTAACCTGGGCCCTAATCTTTCACAAGAGTCTAACCGTAGCCTGGGCCCCGATGCATCACAAGAGTTTAACACTATAGCCTGGGCGCCGTTAACAGTCTAACCCCAGCCTGGGTACCGATAATAGTCTAACCCTAGCCTGGGCCCTAATGTTTCACAAGAGTCTAACCCTAGCCTGTGCCTCGATGCATCGTAAGAGTTTTAACCCTATAGCCTGGGGGCCGTTAACAGTCTAACCCCAGCCTGGGTACCGATAATAGTCTAACCCTAGCCTGTGCTTCGATGCATCATAAGAGTTTTAACCCTACAGCCTGGGCGCCGATAACAGTCTAACCCCAGCCTGGGCGCCGATAACAGTCTAACCCCAGCCTGGGTACCGATAATAGTCTAACCCTAGCCTGGGCCCAGATGCTTGGCAATAGTCTAACCCTAGCCTGGGCCCCGATGCTTGACAATAGTCTAACCCTAGCCTGGGCTCCGATGCTTGACAATAGTCCAACCCTAGCCTAGGCCCTGATGCTTCACAAGAGTCTTAACCCCGGCTTGAGCCCCGATAAGAGTCTAACCCTAGCCTGGGCTCCGATGCTTGACAATAGTCTGACCCTAGCCTAGGCCCTGATGATTGACCAGAATCTAACCCTAACTTGAGCCCCGATGCTTCACAAGAGTTTAATTCTATAGCCTGGGCGCCGATAACAGTCTAACCCCAGCCTGGGCCCTAATGTTTCACAAGAGTCTAACCGTAGCCTGGGCCCCGATGCATCATAAGAGTTTTAACCCTATAGCCTGGGTGTCGATAACAGTCTAACCCTAACCTGGGCCCTAATCTTTCACAAGAGTCTAACCGTAGCCTGGGCCCCGATGCATCACAAGAGTTTAACACTATAGCCTGGGCGCCGTTAACAGTCTAACCCCAGCCTGGGTACCGATATTAGTCTAACCCTAGCCTGGGCCCTAATGTTTCACAAGAGTCTAACCCTAGCCTGTGCCTCGATGCATCGTAAGAGTTTAACCCTATAGCCTGGGGGCCGTTAACAGTCTAACCCCAGCCTGGGTACCGATAATAGTCTAACCCTAGCCTGGGTACCGATAATAGTCTAACTCTAGCCTGGGCCCCGATGCTTGGCAATAGTCTAACCCTAGCCTGGGCCCCGATGCTTGATAATAGTCTAACCCTAGCCTGGGCCCCGATGCTTGACAATAGTCTAACCCTAGCCTAGGCCCTGATGCTTCACAAGAGTCTTAACCCCGGCTTGAACCCCGATAAGAGTCTAACCCTAGCCTGGGCTCCGATGGTTGACAATAGTCTGACCCTAGCCTAGGCCCTGATGATTGACCAGAATCTAACCCTAACTTGAGCCCCGATGCTTCACAAGAGTTTAACTCTATAGCCTGGACGCCGATAACAGTCTAACCCCAGCCTGGGCCCTAATGTTTCACAAGAGTCTAACCGTAGCCTGGACCCCGATGCATCATAAGAGTTTTAACCCTATAGCCTGGGTGCCGATAACAGTCTAACCCTAACCTGGGCCCTAATCTTTCACAAGAGTCTAACCGTAGCCTGGGCCCCGATGCATCACAAGAGTTTAACACTATAGCCTGGGCGCCGTTAACAGTCTAACCCCAGCCTGGGTACCGATAATAGTCTAACCCTAGCCTGGGCCCTAATGTTTCACAAGAGTCTAACCCTAGCCTGTGCCTCGATGCATCGTAAGAGTTTTAACCCTATAGCCTGGGGGCCGTTAACAGTCTAACCCCAGCCTGGGTACCGATAATAGTCTAACCCTAGCCTGTGCTTCGATGCATCATAAGAGTTTTAACCCTACAGCCTGGGCGCCGATAACAGTCTAACCCCAGCCTGGGCGCCGATAACAGTCTAACCCCAGCCTGGGTACCGATAATAGTCTAACCCTAGCCTGGGCCCAGATGCTTGGCAATAGTCTAACCCTAGCCTGGGCCCCGATGCTTGACAATAGTCTAACCCTAGCCTGGGCTCCGATGCTTGACAATAGTCCAACCCTAGCCTAGGCCCTGATGCTTCACAAGAGTCTTAACCCCGGCTTGAGCCCCGATAAGAGTCTAACCCTAGCCTGGGCTCCGATGCTTGACAATAGTCTGACCCTAGCCTAGGCCCTGATGATTGACCAGAATCTAACCCTAACTTGAGCCCCGATGCTTCACAAGAGTTTAATTCTATAGCCTGGGCGCCGATAACAGTCTAACCCCAGCCTGGGCCCTAATGTTTCACAAGAGTCTAACCGTAGCCTGGGCCCCGATGCATCATAAGAGTTTTAACCCTATAGCCTGGGTGTCGATAACAGTCTAACCCTAACCTGGGCCCTAATCTTTCACAAGAGTCTAACCGTAGCCTGGGCCCCGATGCATCACAAGAGTTTAACACTATAGCCTGGGCGCCGTTAACAGTCTAACCCCAGCCTGGGTACCGATATTAGTCTAACCCTAGCCTGGGCCCTAATGTTTCACAAGAGTCTAACCCTAGCCTGTGCCTCGATGCATCGTAAGAGTTTAACCCTATAGCCTGGGGGCCGTTAACAGTCTAACCCCAGCCTGGGTACCGATAATAGTCTAACCCTAGCCTGGGTACCGATAATAGTCTAACTCTAGCCTGGGCCCCGATGCTTGGCAATAGTCTAACCCTAGCCTGGGCCCCGATGCATCACAAGAGTTTACCCCTATAGCCTGGGCGCCGATAACAGTCTAACCCCAGCCTGGGTACCGATAATAGTCTAACCCTAGCCTGGGCCCCGATGCTTGGCAATAGTCTAACCCTAGCCTGGGCCCCGATGCATTACAAGAGTTTAACCCTATAGCCTGGGCGCCGATAACAGTCTAACCCTGGCCTGGGTACCGATAATAGTCTAACTCTAGCCAGGGCCCAGATGCTTGGCATTAGTCTAACCCTAGCCTGGGCCCCGATGCATCACAAGAGTTTAACCATATAGCCTGGGCGCCGATAACAGTCTAACCCCAGCCTGGGTACCGATAATAGTCTAACCCTAGCCTGGGCTCAGATGCTTGACATTAGTCTAACCCTAGCCTGGGCCCAGATGCTTGGCATTAGTCTAACCCTAGCCTGGGCCCCGATGCTTGGCAATAGTCTAACCCTAGCCTGGGCCCCGATGCTTGGCATTAGTCTAACCCTAGCCTGGGCCCAGATGCTTGGCATTAGTCTAACCCTAGCCTGGGCCCCGATGCTTGGCATTAGTCTAACCCTAGCCTGGGCCCCGATAACAGTCTAACCCTGGCCTGGGTACCGATAATAGTCTAACTCTAGCCAGGGCCCAGATGCTTGGCATTAGTCTAACCCTAGCCTGGGCCCCGATGCATCACAAGAGTTTAACCCTATAGCCTGGGCGCCGATAACAGTCTAACCCTGGCCTGGGTACCGATAATAGTCTAACTCTAGCCAGGGCCCAGATGCTTGGCATTAGTCTAACCCTAGCCTGGGCCCCGATGCATCACAAGAGTTTAACCCTATAGCCTGGGCGCCGATAACAGTCTAACCCCAGCCTGGGTACCGATAATAGTCTAACCCTAGCCTGGGCCCAGATGCTTGACATTAGTCTAACCCTAGCCTGGGCCCAGATGCTTGGCATTAGTCTAACCCTAGCCTGGGCCCCGATGCTTGGCAATAGTCTAACCCTAGCCTCGGCCCAGATGCTTGGCAATAGTCTAACCCTAGCCTGGGCCCAGATGCTTGGCATTAGTCTAACCCTAGCCTGGGCCCCGATGCTTGGCAATAGTCTAACCCTAGCCTGGGCCCCGATGCTTGACATTAGTCTAACCCTAGCCTGGGCCCAGATGCTTGGCATTAGTCTAACCCTAGCCTGGGCCCAGATACTTGGCATTAGTCTAACCCTAGCCTGGGCCCCGATGCTTGGCATTAGTCTAACCCCAGCCTGGGCGCCGATAACAGTCTAACCCTGGCCTGGGTACCGATAATAGTCTAACTCTAACCAGGGCCCAGATGCTTGGCATTAGTCTAACCCTAGCCTGGGCCCCGATGCATCACAAGAGTTTAACCATATAGCCTGGGCGCCGATAACAGTCTAACCCCAGCCTGGGTACCGATAATAGTCTAACCCTAGCCTGGGCCCAGATGCTTGACATTAGTCTAACCCTAGCCTGGGCCCAGATGCTTGGCATTAGTCTAACCCTAGCCTGGGCCCCGATGCTTGGCAATAGTCTAACCCTAGCCTGGGCCCCGATGCTTGGCATTAGTCTAACCCTAGCCTGGGCCCAGATGCTTGGCATTAGTCTAACCCTAGCCTGGGCCCCGATGCTTGGCATTAGTCTAACCCTAGCCTGGGCCCCGATAACAGTCTAACCCTGGCCTGGGTACCGATAATAGTCTAACTCTAGCCAGGGCCCAGATGCTTGGCATTAGTCTAACCCTAGCCTGGGCCCCGATGCATCACAAGAGTTTAACCCTATAGCCTGGGCGCCGATAACAGTCTAACCCTGGCCTGGGTACCGATAATAGTCTATCTCTAGCCAGGGCCCAGATGCTTGGCATTAGTCTAACCCTAGCCTGGGCCCCGATGCTTGGCAATAGTCTAACCCTAGCCTGGGCCCCGATGCTTGGCATTAGTCTAACCCTAGCCTGGGCCCAGATGCTTGGCATTAGTCTAACCCTAGCCTGGGCCCCGATGCTTGGCATTAGTCTAACCCTAGCCTGGGCCCCGATAACAGTCTAACCCTGGCCTGGGTACCGATAATAGTCTAACTCTAGCCAGGGCCCAGATGCTTGGCATTAGTCTAACCCTAGCCTGGGCCCCGATGCATCACAAGAGTTTAACCCTATAGCCTGGGCGCCGATAACAGTCTAACCCTGGCCTGGGTACCGATAATAGTCTAACTCTAGCCAGGGCCCAGATGCTTGGCATTAGTCTAACCCTAGCCTGGGCCCCGATGCATCACAAGAGTTTAACCCTATAGCCTGGGCGCCGATAACAGTCTAACCCCAGCCTGGGTACCGATAATAGTCTAACCCTAGCCTGGGCCCAGATGCTTGACATTAGTCTAACCCTAGCCTGGGCCCAGATGCTTGGCATTAGTCTAACCCTAGCCTGGGCCCCGATGCTTGGCAATAGTCTAACCCTAGCCTCGGCCCAGATGCTTGGCAATAGTCTAACCCTAGCCTGGGCCCAGATGCTTGGCATTAGTCTAACCCTAGCCTGGGCCCCGATGCTTGGCAATAGTCTAACCCTAGCCTGGGCCCCGATGCTTGACATTAGTCTAACCCTAGCCTGGGCCCAGATGCTTGGCATTAGTCTAACCCTAGCCTGGGCCCAGATACTCGGCAGTAGTCTAACCCTAGCCTGGGCCCCGATGCTTGGCATTAGTCTAACCCCAGCCTGGGCGCCGATAACAGTCTAACCCTGGCCTGGGTACCGATAATAGTCTAACTCTAGCCAGGGCCCAGATGCTTGGCATTAGTCTAACCCTAGCCTGGGCCCCGATGCATCACAAGAGTTTAACCATATAGCCTGGGCGCCGATAACAGTCTAACCCCAGCCTGGGTACCGATAATAGTCTAACCCTAGCCTGGGCCCAGATGCTTGACATTAGTCTAACCCTAGCCTGGGCCCAGATGCTTGGCATTAGTCTAACCCTAGCCTGGGCCCCGATGCTTGGCAATAGTCTAACCCTAGCCTGGGCCCCGATGCTTGGCATTAGTCTAACCCTAGCCTGGGCCCAGATGCTTGGCATTAGTCTAACCCTAGCCTGGGCCCCGATGCTTGGCATTAGTCTAACCCTAGCCTGGGCCCCGATAACAGTCTAACCCTGGCCTGGGTACCGATAATAGTCTAACTCTAGCCAGGGCCCAGATGCTTGGCATTAGTCTAACCCTAGCCTGGGCCCCGATGCATCACAAGAGTTTAACCCTATAGCCTGGGCGCCGATAACAGTCTAACCCTGGCCTGGGTACCGATAATAGTCTAACTCTAGCCAGGGCCCAGATGCTTGGCATTAGTCTAACCCTAGCCTGGGCCCCGATGCATCACAAGAGTTTAACCCTATAGCCTGGGCGCCGATAACAGTCTAACCCCAGCCTGGGTACCGATAATAGTCTAACCCTAGCCTGGGCCCAGATGCTTGACATTAGTCTAACCCTAGCCTGGGCCCAGATGCTTGGCATTAGTCTAACCCTAGCCTGGGCCCCGATGCTTGGCAATAGTCTAACCCTAGCCTCGGCCCAGATGCTTGGCAATAGTCTAACCCTAGCCTGGGCCCAGATGCTTGGCATTAGTCTAACCCTAGCCTGGGCCCCGATGCTTGGCAATAGTCTAACCCTAGCCTGGGCCCCGATGCTTGACATTAGTCTAACCCTAGCCTGGGCCCAGATGCTTGGCATTAGTCTAACCCTAGCCTGGGCCCAGATACTTGGCATTAGTCTAACCCTAGCCTGGGCCCCGATGCTTGGCATTAGTCTAACCCCAGCCTGGGCGCCGATAACAGTCTAACCCTGGCCTGGGTACCGATAATAGTCTAACTCTAGCCAGGGCCCAGATGCTTGGCATTAGTCTAACCCTAGCCTGGGCACCGATGCATCACAAGAGTTTAACCATATAGCCTGGGCGCCGATAACAGTCTAACCCCAGCCTGGGTACCGATAATAGTCTAACCCTAGCCTGGGCCCAGATGCTTGACATTAGTCTAACCCTAGCCTGGGCCCAGATGCTTGGCATTAGTCTAACCCTAGCCTGGGCCCCGATGCTTGGCAATAGTCTAACCCTAGCCTGGGCCCCGATGCTTGGCATTAGTCTAACCCTAGCCTGGGCCCAGATGCTTGGCATTAGTCTAACCCTAGCCTGGGCCCCGATGCTTGGCATTAGTCTAACCCTAGCCTGGGCCCCGATGCTTCATTAGAGTCTAACCCTAGTCCGGTTCCCGCCTGGGCCCCGATGCTTCATTAGAGTCTAACCCTAGCCTGAGCCCCGATAATAGTCTAACCCTAGCCTGGGCCCCGATGCTTCACAAGAGTCTCTAACCCCGGCCTGGGTCCCGACGCTTTACCAGAGTCCGGTCCCAGCCGGTTGAACCCTAGCTGCATCAGTTTAGTCTGCGCAAACTGGAAATTGTGGCTAAATAGGACTTTCAACTGAACACTTTGCCTAATCACCAATTTGGGTAAGTTACATAAGGCCATCAACGCGTAATTAGGGCTACGTAGGATCTTCCTACCAATCTGGGCTAAATAGGGCCTCAATATGCAATTTGGTATAAACAGGGCCTTCAACGGGTAATTCAGTCTAAATGGGGCCTACAGCTACCATTTCATTCAAAATCCGAGATAACTGCAGATTGCGGGTTACGAAGGAAAGTATTTTTTTGGGTTTCGGCATTTTGGTCGCGGATCGAAGTTCCGGGTGATTTAGGGTTACGTTGGCTTTGCAAAAGGTAATATATGCAAAATAATTGTAAAGCTTCAATGCCTGATCTTTCAAAATGACCTGAGTTGTGATTATATATATGCAGATAGTAACACCCAACCAATCATATAAGGATCTGACCATAGAATCCTCATTTGACCCCTAGGATCCGGATTAGAACCCCAGGATCATTCGGCTCCGGGCTATGGCTCCGGGCTCCGGGCTATGGGTCCGGGCTCCGGGCTATGGGTCCGGGCTCCGGGCTATGGCTCTGGGCTATGGATCCGGGCTCCGAGGTATGCTTTCAGGCGATGTCTCCGAGGGCGGGCTATGGCTCCGGGCTATGGCTCCGGGCTTCGGGCTATGCTTTCAGGCCATGTCTCCGAGGGCGGGCTATGGCTCCGGGCTATGGGTCCGGGCTATGGCTCCAGGCTATGGCTCCGGGCTATGGCTCTGGGCGTCGAGCTATGGCTGTGGGCGCAGGATATGGTCCGGTCGCGGGCTATGGCTCAAGGCGCGGGCTATGGCTTCGACGTATATGGCGGGATATGGCTCTGAGCGCGGGGTATAGCTCCGGGCTATGGCTCTGGGCTATGGCTCTGGGCTCCGGGCTCCGGGTACGCAGCAACGGAGCCCGGTCAGGTATAATTTAACATTTAATTTAATATATTTAACACACTTATTCTTATGATCTACAAACATCTGTCATGCATATTAATAGGTTTTGGGGGTTTACCAGAACTGGGGTTTGACATCAAAACCCATACAAGGTAAGGGTTTTGATAAGGAACATATCATTTCCCTGTTACAGTCATTTGGAAGTAAATATGGAAACAAAGTACTTTACCAGTGCCATGCCCTTTCAGAATCCTTGAGTGTCAGTCTCACTATAAGGTAAATATGTCGAGTTTTATCCTTAACAGAAATGACAGTAAACATATATGGACACCTTCAGTGCAGCAGCCATGTTAAGCTTTTGTCAATAATGATGGACAACCCACTCCCCCCCCCCCCCTCCCCAGACAAGTTCTTGGCGGCTAAACATGTGAGCCCTATGATTTTGATTTTCTTCTAAACCTCCTGTCCAAAAAGCTATGTCAGCATATATGTCAGCAGCACCTGATTGCCCGCCAAAGTGGAAATCTGCCCGCCAAAATTGAAACTGCCCGCCCATCCGGGCAGGCGGGTCTCTGGCTCTGCCGTACGCCGCAGAGGGAATTGTGTCGGGGCAAACTGTTGTGGTGGCAGTTGTCACAGATGTGAATTGTCCGGGAGGTGGGGGGGGGGGAGTTATCCAGGGGGGAGGGAACTTGCGGGGGGAGGGAACTTGCGGGGGGCGGGGGGATTTAGCTTGTCAGTGTCCGTCGAAAGTAGCTGTTGTGTTCTTATTTATATGATTAATATATGATTGTTAGGCCTTGTTTCAACGTTGTTTAAAACTAATTTGACAGTTTATCATATCTGGGTACGCGCTAGCCTTTCGTGACATCGCCAAGGGCGAAAGAAAACTTTATGTGGCGCAAAATTAGCCCATGCATATCTACACAGTGGCTAAAACAAAAAAAGGCCTGGTTTTCGATCAACGATCAAACTGTTTGCCCGCAGTGATGTGGCTGTCATTAGCACACAGAAATCCCAAGGCTGAAAACATGTCGACCATTTTCGAAAGTGACGTACTTTCACTCGTACTTCAATATATTTTCTGAATATGTAATGTTCGGTTATTTCCTTCTCAACACGGAATGAACTGGGCTCTCGCGTTGCAGAGTCGGATCCAGATATGCTGGATAGAGGGGGCCGGTTTCGAGAGATGGCCTGGCTTGTGGTTTCAAAACGGTAAATAGTATAAATTTCAGCCGGGAGATCTCGAGAACGCGAGATTGCGAGGACGAAAACGCAAGACTGCGAGGGCGAGATAAATCTATCGTTCTCGCCCTCGCGATCGCGCGATCTCGCATTTCTCCCAAATCGCGTTCTCACTCTCGTGTTTTCGCGTTCTTGCGATCTCGCGTTCTCGCGATCTCACATTCTCTCAATCTCCCAATCTCGCATTCTCCCAAAGCCGTGTTCTCGCGATCTCGCACTCGAGTTCTGGCTTCCCGACCCCTCGAATTTAGCGCAGCGCACGGAGCCATAGTCCAGCGCTCGGACCCATAGCTAGCCTGCGACCGAAGCCATAGTCCAACGCATGGAGCCATAGCCAGCGCCCGAAGCCATAGTCCAGCGCATGGAGCCATAGCCAGCGCCCAGAGCAATAGCTCGACGTCCAGACCCATAGCCCAGAGCCCGGAACCATAGTCCACGCCAGGAGCCATAGCTTGCACCCGAATCCATAGCCCGTGCCCGGAGCCATAGCCCGGAGCCCGAAGCAACAGCCCAGAGACCCGGGCCACAGCCCGCGTCCGGAGCCCTAGCTTGCGCCAAGAAGTATTGGGGTTGGTGACCAAGATCTGATGGGGGGGAGGGGGGGGGGCGCACATATTGTGATACATATCGGATGTGGGTGTGTTTTTTTTTTGGGGGGGGGGGGGGCGGGCTTGACATTCAGTAATGCCTGAAACAGCCCACTGCCACATGCCTATGCGGCTATTTGCCTATGCGGACGGTATTGCGGATATTTCATACACCCATCAGATCTCAAATAGTCATAAACCTTTATCATAAGTATGATCACATGCCTTGTCATTCCAGAAAAAGCTGTAAAATTCCATAGGAAGCCCATCTGGTCCTGGGGACTTATTACGGTCACTTGTTGACAAGGCTGTGAATAGTTCGTCTTCTGTAATTTTTCCATCTATATTATTCTGCGCTGCATCTAGTAAGACAGGGTTAGGACTATCAAAAAAATCTTTGTCTTCTTTTGTTTCGCTATCCAGTGGCGGATCCAGGGGGGAGGTTAGGGGGGTTGCAACCCCCCCCCCCTTGGGAACCTGAACATACACTGTTAAAGTCGGCTTCTCCGAGCAGGCCCCCCCCCCCCGGTCGCAAGTTTTTCAGAGAGCAACCCCCCCCCCTTGGCAAATTCCTAGATCCGCCCCTGCTATCTATGTCTTGACTATATAATTTTTTATAGAAAGACTCAAGTTCTTCTAAGATATTAGTTTTACCTGTTATAACCATTTGATCCGGCTGTCTTAGACTGCTTATCACTTTCTTGTTATAATTTCGTCGCTCTAGATTTAAGAAGAACTTGGTACATTTTTCCCCTTCCTCGTGCCAGGATACCTTACTTCTCACAATGGCACCTCTAGTCTTTTCTTCCAATATAGTGTCCATGTCCTCTCTAATCAATCTAATGTCTCTCTCTACTTCTTGACTATTGTCATTTACATCTTTGGTTTCTAACCGTTTCAGTCGTCTCTCTAATACCATCAGCATATTTTCTTGGTACCCGGTACTTCTTTTTCTGACCCGAGTACTGCATGGTTGAAACCTTAATATTATTCTTTATGGTATCACATAGGAGCAGATCGTCTGCTTCCTTCTCTCTTTCAATGGTTTCCTTTAACGTTTGTTTGACGAGCGCAGCATAGTCATCATTCTCCAATATGGAACAATTAAATTTCCAGTAACCTTTTCCTCGTTCAGAGTTTTACACCGATATTGCTATGAGGATAGGAGAGTGATCAGACATAAATTTCGGTAAAATAGACGATTTTAACGTCATATTGGCTAAATTGTACGACATAATGAAATAATCTAACCTTGAAAATATCAATTCGGGGAATTTAGTGTAATAAGTATATTCCCTGCTATTTTCATGTTGGATATGCCAAACGTCTGCTAAACCACTCTGTTCCATATATGTTTGAACAACATTTCTACACTTAATATTCGAGTGATCTCGTCTTCCATCCGTTTTATCCATTTCAGCATTTAGGATACAGTTAAAGTCCCCACCGATTATTCTATTTTCTGTACACAAGTCTTCATCTAAAACCCGAAATATGTCACTAAAGAAGAGTGGGTTATCTTCGTTATGCCCGTATATATTTACAAGTGTCAGACGTGTCTCCCAATGTCATCTCTAGAATAATATAACGTCCGTGTTCATCGTGCATTGCTTTGGCCATGCGCATAATATATTTCTCCTCCCCACTCATGCTTCCATTTTGTCTCTATTTCACTGGTACTATGAGTTTCCTGCAACAAAGCTAGGGGAACATGGGGCAAAATGACCACCTTAACTTTCTTTGTATTTTTTGGAGGACAAACAGTGCTATAAAAGAGCCAAATCTTGGTAAACTGACAACAGTAGTATTGTGAATAACATAACTTGGATACATGCGAGTGACACAAACAAAAATTTTACTAGCACAAAAAAACATGTTAACGGTAGGCCAAGGCTAAATGGCAATAGTTTCTCCAGACCAGGGGCCGGTTTCATGAAGAATGGTCTTAACGTATGACCGGACTTAGCGCTAAGACTCTAAATTGATCATACTAACGACTCGGTCATAAACTAAGACTAACCGCGTTTCATAAGCAAAAAAGCTGCCGGTCGGCACTAACACCGGAGAGAACCATCTATTTTTAGACATGACTGGGTGTTTCCTCGAAATTGCGTCACGCCCACTGTATAAACAATCACATCATACAAGTCCAGTATGGTGGCGATCTCGCCCTCGCTTCCCGAAGCTCGACTTTAGCCCTGGGCGCTGGGCTATGGCTCCGGCTATGCTTCACGCTATGGCTCTGGGCTATGCTTCGAGCTATGGCTCCGGGCTATACCTCAGGGATGTGGCTCTCGGTTACGGCTCTGGGCCATGGCTCCGGGATATAACTCCGGGTTACGTCTCCGGGTTATGGGTCGGGGATATAACGCCGGGATGTGGCTCCGGGCTATGGTTCCGGGCAGTTGCTCCGGGCTATAGCTCCGGGATATAACTCCGGGATGAAGCTCCGAGCTATGGCTCCGGGATATAACTCCGGGGTGTGGCTTCGGGCTATGGCTCCGGGCTCTAACTCCGGGATGTGGCTCCGGGCTATGGCTCCGGGATATAACTCCGGGCTATGGTTCCGGGCTATGGCTCTGAACGCCGGACTATGGCTCCGGGCTATGGCTCCGGGCTATGGCTTCGGGCACTGGCTGCGGGCTATGGCTCCGGGCTATAGCTCCTGGATATGGCTCTTGGATATGGTTCCAGGCTGTGGCTCCAGACTGTGGCTCCAGGCTGTGGCTCCTGGCAATGTCTCCGGGCAATGGCTTTGAACGCCGAGTTATGGCTCCGGGCTATGGCTCTGAACGCCGGGCTATGGCTCCGGGCTGTCGTTCCTGGATATGGCTCCTGGCTATGTCTCCGGGCAATGGCTTTGAACGCCGAGTTATGGCTCCGGGCTATGGCTCTGAACGCCGGGCTATGGCTCCGGGCTGTCGTTCCTGGATATGGCTCCAGGCTGTGGCTCCGGGCTATGGCTCTGAACGCCGGGCTATGGCTCCGGGCTGTCGTTCCTGGATATGGCTCCGGGGTATGGCTCCATGATATAACTCCGGGATGTGGCTCCGGGATGTGGCTCCGGGCTATCGCTCGGGGATATGGCTCCGGGCTATGGCTTCTTGCTATGGCTCCGGGCTATGGCTCCGGGCTATGGCTCCGGGCTATAGCTCCGGGCTATCGCTCCTGGTTATGGCTCCAGTCCTAGGGTTAACAAGGTTCCAGGCGCCGGGGTAAGGCTCCGGGCGCCGGGCTATGGCTCCGGGCGCCCGGCTATGGCTCCAGTCCCCGGTGTAAGGCTCCGGGCGCTGGGCTATGGCTTCAGGCGCGGGCTATGGCTCTTGGCGCCGGCCTATGGCTCGAGGCTATGCTTGGGGCTGTGGCTCCGGGCTATGGCTCCGGTCGCCTGGCTAAGGCTCCGGGCGCCGGGCTATGACTCCGAGCGCCGGGCTACGGCTCCGAGCGCCGGGCTATGACTTCGAGCGCCGGGCTACAGCTCTGAACACCGGGCTCTGGCTCCGAGCGCCGGGCTATGGCTCCGAGCGCCGGGCTACGGGCTATGGCTCCGAGCGCCGAGCTATGGCTCCGAGCGCCGGGCTATGGCTCCGAGCGCCGGGCTATGGCTCTGAACGCCGGGCTATGGCTTCGAGCGCCGGGCTATGGCTCCGAGCGGTCGCAGGGCTATGGTTTCGGGCTACGGCTTTGGGCTATGGCTCCGGGCTTTGGCTCCGGGCTATGGCTCCGGGCTATAGCTCCGGGCTATCGCTCCTGGTTATGGCTCCGGTCCCAGGGTTAATAAGGTTCCAGGCGCCGGGGTAAGGCTCCGGGCGCCGGGCTATGGCTCCGGGCGCCCGGCTATGGCTCCAGTCCCCGGTGTAAGGCTCCGGGCGCTGGGCTATGGCTTCAGGCGCGGGCTATGGCTCTTGGCGCCGGCCTATGGCTCGAGGCTATGCTTGGGGCTGTGGCTCCGGGCTATGGCTCCGGTCGCCTGGCTAAGGCTCCGGGCGCCGGGCTATGACTCCGAGCGCCGGGCTACGGCTCCGAGCGCCGGGCTATGACTTCGAGCGCCGGGCTACAGCTCTGAACACCGGGCTCTGGCTCCGAGCGCCGGGCTATGGCTCCGAGCGCCGGGCTACGGGCTATGGCTCCGAGCGCCGAGCTATGGCTCCGAGCGCCGGGCTATGGCTCCGAGCGCCGGGCTATGGCTCTGAACGCCGGGCTATGGCTTCGAGCGCCGGGCTATGGCTCCGAGCGGTCGCAGGGCTATGGTTTCGGGCTACGGCTTTGGGCTATGGCTCCGGGCTTTGGCTCCGGGCTATGGCTGCGGGCTATCGCCCCGGGCTATCGCTCCGGGATATGGCTCCGGGCGCCGGGCTATGGCTCCGGGCGCCGTGGTAAGGCTCCGGGCGTCGGGCTATGGCTCCGGGCGTCGGGCTATGGCTCCAGGCGCCGGGCTATGGCTCCGGGCGCCGGGCTATGGCTCCGGGTGCCGGGGTAAGACTCCGGGCGTCGGGCTATAGCTCTGGTTGCTGGGCTATGGCTATGCATTAAATGGCACACTATTAAAATACAATGTTGACTTTTACTTTTGCCCTAATATGTGCATAGCCGATTTATTTGCATCGTGATCCTGCAATATGCCAGTTAATACACACTTGTACATGTTAACAACTGGCTCGTACCCGGTCATAGCGTGGTTAAGACTTAACTGTCATAAGTTAAGACCGCCACTATGAACAATTTACTAAGTGTAGGCGGCTATGACCGCTACATAAAACCGAGATTTGGCGCTACGACCGTGCCCGGTCGTAAACTGCGCTATGACTGACTTATGACCCCTACATGAAACCGCCCCTGGCCTGTAAGTACAAATACCATGGGAATCCTCTTAATCCTGGCCTGTAAGTACAAATACCATGGGAATCCTCTTAATCCTGGCCTGTAAGTACAAATACCATGGGAATCCTCTTAATCCTGGCCTGTAAGTACAAATACCATGGGAATCCTCTTAATCCTGGCCTGTAAGTACAAATACCATGGGAATCCTCTTAATCCTGGCCTGTAAGTACAAATACCATGGGAATCCTCTTAATCCTGGCCTGTAAGTACAAATACCATGGGAATCCTCTTAATCCTGGCCTGTAAGTACAAATACCATGGGAATCCTCTTGATCCTGGCCTGTAAGTACAAATACCATGGGAATCCTCTTAATCCTGGCCTGTAAGTACAAATACCATGGGAATCCTCTTAATCCTGGCCTGTAAGTACAAATACCATGGGAATCCTCTTAATCCTGGCCTGTAAGTACAAATACCATGGGAATCCTCTTAATCCTGGCCTGTAAGTACAAATACCATGGGAATCCTCTTAATCCTGGCCTGTAAGTACAAATACCATGGGAATCCTCTTAATCCTGGCCTGTAAGTACAAATACCATGGGAATCCTCTTAATCCTGGCCTGTAAGTACAAATACCATGGGAATCCTCTTAATCCTGGCCTGTAAGTACAAATACCATGGGAATCCTCTTAATCCTGGCCTGTAAGTACAAATACCATGGGAATCCTCTTAATCCTGGCCTGTAAGTACAAATACCATGGGAATCCTCTTAATCCTGGCCTGTAAGTACAAATACCATGGGAATCCTCTTAATCCTGGCCTGTAAGTACAAATACCATGGGAATCCTCTTAATCCTGGCCTGTAAGTACAAATACCATGGGAATCCTCTTGATCCTGGCCTGTAAGTACAAATACCATGGGAATCCTCTTAATCCTGGCCTGTAAGTACAAATACCATGGGAATCCTCTTAATCCTGGCCTGTAAGTACAAATACCATGGGAATCCTCTTGATCCTGGCCTGTAAGTACAAATACCATGGGAATCCTCTTAATCCTGGCCTGTAAGTACAAATACCATGGGAATCCTCTTGATCCTGGCCTGTAAGTACAAATACCATGGGAATCCTCTTGATCCTGGCCTGTAAGTACAAATACCATGGGAATCCTCTTAATCCTGGCCTGTAAGTACAAATACCATGGGAATCCTCTTGATCCTGGCCTGTAAGTACAAATACCATGGGAATCCTCTTAATCCTGGCCTGTAAGTACAAATACCATGGGAATCCTCTTGATCCTGGCCTGTAAGTACAAATACCATGGGAATCCTCTTGATCCTGGCCTGTAAGTACAAATAGGCCGGTTTTTCACGCATTGTAAGCTTAGTGGTTGTTCTAAAGTTTCGAGCAACTTCGGTCAACCAATCAGCCTTAAGTATTTTAGCCAATCAACGTTTGAGATGATCATGTTGATATTGTTTGCATTGCAGTTATAAATGTATGTGTGGCTTGCATGCATGACGTTATGAATGTTCTAATGGTATGTTGGCCAGGTGGCACTAGTTAGTGATAATTGGTGAGTCAGTTGGTACGCTGTTTGACCGTGTGAACTGTTGACCAACCGATGCTTCGACCGTTGTTACGACTATTGAAGGAATTATCGTACCGTGTAAGCCCGGCATTACTGTCGCTCTACCCAGTTACCTCAACGGCTATTTCAACGGCTGCGTGACTTCCAATTTGTAACATTCCTCAATCTTTGGAGAGATAAAAAGAGAGAGGCAGAGGAGTAGAGAGTGTGCAGGGGTTGAAGAAATACGTCGCATACCCCCAGTGAAGTCGGTTATGCGCCCGCGCCCGCCCCGCGCCCGCCCCGCGCCCGCCCTGGGCCGGCCCCGATCAGCTACGGACCTGACCGCCCCCGCCCCGCGCCCGCCCTGGGCCGGCCCCGAACAGCTACGGACCTGACCGCCCCCGCCCCGCGCCCGCGAACCGGCACCGGCACCAGAGGCCGGCGGTAGCGGTAGCGGGTGCCCGCCCCGAGCAGATCTCTAATGCAGACTCGCTCGGTTTATTTTTTCCCGGCAAATACGCTCTACGAACATTATCAGAGTCGCCTTCGGCCCCCACGGTCGCAAGTTTTAGCATATAACTTTTATCATTTCATCACAAATGTCCGCTCGTTTGGAATATCTTTTATCACAAATACCCGCTCTCTCAGGCATCAAGGGGCATCCGCGGAAACCTCTCTCCAGATTGTATAATAGTGCCGCCGCCCCCCTCCCCCCTTCTCCGGGATTACTCAGACGCGTCGTGATCGTTTAGACGTTAGTTAACAAAGGTCAAAGCTAAATTCCTAAATGCCATGGAGCCACGCTTCGGCGCATATTTTCCGCGAATTTGCCGCGTTCTAAAATCATTGACACGAGTAAGCAAGACCGGGCAATTTGAATGATACTAAACTTACGTCTGTAGGCCTACTGCAATGTTATCCTTTTGGCATTGGCACCTCTACCCCCCAGGGACACTATTATACAAACCTGGTGGGTGGGTGGGGGGTTCCTCTGGGTGCTCCGTGATACCTGAGCGAGCGGACATTTCTGATGATAAAAAGACAGCCCTCAACAAGCTTCGCAGACATTTGTGATGAAAAAGGTACCCCTTTCCTCCAGCGGAATTTGGCGGTGAAAAGGGCGATGGGGTTACCCCGCAGAACCCTTCCAATCTCACCATTGTACTAATTCCCCCCCCCCCCCCACAGGTTGACAGCAGGCGCACTGTCGCAAATATACTAAAGCACAGACAATGAAAGTATTCTAGTTTCCATGGTGTGCGCGTGGCCGTTGTAAAAAGAGAGCGTGTATTGTTCCGGCCACGCGCACGCCATGGCAAACTGGATCATTTCACAACTGATAGCGTGTTTGAGTATATGCCTTTAACTCACTCCGCTAGGGCTCCATTATATCTCTGTTGTCACCTACTTTCTCAATGGTTTATCACACAAGCTCGCCAGGGCGGCCCTGCGCAAATTGATAAGAAGAATGCGCCGCGCATTTCTACAAATTAGTGCCGGGACCCAGCATAAGCCTAATAACACACCGTATCGGTTTATGAAAAGATTGAGTTCAGTGACAATTGTAACTTTTTGAAAAGGTACAAGATGTTTTTTGCTGTATTAAATACACAGAGCTCGTTATTTGTATGTGCTATTCTTGAAACTTATAATGTTGCAAGAAATTACAGCTGATTTGACCGTTTTTCAACAATCTTCAAATTTGCCCCCGGCCGACAGCAGCGGTAAAAGCGGAGCTTGCGTAGCGCCACCTTGCGGGGAGCTTGGCGCACGCCATGGCAACTGGATCATTTCACAACTGATAGTGTGTGTTTGAGTATGTTTGCAGCAGAGCGCCTGCTGTCAGTGGAACGGTAGCAGGAAGATATATCGTTTGTCTCATACAAAAGGATAAACTCGCAGTACTAACGTAAGTTTGGTATAATTTAATTTGCCAGGCCTTGCTTACTCGCGTCAATTTTTTTAGGGCGATCGCGGATATTTCTTGGAAAATATGTGCCCTAAATTGAATTTTGGGCATTTATTTTTAGCAGCGGGACATGCTGAGCGAGCAGAGGTATGCTTAGGGAGATTTCTAAATCATTACACCCATATGCCCATATTCCATGAACAAAAGTATTTCTCACCTACTCCTAACTTTTGGAAACATGAAGAAACTAAAGTTCGTATTCGACCTTCGGTTGTAGACTGGTTGTTGACGCAGTTAATGCCAGCACAATGATGACCGTTAGTACGTAAACGCCAAGTCTACTTGCTCGCCATGGCTGATCTGTACTTCGCAGACGCACGGGGGCGCTGATCGCAGCGAGTACGGGTTTTGGCCGGCGTGCTCCCTCTTGTAATGTGAGTACACTCTTTGCCCGAGATGTCAAAAGCCTAGTTATGACGCAAAATCTTTGATTTTACGGCATCTATCACTTCGTTCGTTTGTCTGTCTGTCTGTGTGTGTGTGTGTGTGTGTGTGTGTGCGCGCGCGCTCTGCAGGTCGCAAAACGCAACATTTTGTTCTGTAACTTTACCCATCGATAGGTATTCGACATATCTCGGTCAAGTTTGTTAGCGGGGTATGTACGTCAAAGGTCAAGGTCACAGGAATTTTTTGTTTGTTCCTTAACCATTGGGAGATAGGACCAAAAATCGGGAAAGTCGCTATAACGCTATAATGGTTGAAGCTAGGCTGGTGGGGTGATTCAGTTGGTTGCTATGCAAATGTGCATGGTAGGGATGTAGAAACTAGACCGAAATTAAATAAACGGCAGTTTGGTTTTAGCTGTCCATCGAGCGAGATCGTTGAGCCCGGGGGTCAAACTAAAGAGTGACTTTTACTTTTGGGATGGGGCCAACAATTGAGAGGATGTTCACTATAGCGACAGAGCTGCCGGATCTGAAGGGTCAATATGGATATGAGGTATTAAATATAGATCTGACGGGTCAATCTGGATCTAAGGTGTGAAATCTGGATCTGAGGGGCCAAATATGTTACAAATAAAGTCACAATCAAGTCAATTGTTAAGGTCAAGGTCATTGTAGTGGGCCGAAGACATAATCTGGATTTTAGATTTTACGTCATCTCACCCTACGGGTGACGCAATCTCGTGTTTGTATCGTACGTACGGTCTTTTCCTGTGTTCCATATTCCATGTTTTTATATACAGCTCCATAAATGCTACTCGTGCACCTAGGCGGGCCATTGAAATAAATAACCAGAATCCACGTTTGTGTGACATGTTTCGTTGTTCTACGCAATGTCACCATGGCGTGTAAAGCACACCCGCAACCGAAGCATTGCTGCCAATGCCTAATAATATGGGCCTGGAGCAACACGGTACAATAAACTGTTCTGTTCTGCTCTGTCCAATAACCTGCGTCAGTAGTCGTAGCCACGTCAGCGAATCATCATTCCCCGATGGTTCTGAAACCCGTAATAATTACTTGCTAGGACGTTTAAGGAGGCTTGGCAACTACCGCGACCGGTCGCCCCACCGGGTAAGTTACACTTATGGTTGTCCATGCAATCTAGCCCCAGTTCTGTGGCTGTAGACGGGCCCTGTCAGATTTTTGCCCGTCCTACAGCCACAGAACTGGGGCTACATGCAATCCACCTTCCGGTTTAGGGTGAACCGTGGCGGCGGAGGGATACACGCCGGATCCAGAGTGCAGAGGAACCACCACTGAGCGATGTTCCAGTACACCTCCTTCGTCTTGTGCATGACGAAGACGGAGGAGACGATGTTGGTGGAAGTCTTCTGGCGTTCCAGGTCGGTCTTCAAGCGGGCCGACGTGTTGGGATGCACTTGTTCTCTTCTGGGCTAAGTTAAAGTCAAAGAAGGCCCCTGTTACAAAAAGTGAAATTTTATCCGAGTCGCTATGGTTCAATCCGTTTATTAAAATAAATGGCAATACAGCGTTTTATGAGCATTGGTACAGCAAACGCGTCAAGACTATACATGACATCATTGGCGGTGATAATTTGCTGCTCTCAGATGACCAGTTAAGGTTGAGATATGGAGTACATTTTCACTTTTTAGAATACTATGGCCTGAGGTCAGCTATACCCCGCAGTTGGAAGATAACCCTCCAAGGTGGAGAAGGAATAGGCTCGATAAATCTGAATTGTGAAACAGAATACACATGTAGAAGTATTTATTGGAAACTCACTCCGAAACCAATAACTATTATACAGCGCAATAAATGGATGGAAATGTTTAGTTTTTCAGAAAATGAATGGTCTAATTACTGTTTATTACCTTTTAAAAATAGTTTTGAGACCAAATTACAGTCGTTTCAATTCTCAGTACTATATAGGTTTGTACCATATAAGAGCCGGCTGCATAAAATGTGATTGGTAGACAGCAACATCTGTGACTATTGCTCAGAAATCGACACCATAACACACAGATTTGTGCAATGCCCTGTGGTAAAACGTTTCTGGAATTGTTTTGTGCACTGGTGGGAAAATATAATTAAGGACAGGATCGATCTGTCGGAAAAACGAATAATTCTAGGTGATGGGACGGACAATTATACATTAAATAAGTGCTTGTTGCTTGGAAAACATTTTATTCATACACAGAAATGCAAGACGCAACCAATCAGCTTCCCTGGGTTTAAGGTAATCTTGCAGTACCATATTCTTATGGAGAAACACATCCTACTAATGAGAGGGCAGGCAAATATATTTCAAGAAAGATGAGGTGTCTTTGTTCAGCCTCCTTCATCTGAGTCCTAATTTAATTTATCAAGCTCAAGTAAATGGTGTATGTGTTATGCTATCGTCAACTGTGCAACGACGTTCTGTAACAAAACTGTATTGGAACAATATTGTATGACTATCATTTCAACGAAATAAAAAAAAAAAAAAAAAAAAAAAAAAGGTGTAGAAGCCGCCATTTTGTACGAGACGTTGGTAGGCTTTAAGGATCTCACCTCCCTTGAACCGTATAGAGGCGTCCATCCAAACGACGCCGCCATATTGGAAAAGAACCTCCTGCAAGTATATCTATACGTTAAATGGATAATAAAAGAAAAGAGAGCTTGTTGGAATCAAAGCTGATTCTTAACTGATTTTGAACATTGTTTCAAAGACAAAAGACTGGGAGCGTCGTGGTGTTGACGGGAACCAACCTTGCTTGGGGCATGGAAGCAGAGGTTAGAGGGGCTATATAAAAGATGATTTTCCATGTCAAATAAGTATATTCTGTCTTGAATTTAAATTCTGAAAGCCCGTGGCTATCCGGAGAGAGCAAATTTGTTTGCGGAGCAGAAGAGTTGGTGGCCGGCTTTATATCCCTGCGCGCCGGTTCGCTGTTCGGTAGGGTCATCAATAAAACGCGGAAAACTTCGAAAGACTTCTTTGCGGTGGAAATTCCGACGTTTTTGCGCAGTATTTCGCATGATTTCGCAGGTATTCCGCGTTTTATTGAGGCCCGTTCGGTATTCTGTATGATGTCGATCGCGGCTCGCTAAGATGTCCGCGCGCGATATAAATAAACCGCGTAGTTTTATGTTAAAATTGTTGTTTTACAGACTCAAAGAGATGAATAATATATGCATCATAATTTTAAGATACTTTTAGTCTTGATTGTAAAGTGTAAAACATCTAAGATGGCGCATGTAAGTATTGCTTTAATTGTTCGGGGTAGCCTCTCTAATTCAGTTGGTAAGCAGGCTGAGCGTCACAATCGTCCCCGTGGAACAAATCAATTACTGTCATGGTGAGCGGACTGACTTATTGATCATATCTTATCGCTAATCAGGTACGGGTACTGAAAGTCAATAGCTTGGATCGTTAACTGATTAGGCCAGACTGTTAAAAAAGCAAGTTGCGTGAATTTTGCAAAAGTGGGATTCTTTTTTTTTCAGTTGCGGTCCTGTCACTGGCAATTTAGTGGGCACTGGCCAACTGAACATATCTGTGTGCGAGGGTGTGGCGGGGGGGGGGGGGATGCTGTGAGATTATCGGATCCATACGGATAAAGGCCGGGAGTTATTCCGCCACTTTTTATGGCGGCACAGCTAAGCCAAAGCCTCTAATGTCCGGGTTTGAAAATAGACTGATGCGACTAGTGGTGGCCGGGGTGAGTAGTATAGAGCTGAGCTTTTAGCTACCCCCATGACCCC
The DNA here is from genome assembly GCA_964019135.1 of Arenicola marina. Taxonomy (NCBI): domain Eukaryota; kingdom Metazoa; phylum Annelida; class Polychaeta; family Arenicolidae; genus Arenicola; species Arenicola marina. The sequence continues at coordinate 892,204 of OZ025256.1, forward strand.
CTCACCCCCCCCCCCCCCTGTGGTCTGCGAAAATTTTGAAATATCGATTTGAAATTGCCGGTCACGAGTTAATGAGGTCATTAACTTTTGTCAAAAGTCTTTGTTTCCGTGCTATAGCACGGGGTATAATTAGCATAAATTACGATGTAAATAGCTAATTAGGCTGTCAACAAGGTCATTCATAATTGCTTGAAGTCTTTGTTTCCGCGTTATAGTACGGGGTATGAATAGTATAAATTAGTATGTAAATAGGTATATTCAACAAGGTTATTAATCATTGTTTGTCTATGTTCTCGTGCTATAGTACGAGTGAATGAAGAAGACATAGGTGGCGGAAGAGGCAATGAAGGTGTTAACTATGTCATTAATCATTGTTTGAAGTCTTCAATCTGCGACCAAGTACTATTATGAATAGGTAATAGATGAACAAGTCCTTTTGCTTTGATGAAACAGTAAATCATTTAATCGCTATAGATATCGCCATGTAAACTGTATATTCTCGCGTTACAGTACGATTAATCGTCAATGACACGTGTATATAATCAATGTAATCAGGCCATGTGAGATCCTATAAGCTGTGTAATATGTTTGTTTGTTTGTAAAAACCTAAGGATATGTATCGAGTAAACCATATTAACGCAAATACAATCATCCATTTTGCAATTTTATTCCTATATCACTACAATACATGAACACCATTACCCGCTACAACATCTATCATGGTCAAAAACTGAGTATCACAAAAATATACACCTTGATATCATATTATTATACATGACAATTTAGTCAATGGGTAAAGAGGTCTTGCACGCGGTTTGCATAAAACGCGGGGACTGCCGGCGAGTGATACGCGGAAAGTGAACAGATCGGAAATTATGAATATAGTTGTCATTGCACATGGTGTTTGGAGACCAATACTCTCGATAGATTCGTGACATGGAGTAATTTCGACATTTGAAATATAAGTAAAATAGACAGTATTCTCCGCATACATCTGTGCCAAGTGACTGCCACACCGCTCTCATGGGTTGTTGAATAAAATATTCCAAGTGTTTAAGGTTCACATAGGCACGATTTGGTTTTCCTAGTGAGTCAAACATCTCAATTTTCCCCGATGACATTTTATAGAAAGCCAACCAGTGTCTTCCTGGTTGATTGGATCTATCTGTATTCACGATATAGCCACCAGGTGGAAGGTCAACGTGAAACTGATCGGCGGCCAGGACGGCGAATTGTCTCCATCTCCAACACGAATCCCTTTCTAGGGCTGTTTGTAATTGAGACGTATTCATGAGTGTAGAAATACGTTTCGACTGGCATCCACGTGAAGCACTCGAGGAAATTCTCCAATGATCAGCACATCGGTGTTTTCAGGGAGCGCCGACTCAAAGTGGCCTTGAATTTTCAGTGATCCCGCTTGCTGTCGGGGGAAGTTCTGTGGGTCGTAAACAACTTGAAGGGGAAGATGGAAAATAGTGTATCCCGCCGGGTAGTCTCTTCTCGGAATGAGTGCAGGGGATGTGTCACCTGACATATATAGAGTGCGGTATCCCTGGAGATATTGCTTTTGTGCAAAGTTAGTGTTTAACGTACGAAAGGGTGTTGGGTCATCATTGACAGTCACAGTCAGTTGCTCCAATTGTTGATGGATAAAGTTGAAGGGATTCTGCTGGTAATCTCCGTTCTAGGCAACCGATTTCACCAAGGCAATGGTAATTTTCTGAGGTACTCTTCCTTGAAAGATGTCTTCGAAGGCGAATGAATTCTCTCCCCGTAATAGAGAATATCTTTTAGAATCCCTTTTCAAATAGGGATACTTGGCAGTGATTGTCTGCAACACGTCTGCATGTGCTTCAATAATTTGAGGGACTACATTGACCTTGCATATGTGGAAAATGACGTCTGTGAGTTGCAGTCGGTAACCTTCATCCGTCTCGGGAGTCATGAGATAGAAATCAGGTTTGTTAAGCCACAATCGTAGTCCCATATCCACGTTATCCAACAAATATTTTTCTTGCTGGAAAAAGTCGACTCTTAGTTGCCCGAGGAGTTCCACCCACCTCCCTTGTTGGAACAGAGCGTAGCGCTGTGTTAATCCTCCGTTGGTGGATAAAGGACTGGCTTCATCCATATACGCGGAAGTATCGAGAAAGAAGCCTTCGGATTGCAACTTGCCATTCGCTTGATCAGCATTAGCGTGAAGCAAAGTATCCAAATATGCTTCGTGTGCAAAATTTACTCCCGTCTGTGTGATTTTGTTTCCTTGTAAGCTGACATCCACTTGTTGAAACAGACTTTGGAAGATCAAGTTGATGGGAGACGCCAGCTTGCCCACGGCCAAAGCTTGACCGTTTTTATCCACAATTCTCGCTTTCAAGGAAAGAAAGGAGTTCTTCAGATCTATGTATTGACCCTGACTCGCCGCTATGACGAATTCAATGGGAGCTCCCTCCGTTACTTGAGTGAGAGGACGATATTCTATGTATTTTTTCTTTTCCACAAGCGATTATGTAGGGGGTAGACGAAAGACATCAAGACAATATGTAAAACTCTCTCCGCTTATTTCCATTTCTTCACCGCTCATATCGTAAATATATGTCTAGTAGGTGTGGAGTGACCCTTTCGACGTGAAGTTTTCTTGACGGGTCTCTTCTTCTTTTTTGCTGCAACGGCCTTTTTCTTCTTCTTTCTGCTTGCGTTCAACTTTCTCTTTCTTTGGGCAGTACTCGCACTGGCAGTCTTTTTTCTTCGTCTACGGTTCTTGGCGGAAGACGATGCTTTTTTAGTCTCATTCATCCGTCGAAGACGAGATCTGGCGCGAGACACAGTTTGCGCCACGGGGGAGACAAAAGTAACGTTGCCTCTCGCTCCACCCGAACCTCTTTGGTGAGTTTCATCTCCTTTGGCCTGCGCCATGTAATATCGTTTCAACTTTTCCAGGTCGAGGGTAAATGGGATATATCTCATGATGATCAGGGACCGGGAGTGGGTACGAAATATAAAACGCACGACCACTCGTCGGTGGGAGATTGTTTAAATGCAACACCCGAGTTGGAAAGTAGAAATTCTCAAGTCAGTTAATTCCTGTTTCACTACAGGAATATATTGCAAATTTAAAATGCCGCGGTCGAATCCCCGTCTTAAAATGGGAAGGTTTCCGTGGGGAGTAAAGGAGACGTCGCATACGTTCGCACAAATCAATGATTCTTTTCGCCACCCCTTAGGTGTCGTGGCATCAAATAGTGTGCACACCCAGTGTCCAGGTAGGGGAATGGGATTCTTGAAACGAACAGTGAAGTCGCTCGGAGTATTTCCTGGATAATACTCTTTGGAATCGGCGCTAGTGAGATAGATGTGAAAAGGTTGCCTCTGCATCATCAACTGAAACAGTCCGCACGACTGTTCTCGTATTTATAGGACGACTTGATGTTCTTCTCTGATGACGTGTAGCTGCATGATAACGCAAGTAGACAATCGTGGCTACGATTGTCAAGGCAAATAATATGATAACAAGTCCAGTCCAGCGGTTGTCGTAAGAAGGTAGACTTTGTAGACAGGGATAATTTACATTTGCATCGTCGCAGTCTGTCACCAAAAGCAACCAGTCTTGCGAGTAGTTTTGAAATGACAAAACTTTTTCACACGCAAGCCATCTGTTGTCTCGCACTTCCATAGTCCACAAGTTGGGCCACGCCTCTCGCGACAGAGTTGGCAACGTGGTAAGGGATGTATTCAAGATGTCGATGTGACTGGTTTGTAATCGAACGGATTCGGTGACATCGGGAAACTGTTCTATCTCAAGTGCCATGCAAGATATGGTGTTCATAAACATGGAGGTATGACAACCGCACAATCCTCTCCCGCAAAACACACACAACAGGATGTAAGCGGTAAAATTCATTTTGGGTGCGACGTGTGTGTATCGGTCGGTGACGACTATTGTAGTTGTCATGCTTTCACAAATATTTATATATATTCCGATGGGCTTAAATTTCTTCGACTTGTCGTGAATCCAACCACGTATCAAATTTTGAAGGCCAACCACGAAAGCGAACCAATACTTCTTGACGACGACCGCGTCGTCTTCTTTTCAATATTTTTTCCACGTGGAATAAACCCTCGGGGTCATACTTGATTCGTTGTAGTTCACTTTGTCGAAAATGTCCAACGATGCGTTCACCGGTAAGATCTTCAATCTCATACGAAGGAATTCCTTCTCGCATTTGACGACTGTTAACTTTAAACACTTCTCCCGACCATTTTTCATCGTATTCTCTAGAAAATATCCCTCTGATGTAAGACACGCGAACATGACTACCAATGGGGAATATGAATACCGATGAACGAAGTGGTCGAGGGATAGCGGGATGATAGACTCTCTGCCACACCTGTACTTCGTTATCCGTATTGACCTCTCGTGGTGACATTTGTATGGATCGGTGAAAGGAACTGTTATAACTCTGGGTGAGGGCTTGCAGTACATCAACCCATCGGTGCGACTGTTTGTGAAAGAAATAACGAGTAATATGTCCTTTCAACGTTTTAATGAAACGTTCCGCGTTATTGGCTTTGGTGACGGAATGGCTGACAAAATGTTTACACTGGTGATTTCTCAACACTCGCTGCACTGTCTTGGCTTTGAATTCTTGTCCTTTATCAGTGCGAAGATGGGAGGGGGCTTGCGCGTGTTGAAAAATATCTTCAAAAGCTGCCGCTACATCTGTTCCTTTTTTGGATGGGAGAGCTCGTGAATAAGCGTATCTAGACAAGATGTCGATGGCTACTAGAATATAGATGTACTTGTCGTTACTCTCCTTGTATTTTACCATATCCACCAAATCTGCATCCCATTGGTAGCCTAACCCACCCACCACCACTTGACGTTCATGTGATGATTTCCTGATGGGTCGGTGAAGAGTGTACACTTGTTGTTTTCGAAGAAATTGTCGGATTTGTGAACGCGTCACCTGTACGCCTTCAGCACGCAATGTCTTATACAATCGCGATGGACCGCTGAATGCTGCGGGGTGGTTGGGGTCAAAGTATATGCGAGACAAAACATCTTCCATCGTTTATAATGTAATCCACTGCGAAGGGGGATGCTCCTCAGCTCTCAATCCCCGAAGTCGTTGTGTGTTGGTGATGAAACTTAAGGGGACATTTCTTTCCCGCAGAAGCTGGTAAAATGCATTCGCTCCTCTCGGGGTAAACCGTGTAGATTGGCGGCAGACGTCTTTCAAAAGATCGACGATGTGGCTTCCGGGGATGAACGATTCTCGAATGAAGACTTCCCCTCGTTCATTCCATTTTATGTCAGATTCTATCAAATCCAACAACGACTTCATTTTATGTTGACAATTTTTCGGTAATGCACTGACAATAACTGCTTCATTCAGATTATGTGTCACTTTATCCCCAGTGCGAATAGGCGAAGCGGCACGAACAACAGTGATATCATGTCGAGGAGAGATTTCTCCCACGGGTTGTGGCGTCTCTTGTTGTATGAGTTTCATCCATCGGTCGTATTTCTCAATAGGTATCAGAACGGCTTTCTTCATCGCGTAGCAGTGGATGCAAGTGAGACCACACTGTCTGAAGAAGTATCTGAATATGTTTACTATGTCGACTCAATAGAGTCCTGGAGGCTGACAACGTTGGTGATGGTTGAGATACAAGTCGTAAAAAGCGTTTGAATGGACTCAGCACTTGAATCTGTTCAGCTGACAGTGCGAAACGTCCACGTAAAATATTTATAATGATTTCACGCAAAACAAGAACTTGGTTGGCTGTAGCTGTTGAAAGGAGTGCTAGTCTTTGTTGGGGATCTGTCTTGGCTACTAAGCTGAGAAAATCGCTCTCTTCCTTCACTTTGTTGGACATTTCCACAGTTGTCTGCCGAAACTATGCGGGAGACACGCTATTTATAGGTGTAGATCCACATGTCTTCACCAGGAAACATACGCGACCGCAATCGGTAGTCGTCCAAAGCGTTAACGGTAGCGTCCACCAGTAAATACCCATGCATCGCAGACGTTACATCCTGGTAGGCACTCATGAAAGCCTGTACGTGATGTGGGTATAACTGCCTCGCCAGATACTGAATCTGATTGGCGTCACGTGGGCTTTTGAATAATGCTAAATACTCCGTATTCAGTTGTATAGTTCTCGAATAGCGTCCCGCGTGAAATAGATTTTGACTCACTAAGACGACGCTTAGCTTTCTGTGATGTGATTCACGCGTAAATAAGTTGCTGACGAGAGTAGAAGCCGCCGCTTCTAGATAAAGATCATCAATCACCAACAGCGTATGTTCTCCATCTCCATAAGTATCCACTTCTTTCATCGTCGGTAAGCCTTTAACAAATATGATACCGTCACGCTCCATCTGTTCAAAAATATGTTGCCAAACCCCGTAGAAATAAATAAGTTTCCCGGGTGAGGGATCTTGAAACATCTTATTCTTATGATGTATAAATCTTTGTATCCATTGAGTCTTCCCACACTTGGAAGGACCAGCGAGGAAATAGGTAGAGTAGGGTTTCCATGGTAGGACGATCTGCTCACTCATCGTGATGCTTTTCATTCTGAGCTTTCAAGATGGTTATATAGTACGCTTGAATTTGTTCGGCAACGCGCATGCGTCCTTTCTGCTTCAAAGATTCACACACATCATGGGTAAATATTCTCAATATTTCGCGACGTCCATCATGCCAAATATCGTCTGCTAAAAAGCCTTTTAGAATGTGTTGGTAAACTTTCAATGAATTTGTCATTTTAACACCATTCTTCCACAGGACGTGAGACTGAAAAGTGTCTTCACTACTTTGACTCCACAGCATACCCATTTCAAAATATGACAGATGGTGTGGACTGAGCGCGTCAAACGCTCAGTTGGTTATAAGCTATTTATAGAAGTGACATCAGCTGTAATATGTTGCCGTTACAGTCAAAAGATGATGAGTCACCGTGTGCTATTTATAGAACTGACATCACTATATGAGCGTGCTTCTAGAAGGTTCGAGATGAGTCATCGTTATGAAACAATGGAAAATATCGCAGATGTCAGCACAAATGGAAGTTGGTTGGTTATAAAACGCTTGACAATAACAGACGTGAATTTAGTTTGAAGCATCACACACATCATGGAGGTCAAGTTTCATCGTATAAAGTTGCCTTTAGGCGAAGACCATTTTGCGGAGATTGAAAGAAATAGCAAAAATGGCTTTCTGGTATACATCTCTTTACCATCAGGCCGTCGCGTAAAATTAACTTCTCAAGCGTGGCGAGCTGTAGCGGACAACGCGGCGGCCATCGACAGAGCCCTAAATCTGATTGGACGCGAGACGGTAGAAGTGGACCCGCCCCCTTCTCAGATAAATGTCGTCCCAACCCGATGTGAGACAGTACAAGTTTCCTCACCCATATGTAAGACGAATAAAATGCCACAAGTTGAATCCACGAATGAAGAACCACCTTCGACAACGTCCGATTACATGTGGTTGACTGATGTCATTGAGCAATTGGCCAAAGAGTACCATCAAATAAGTGAAGTTATGTCTATGCGATTATATGAAATAAAGAATCAAATAAAGAGTAGATTATATTTATTATGTACCACAAAACATTCGACACAAAACATACAAACTAACATTCATATCTACCAAGATGATATATAACATACAATTCGCGATACATAACATTCCAGCATTATAACTAAAATTACTCACATGTGTATACTACGATCTTATCTTACGAACTTATTCCGATGCAATACATTCATCAATGGCTTCACACTAAAACGTCTTCACATGTTTCTGGCTTCTCATCACTATAGGGACATAGCGTGATGTCATGGGGAAGGGTATGTATTCCATCAGCTTGTATCTGCCTTTTGACATACAGATAAGCAAATCCGGCTCTATCTTGCGAGTAAGTCAAAATCTGATTATTTTTAACAAGGAAACCGCGATTGGTAATAGAACGGGTTGCTTTGTTGTCTATCACATCTTGAAATCTTTCTCGGGGATTGTTCACTCTGCTCTTTTGGATGCCCTTACATGACATTTTATAAGAACCATCATCTCCAACAACAAGATATGTCTTGGATGACAAACCATAAAATACATGACCGTTGCAGTATTCCGCTTTAAACAGACCCGGTGTGCGACTGTCGTGTTTTCTGTGTCTATCGCAACACTCTCTCGGAAAATAGAACCGATCGGCATTGATGTCTTCTTCACCGCAGTGTCCATACAAATCATTCAACACACTCTCTTTGTGTTCGGGAAGAAGAACATCTTGCAAACTCTTCTCGGATAGTGCAAAATATAGACTGTCTGTATCCGTCTCTAACAGTTCAAATTTTCTATAATCTACTCTAACTCGTAAAAAGTCGAAATAAAACTGCAACATTCGCTTCTTAGCGTTTTGTAGAACAAACATGGCGTTTTGAATGGGTAAATCCATGGAGATTTTACCTTTAGCCATTTCCAGTTCAAACATGTCTGATGTGATCTCATTCAAGGTTCTGAACAGTGGATCATTCACTTTTTTGACACGCTTTTACCTTTTCAAAGGAAAACATCACGTTTCGGAATTTTGTTTTGTTTAACAATAAACACCCATAAGCCGCATATCCTTGTAACTTGTGCAATGAAGCCAATAATTCAAATTTGGGATCACAATCACCCGCACGTCTGGCTTTTGTTACTTCCTCTGCAAAGGGAAGATAACATTTCATACGGGCATATTCCACCACGTCATAAATGTTGGTGACATGCAGTCCGTGATCCAAATACCATTTCAGTAAGGGAGATGTAATGAGCAATCGCTTAGCTTTCAATCCACTCACCAATAACCGTTTGCTAGTTTTTGGTAAGTCATGTTCCTCGTCAAAACTCTGCATGTGTTGTCCCCAGTGCTCGAATTCAATATTACTTGTACATATTAATGGTGGAAACTCTGAAAAATACGCCTTAGGACTCATTCCCCCTGCCTTGATCTTCATGGAGGCATCTGTCCATGTTGAGGGTACTTCAATATCCACCTCCATGAACCCGAAGAAAATCTGGTCTCGTACACCCGCCAACAAAGTCTCTGTTGACACCACACCATCTCCGTGTTGTTTTGTAAATGGGGGATGAGTTTCGGCGACAAAAGCACGTAACCTTTCAGACTGCTTTATCTCTTTCTGAAAGTCACACTCCCACTTTTCAACAACTTCATAACCTAACTTTCTTAGCATTAGGGTGCGTTTTTCCGTTTTCTTTAGACGAATTCGTCTCTCTGTCTCCTTTCCTTCATCAGTGTAGGTCACGCAGTCATGTCCGTGGTAGTAACAGCCTGTAGAAAGGAACAAAATAATAACTAACATCAGTTTCTATTTTACAATGCCTGCAACACGTTATATACTGATGCATCATCTTTAGTTACACAGTAAAAACTGTACTTTAACTTGTCGTTACTCATCAAGTTTTTGAGTACAGATAGCTAGCCGAGTCAACCTATCCACCCAAAACCATAACCCATTCACACGAGTGCACTCACCGTGAAATTCATACACTTGATTGTCCGTCGGGTTGAAACCATCCAGTCTATAGTTTCCGACTCTCACTTCTCGACCTTGGTTCAGTTGGTGATGAATGTGGAGTTCAGGGTTGACTCTCTGCAACCAATCCATCCATCGGAACATGCTGAGATATCTGGTGGAGCGTTGACACTTGAAATTATCCTCCATGCGCCGGCGGTAAAAGGGTCCCACGGGGAATTCTTCCATAAATGATGACAAATAGAGTGCGTTTGCGTCGTACCCGAAAATACTTTTACAAGTAAATTCTGGGTTTGAGCGTATGTGGGTCTTGTCTGCCTCATGGTATCTCGTGAAGATAACAGACAATCCCCCAAAGAGGTTTGCGCGAACCTTGTCGTACATATCTGTATCTCGTGTACCGAAGATGGCGAAAGACGCGTTGAGTCCTTGCGCACATTTGTCTAACAGTCGTCGCGCAACGCCGGGAACTGATATGCATTCCTTATAAGGATCAATTCCTTGTGCACAAAACATCTGTCGTAACTTATCGGCTGCTTCGACGAATGGTCCTACATCTAACTTGTTATGCCATTGTAAAAAGTCGGACATGGTTTTCATGTCTTCTTCTTCCCAAACAGCTTGCAAAGATAAGTAATTGATTTTTATTTCCTGTGGCGTAGTTCCAAGTATATTTCGTCCTTTTAAGTTTGAATAAAAGGCATCAACTTCGGGAAGACAGGTGTGGCTTAATTTACTAAAATCATCCAACCATTCGTATGGAAAATATGACTTCTTTTGTTCAGTTCCGAACGTATTTAGAAATTTATCATAGGATGTTCCTGGTGGCAAAAACTGTGTCATATCCAGGAAGCGGAATTTGTCATTAGACATGCACATGTAAGCGTTATTACGCTTAACAACAAACCCTTTAGGTCTCTCCCGTCCTTCCTCATCAACATTTGTTGTAGGTATATCTTCACTCTTATATTCGTCGTTAAACATATGATTCGGGAAAGCTGTTTGTTTAATTAGATTCAAGTCGTATTTGCCGGAATTGAAGCCGATCACTGGGAGTTGACGACAAAAGTTATTCAGTTTTCCCGTGACTTCACTTATAGCAGCGATAAAAGGATTGCTCTCGCCACGTCTCTCAGATTCCTCCCCATCTGCTGTTATGTCTTCATCGTCACTCTCCATATCTGGTTGCATCAACTCATATGTTTCCATCATTTGCGATAGTTCTTGAAATACATCGTCCCACTTTTTTCGAGCAAGTTCGTTGCTTTTCTCTTGCATGTCGATTAAATATTGAAACATCCGTTCCACCAAGTTATCCGGGTGACTGTCTACAAAACATACGGGTTCAGTATAGCCTGGGACATTAGACGCCACCGCGACAGAGATGGCTTCATGTGTGGACTGAAAATGCAATTTGCCACTGGGTGAATTGTTTTCGGATCGCTTCAATACTGCTTCAAAGTCAAATGTCGCGAACCAAGGAAACTGACGTTCACTTACTGAAATGCCGAGTTCATCCAGACGAGAAAACAAAGTCTCTGACGGTTTATAGTAACCTCCTGGGTACATATACTTGCTTTTGGACGTACATGTGCGTTGGTGACGTTTAAAGTTATTCGCCCGATCAAAATGACGTTGACACATGTCGCATGTAAATTTTCTTGCGAAGGCTTTCATATCGGTAATGTAGGACAGATGATGATCGTGCATGTTTAGATATAAATTATTACGCTGTCCATCCATACCATGCTGTCCACAGCTCCTATAGATAGATGTAGCGATATCTTCCTTCGAGAGATCGTAAACGTAAATATTTACATGAAACAACGATTCCAAAGCGGGGAGATCTTGGAGGTCTATGCCTGTGAATTGTTCAGGGGTTTGAGCGTGATCGGGATCGTGTTGGTGCTGCCACTCACACCATTGTTTCAGTAAGTGATCCGTCGAGGCGATAGTAGTACGCATCGAATTTTGACGAAGATAAGCCAAACAACGAAAGAAGCATTTGTCATCTTCATATGGTTTTCCAGTCTTGGCATTGCATGTCATCGTTAAAATACTCCGCTTGTTGATGAGGTATTCTGGTAACTCAAGTGCTGCTCCCATGGTGTAAGCCATCTTGGTTACAGTAAAACGAATGTTCGTTATACAAACCAAAGTCCATTTGGTATCAGGTCGGTCTCGTAACAAAAGATCCAACAAGTGTAACCGATGAACCACTCGCTGAATACGAGCGAGATCAGATGGCGTACTGAGCGTGAGTGGAGTTTCGAAAAGTTGATTATTTAGATGAGGATAATAATATCTTAGTTCTCCAGTCTCACGGTGACGTAAAATGAATCCAGCGGCAGCATTGACTTTTACAGCCTTCTCCTCACGTTCCATTATCAATCGAAAATGTTCCATTAAATCACGTTCGTAAAAATGAGCAGGGTCAACAGGAAAGTTAAAGGTATCGGTCATCCTTTCAGGATTCATACGATGCTGCTCCAATATGACAGAAGAGTGTCTATTATAGACATCATGTAACGAATTATTGATCGTACCTTCTTCTATCCATGGAGCACCTTCTGTCGGAAAAGGGAGGTCTTGCAAGCCAGCACCGCTTTGATGTACCTCACGTCGATGAGCAAACAATCCTTTCCAATTATCACAAATACATCCACATATACGACATTTGATGTGGGTTGATTTCTGTCGTTTGGCGGTAGATCCACCGCCTTGTTGACAAGCGTGTGCGGCAGATTCACCCTCTTTGTGACATGTGTGTTCTCTTAAATGGTAAGCAGTCATAAAGTTTACGTTACATCGTGAACAAGTGTGATCTCCATGTTCTTGATGTTGGTGAGCCCGAAGATCAATAGCAGTTTTCACTCCTAGGCCACACTGTTCACAATGGTAGGGATGACGATGAGTATTTTCGTGAACCCGCCAGTTATACTCGTTTGTCATTATTTTTCCACAATGTGAGCACGGAAATGTCACCGCGGGTCTGCGTTGAGCGTGAGTATTTTCATGCACACGCAAATTATGGCCATTATCCATTTCTTTTCCACAGTCTTTACATTTAAAACTCTCTCTTTCACAAACAGTATGTTTGGCTCTCATATGTTGATCCAGATTATGGCGGTTGCCGCAGAATCTTTGACACAACGAGCAGGTGGCGTCGTTCTCCATGATGACTGATTTCGAATGATGTTAAGCCGGTGGGTATCCCCACTATTTATAATACGCAACGCAGGGGACGCGCTCACTTTGGTTTTGCAGACATCAGCAAAATATAAATGAATCATCACCACTGGCATACGATTAGTGTTGCAGCGTGCCGTTCATGTAACGGTTTTTTCTTTGACTAGTCATCTAGAAGCGGAAGGGAATAATTAAATGTCCACAGGCGGTTGTTGAAGAGGTTAAACGATTGACCTTTCTGTCCGACGTATTAATGTCTTGCAGATGAAAAACTACCTGAGGTGAAGAGCATAAAGCCCGCTTATTACTATCGAAATAATTGACTGACTCATCAAACAACTGTCATAACTCTTCTCCCTCGCGACAAAAGGACGCCAACCGGGCGCTTGTCTCCACGACTTGTTTGTTCGAACGTTTATAGATGCATCCTTATTACATCGGCGACAGTTGAATAATGTTACAACCGAAACTAAAATTAAGGTGATTATTCCTTCCGATAGTTAACAAAATCCATATCACAGCGACACTTCCAAACTTGTGCGTACACAGACCGTCGGCCAATACCCCGCCAAAAACCACATGACGCTTCGCTGACTCTGGCTCGCTGGCTCGCCCGAACTTTTGAAAATCACTAGATCGTGACGGCCAGCGGGCTCTGTGTTGAGGGACTTGGAAAAAAAAAATCGATATTTGTCTCGGTCGAAGCCCCGCCCCCACAGTCCAGCGCGCTCGCGCGCCCGCGGGCTCGACTCACTGCCCTCCCACCGGTGAATTCAAAGGCGCATTTAAAAAAATAACCGACCGAAAATAAATAATTGTCGCTGCAACTCTACACATCAAGACAAAGACCACGAAACATCTGTCGCTCGCAGACAAGTCATTAAAGTCACCGCTCTTTCACAAAGGTAGCATTTTGATGAGTTTTAAAGCATCCACGGCCCTTTTATGTGACCTTTAACATCAATCGCACAATTCACACACAGTCGTGCATGAACCAATTATTAGAAAACGTAGTGAAGCGACTCAGTTTTATTATAACGCGGGCTTGAGCTGTTGGGATTTAAAAAAATTATTGATCGCAGGCTCATTTACAGCGATTACCCGTGCGTACAAAGCCCGTTGACCATACCCCTCTTCCTCTAGCTTTAAACAGATGTCAAAGCCACGCCGATGTATGACGTCAGTCGTGATACTATTTTTACACCTCGCCAAAACATGTTCAGACACGTCCCAAGTGGGTGGATAACGAGGAGGCGGAGGGGGGCGTTGCCAATATAATGTGCGGGCGGTCTCCATCTTTTCACCACAACGACATGACTTCCCACAAGACAACAGCGAGCTTCGCTCCCTCCAATCGGCTACCACTCATCCCGCTGGCCAAGAAAAGAAAATGGGAGAATACGCAGTGTACTTCCGAGCAAACTCACGATATACGCTGTCAAGAGTGCATCGGAGAGGATGTCTATACAAAAGTGGGTGTCAATCTCATCGCAACCCGATGGAAGATGTTGCAGACATTGACAAACACCATAGATCGAGAATTGGAACAGACCACCATACCACGGAAATATCATCTCGGAGGTTTGGTGATGGCCGAGGTCCTGCCCCGTGGCCAGTTTCTAGATATCCGAAAATACTGGTTGCCGGATACGCAAGATACGCCCGTGCCGACCCGAAAAGGAGTTACTCTCGACTTAAAGCAATGGAATTTACTTAAGTTCCATCTCAACACGATCCATGATAAGTGGGTTCCGGAACTCACCGAGATGGTTGATTGTATGTCATCTCACCAAAATCAGGAGGGGTACTTCGAGTGTGTTGAATGTTGCCCGAAAGGTTTGGATAAGATACATCTATCCTAAATGTTTATGTATCCACTAAGTTACATTTGATGTATTTATGGATGACCAATCCTGAATTATGGTGAAAGTTACACTGGTGTAGATGAATATATATATATACATAATTGGTGATTAGTATACGTACGTGTGACATTTAAAGTTTAGTGTCATCGGGGAAAACTGAGATGTTTGACTCACTAGGAAAACCAATTCGTGCCTATGTGAACCTTAAACACTTGGAATATGTTATTCAACAACCCATGAGAGCGGTGTGGCAGTCACTTGGCACAGATGTATGCGGAGAATACTGTCTATTTTACTTATATTTCAAATGTCGAAATTACTCCATGTCACGAATCTATCGAGAGTATTGGTCTCCAAACACCATGTGCAATGACAACTATATTCATAATTTCCGATCTGTTCACTTTCCGCGTATCACTCGCCGGCAGTCCCCGCGTTTTATGCAAACCGCGTGCAAGACCTCTTTACCCATTGACTAAATTGTCATGTATAATAATATGATATCAAGGTGTATATTTTTGTGATACTCAGTTTTTGACCATGATAGATGTTGTAGCGGGTAATGGTGTTCATGTATTGTAGTGATATAGGAATAAAATTGCAAAATGGATGATTGTATTTGCGTTAATATGGTTTACTCGATACATATCCTTAGGTTTTTACAAACAAACAAACATATTACACAGCTTATAGGATCTCACATGGCCTGATTACATTGATTATATACACGTGTCATTGACGATTAATCGTACTGTAACGCGAGAATATACAGTTTACATGGCGATATCTATAGCGATTAAATGATTTACTGTTTCATCAAAGCAAAAGGACTTGTTCATCTATTACCTATTCATAATAGTACTTGATCGCAGATTGAAGACTTCAAACAATGATTAATGACATAGTTAACACCTTCATTGCCTCTTCCGCCACCTATGTCTTCTTCATTCACTCGTACTATAGCACGAGAACATAGACAAACAATGATTAATAACCTTGTTGAATATACCAATTTACATACTAATTTATACTATTTATACCCCGTACTATAACGCGGAAACAAAGACTTCAAGCAATTATGAATAACCTTGTTGACAGCTTAATTAGCTATTTACATCGTAATTTATGCTAATTATACCCCGTGCTATAGCACGGAAACAAAGACTTTTGACAAAAATTAATGACCTCATTAACTCGTGACCGGCAATTTCAAATCGATATTTCAAAATTTTCGCAGACCACAGTGGGGGGGGGGACGGGGCGGGGGTGAGGGGGTCATGGGGGTAGCTAAAAGCTCAGCTCTATACTACTGGGGTGGCAGGGTAGAGAGCTCAGCGGGCCATATTACCAGGAATTGTTGCCGATATATAGTTTTTCCTTTAGAATAAAGTACACCGGTGAAAAGTGTCTACGTTTGTTGCTATATTTATGAGATCGCGATGTACAGGATCCGACTCACGGATACCACATACATAAAAAATAAATAAAAATATTAGCTTGACCTTTTCAGCGCAAATTGCCTCCTGCCATCGACCGCAAAAAACTGTTGCCCTGATATCCTTCGACCTTTGACACAGGTAACATGTACAGGTAACTTTCGTGAAGTCATTAATTACTGACGATATTGATATAATTCGCTAACAGCCATATTGGCTCTTTGCCATGCTCCATTCATCCCCTGGTCGTTCCACGATGAAGACGCCTTTCATGTATCTGTGCGCGGCATGCTTGGCGCTGCTGGTCTGCGTTTGGCTCCTGCTGCTGTACAAACCATCCGCATACATAAAGGATGAAGTTCAAAGAGATCCTGAAAGTGCTGATGATTGGGCTTCACCTACAGATCCCGATGACCCCGAAAACCAGGTGAGCACGCGGAGCCAAATTATGGACTTCGGTTAAAAGGTTCCAAATATGGAATTTTGGAAATGAGGAACTTCGGCTTATAGACTGAATATTATAAAGTCTGGTATTGAGAGCACTTAAGCTTAATTCCTTCAAGAGTGGTTGGTTCTATTCCTGCAATATATATAATAATTATATATTTTTATGTATTATATTGCGGGCATAAGTCCTTAAGATAATGAAATGTAATAAATGGCCGTTTATTTGTTCCAACAAGGCTGAAGTGCTGGACATGAGCTACCGGCCCCCGCCTCGGTCTGGCATCACGACCAGAGGGCATCCAATGGACGTGAGCCAGTCTATGGCCAGGAGGCTGGGCATGCCGCCTACCAAGTTCAAGGTCTTGACCCCCGAGTCGGTCAAGGACTTTGTGTTCGTGACGGCGTGCAGCGCCAACCACTTCGAGGAGAGTCGGGACGCGGTGGCCAGCGTCCAGCGCCACTACCCGGGGAGGAGGCTCCTCTACTACGACATCGGACTCAACGATGAACAGCGAAGACAAGTAGGTACCGCTGCAGTGACAGGATGGAGTACCTCTACCCATCCTGGAATTTGTTCAAACATTTCGCAGGTTTATTGCGCAGTTAGAATCATGGACTTTTTGCAGAATCGCATTGCTTTCGGATTACGCTTCCACGAAAATCTTGTTGGGGGAGGGGGCGGGGGGACCTGAAGATGGGGAATACAACAAAGGGAAGTCCACGCATAAGATGCACACGCACTTTGCAGAAGTCACGCAATGATCCTTTTGATGTCATTGTCAACATAATATTTGTCCATACCAAATATAGCATATTGAAACCTAAATTGTTCGGGGGAGCCTTAACTTAGTAAGTAGGCTATCCTGCAGACCAACAGGTCGTGGGTTCGCGACCTGGTACCTGCATCTGAGGTGCCTTTTATTACTAACTTATTGTACACTTACTTGTCTCGGGGTTGATCCAATTTAATCGCGAGCGCAAACGCGGCCTAAAACACCAGATTTTATGGTCTCAATTGTCTTGAAAGCTTTATGAAGCGTAAATTAAATAATCACCATATATTCCTCAGGACCATTAATGCTTGATTTGAATGACGGATACTGAGGCACTCTCTATAATATGTAATTATTGTCATTTATGCGTCAATCTGTCCCCAAGGTGGCTTCATGGTGTGACGTCACGCTCAGGCTGTTTGACTTCGATCGGTATCCTGACCACATAAGGCTCCTTGCCGGGAAGCACTTCAAACCAGTCATTGTTATGGTGAGTGGAATCAGTTATTATTGATATCTTGTCATTATTCAGGTAGGGATACAAAATGTTAATAGTTTGGATTCACTTTCTTTGGTATCTGTACAGATAGTGAATTAGAAATATAGATTCAAAATTAAAGCTGCGTTCGACGAGTGTTGATCCTGGAGACAATACTTGAAACCCTGGAAACCCCCTAAAGGTCTATCGCCCAATCTCGCCCCATCCCCACCCAACTCATACACATTCCAAGACCTTTTATCGCTCACAGACAATGTTTCAGCATATGCGTTAGAAATATTTGTAGATAATTATTTATTAACATTCGTATTCATATATTTTAATGCTAGTTATATGCAATATAGTTCGTAAACCTCACAATGCTACCCAGGACATATTTTATCAGTATTCAAAGTTCAAGTGATGTGAATTTGGCGCGAAAAAGAATGTCGTCTGCAATGTTCTGTGATTTCTTTTTTTACCATCGATTGATTGTGTGTAGAGGGGAGGGAGCGGGGCGGGAGAATATTATGAGATTATCGTTCCTGCCGGATTCAGGCTGACTTAAAACAAGAGTCGGGTATCATCCAGTTGCCAATTTTATATAGCCCCAGTCTCTTGACCTTTAAACAATGTTCAGATTATAAACTTAAGGATTAGCTTTGACTCCAAAAAGCGCTCTTTTTTTTATCCATTTGACGCATGGATATATTTGCAGGAGGTTCTTTTCAAATATGGCGGCGTCGTTTGGATGGACGCCTCTATACGGTTCAAGGGAGGTGAAATCCCCAAAGCCTACCCGCGTCTCGTACAAAATGGCGGCTTCTACACCTTCTTAAACTCTAAATTCTGGACCTACGTCTACTTGGATCCCAACACGTCGGCCCGTTTGACGACCGACCTGGAACGCCAGAAGACTTCCACCAACATCGTCTCCTCCGTCTTCGTCATGCACAAGACGAGGGAGGTGTACTGGAACATCGCTCACTGGTGGTTCCTCTGCACTCTGGATCCGGCGTGTATCCCTCCGCCGCCACGGTTCATCCTAAACCGGAAGGTGGATTGCACGGACAACCTAAAGTATAACTTACCCGGTGGCGCGACCAGTCGCGGTATTTGCCAATGCTACGACCAAGCGTCCTTGAACGTCTTAGCAAGTAATTATTACGGTTTTCAAAAGCACGAGTATAACCCAGTAGACCGAGTGGTGGATATGGAGCGACATCCAACGAATATTTACTCCCTCATGGTATGTTAATGCAGTGAGTACGTATTGCAACTGACGCAGATTATTAGGCAGCTGTAGCAATGCTTCGGTTGCCGGTGAGTTTGGCACATGACGAAGAAATTATTGGAATATAAAATATGAAGACAATCATATCCATCTCTACATAACAGTCATATAATACATAAGGGGTCCACACCTCTATACGGTTCAAGGGAGGTAAAATCCCCATAGGTGGTTTTTTTTATGTTACTCGCTACGAATTCGTAATGATAAGCTTAATTATCATCGCTCGCCCGCAGCTGGTTTACAGAACACAATGTATAGAATTGGAAAGGGCAAATTTATTTGTCGAGTGAGAAAGACACTATATGACAAGGAAATTGTTAAATTAATTAAATAAAAGTGGCCGAACACTTCGCCACTAACTGGTGGAACACTTCGCCAGTAATTGTGTGTAGGCGGGGCCCGCTACTCTACATACGGCTGGTTATATAGAAAATGATTACCGCGGCGGAGCCTATTTAATTCATACCGGGACCCCGGCGCATAATTGTAAAACTTATTATTCATATATAAAATATATATACTATTGTTAAGGGTCTGAAACTATACAACATATTGTTATAATTGTCTCATCATTGCATAATCGATATGGATGCGTTGGGCAACTTTTGGTCCTCAGCCCCGGCTGAGCGGACTTATATATTGCCCTTCACCAAACACACTTCTCACCATGCCTGCATGTTACTTACAGGCCACCTCATCCATTGTTGCCCTGACAGCTATCATAATCGCAGTAGGAACTAAAACTAAACAAGATATTGTAATCATCGTTACATTATCTCATAATGGATATGGAGGCGTTTTGGCAACTCTTGGTCTTCAGCCCTGTCTGAGGAGACATATTGCCTTTAACTATTTTTAGATTACCATCTTACAACTATACCGCTTAAAAGTGTCAGATGATGAGGCCGTTTTGTCTGCAAGTTATAGATGGAAACAGTGCAATCAAGAAACTAGCATACTCAACTGTCGCCGTTGCTGGCTTGTTGCGTCAGCATAGTCATTTCCTATTTCCTATATTGTAACAAATGCATAATAGGTAAGTTGACGCATGATCATGCTCTGCCCTTCATTGTTTTTCAACATGGGAAATGGATGCTCAGTTAATAGCCAAACAAATAGAGCACAAGTCGTGTTCTATATAATATAGATCTAAGCATAATATGCGCAATTCTTCAGGAACCAGTCATAGGCTATATATGTTATATATATAACAAAGACTACTCCGAATCCTATATCCAAGAGTCTAAATAGTTTGATATGTCCAAAGACTACTCCATATGCTTTAATATATATATAATACAAGGATTCAGAAATTTATCCAGAAAAGGGTCAATCATTTAGTAGCCAGGCTTCTCTGCTTACGGAACAAGTTATGTTTCGTGGACATTAGGCTAACAATTGGCGACACACCGCAATTATAATCTTTACCCGCTTATATTACATTACGACGGGTCATTGACGGTGTTGTGTAATGAGTCAACGTTCAAGTTGAGACCGCTTGCTATTTCCCTATACAGTGCCCTCTACTGGCCCAGTATAAATACCCGTGCTTGCTTGGTCTCTGCCAATTTCCCTCACCTACGCTCACAGCAGTCGTGTACTAATAAACCGGACACCATCTATTCAAGCTCTTGTGTTCTCAATGCCTTCGAAACACAACAGACGGGACTACTGCGATAAGCTATAACGGTCACATAAGCTTATTTGTTCTCAATTACAAATGCCGCGTTTACATTCTAAACTACAGCAAAGCTGCAAATCCATTGTCATGTGCAGACTGACTGATTCAAACCAGGTTAGCTTCTAGATATGTAATGCCCAAGTAAGCTTCTAGATATGTAATGCCCAAGTAAGCTTCTAGATATGTAATGCCCAAGTAAGCTTCTAGATATGTAATGCCCAAGTAAGCTTCTAGATATGTAATGCCCAAGTAAGCTTACTAGGTATTTAGAATACAAGAGTTAATGTCAATACTTCCTATGTAAGGTATGAGAGGGGCGTAATGTTCGTAACAGAAGTTAAAACTGATGTGCTTTATGCCACGATTATCTTCGTCCTTGCTCATAGGGTTTCAACGAAAACACAAACCCATCAATTCAATACACGCCCTCGACAACACAGGCACATGTACCACGTTGAAGCTCACATGCCAGTCCTGTCGCACGAATGAGTTATTTCCCTATGGCTCTCGTATACAATGCTCACTGAAATTAACAGGTAGGATAATTGCTTACTTTGCTCATGGAATAATTGCTCAATCCATTGTCAAATTACATGCAGATTTGTTTAACTTCTGTAGACAAAGTTAACTGAACAAAATAGTAGCGTGGCACTCATGTGATTAAACGTATTATAGAAATGGACGTCATGGTGTCACTGCCACTTAGGAAAAGTTCAATAATGAATGGGGCCGTACACGAGTGGCATGAACAATCCGATCGGACTTTGCGCTAGATGTGCTAGCCAATGAAAGTTTTTCTGGTTAATATATAAATGGACACCGATCCCATCATGTTGAACGACACGATTTTACTTTTTTTCGGACGGCGCCAGAGTAAAGGAGATTAATTAATTTCGTCAATTTCAGTCCCGGGCCAAATCTTATTTCAATATCTCCCGAGAGTTTGCCTCCGAGAGAATGTGATAATTAGAATGTATGATCGCTCTCTGGTGGCTATTCTGACATTACTCACCCTCCTGGAGCATGATAAATTAAATATATAGAGGAGTTGAATCGAGGCATCTGGTTGATTCGTCTTGGCTGTAGTAACTCCAGTTCACCATAAAGACAAAGTATAGGACAACAGTAGCAATGAACATATAGATACGGTAGACTATAAGTAGGAATATAGTAGCCAAAAGTAAGCCAAAAATAGTACTCAAGACAGCATATGTAGCAACATTATTCATGCTCATTCTGGATAAACGAATGACAAACATTTTACATTACCGATACATATTGAGAAATTATTTTTGTTTTGATTTTAAAGATATGAGGCCAAAAGGAAACGCCTCTGACTATTGACTTTCGCAATAACACAAGCAATTCACTGCAATTTTGGATAAGGGGCCTCGAACGACAAAAACAAAATTTTAAACAAATGAAAATTAAAAGTAGGTATTTTGAACAAAAAGTTAAAAATTATGATTGATAAAAAATTTAGGGAAAGGTACAATCACTGGACAGCCTGTGGTTATTGACCACAGCTGCCATGATGGCACCAGTCATGCCGTCGCAGTCCATGTGCTGGGGTCGTTCTATCAGAGGCATCACATATTTAGACTTCTTCCTCCAAGACTGGGAGTTGGCCTCGGTGCAGGTAGAGGGTTGAGCGCTTATTTCTCGTGGTGGCATACTGAACGACTCAATGCTATCGTTTTTCTTTAACGGAATTCAACTAGAATGGTAAGTTTTCTTTTGGCATTCTGAACTGCTCATTTAAGTCAGCGAAACTATAAATCATTTGCCGGAAGAAATTGTTTCAAAAGTATGGCTATGCATTATCCCTACCGATTTCCAAACCCAAATTTATTTTTAAACCGCTTCTTTAGGTTTCTTCAAATTAAAATGCATGATACCCGTCGGAATAAATTCTACTATATTGGCAAGTCAAAATGAGAAAATATCTCAGATTCTATGAGTATAGAGACTAATCTGGTGCTGAAATAATAATATTTCAGCTTAATACAATTATTAAGGATTGTTTTTTAAAACTGCTATTACTAGGTTACTTCCTTTCATCATTGAAACTAATGTAGAGAAAGGCATAAAACACATTTTTACACCAAACATAACACTTCATAAGGATGTTTTTTTTATATCCTGGCCTGTCATGATTTATCATCAAGCCATTTTAAGGAGCGATTCAAGTATTTGATTAAAAATATTTGCAACAGAGTTAGAGGAAGAAAGATGGATATATACTTAAAATATATTAAGACATGAAAATCAATAAAAAGAACCAAATTATGAAATATATGTGACCGTGTTCGTTGCAAACAGATGTTTAAGTATGGAAAAGTAAGATGTATATCGTGTTGTACCTTTCTATAATGTTCTATAATTTCAAATGAAATTTGAAACACCTATTTTATTTTTAAACCATATGGTGTCAACCAATATTGATGTGATAGAAGCAAATCCAATTACTAATAATTTGTGTGCAATGTATGGTAAAAAAATAGCGAATAATGAAGCGAAGATTATATACTGAATTAATATATTGATAGTGTATGTTTATATTTATATTTTTACCAGATGAGGAACAGTGACCGTGGGTTTATCAGCCTATAACAGTGACCACATGTACCTCATCAACGCCAGCTCATCCCGATTTGATCCTTCAGATCCAGATTTGACTCAGCAGATCCAAATTTGACCCATCAGATCCAGATTTGATCCTTCAGATCCAGATTTGACCCTTCAGATCCAGATTTGACCCTTCAGATCCAAATTTGACCACTCAGATCCTAATTCGATCCTTAATATCCCGATTAACCCTTCAGATCCAGATTTGACCTTTCACATCCAGATTTGACCTTTCACATCCAGATTGGACTCCTCAGATCCAGATTGGACCCATCAGATCCAAATTGGACCCCTAGTATCCGGGTTGACCCTTCAGTTCCCGGTTGGACACTTATGATGCATATTTGAGCCTTCAGCTCCGGATTGGACCCATATAATGCCGATTCAAACCATAATATCTCGATTAACTCGTTAGATCCCGACTTGACGCTTTAGATACCGATTGATCCCTGGGAACAGAATTGACCCCCCTGATCCCGATTTGACCCTACTGATAATATTTGAGCCCTCATATACGGCTTGGACCCCTAGTATCTCGATTTGACCCCTAAGATCCCGATTTAACACTTCGAATCCCGATTTAACACTTAGGTTCCGGATTGACCATTAGGATCCCAATTTGACCCCCATCAGATCCCAATTTGACCCCATCAGATCCCGATTTGGTCCTACAGATCCCGATGTGACCCCTAGGATCATATCAGATGTCACCCAACCCGGCGGGTTGCGGGTTGGGTTTGTCCGCGTATAATTTGTCGCAGGCATATCCAATACATTATTTAACCCTAATTTGGAAATAGTAACACGTACACTCTAAATAGTGTCAATTATTGATAAATAAACGATAATTATTATGCATCGATATTTACGGGTTATCCCCGCGTATTTTAGAAGTTTCGTCGTCCAGAATATTATGATGCTGAGGCGGTCGATAGTGCTCGTGTACACAACCCATGAGGCACCGCTTCAGGGGCAAGAGGAAACACCGTTCCCGATTCCCGTGATTGGCATCCTAGATTTGGTTTAAATGTATTTCTATTTGGCAGTTAGAAGCTCTTAGAACGAGCGCGCATCACACATGTGACGCGCGATCATTGTAGTCAACGTTTGAGTGTTGGGAACTGACCGGCTGCGCGGTTGTGCATGGTCACGCTGTATTCTTACGCGTTCACTCACTCGCCGGGCTGTCCAATTGTTACCTGGGCCAGTTTCGGTAGGGGCTGAAAAGACGTCCGTGCAGACGTAATATGTCAAATTCTCTTAGGATAATTCTTCTTCCTTTTCCAAGGTTTTAGAGGCATGAGTTAAAATTCAAAGTGCAAATATGTTAAGCACGTTCCATGCGTAAATTTATAGATGTTTTGCCGTATGGCAACCATTACTCAACCTGTCTTCAAGAAACCTCATAAGGAGGCAGCACTTCACTAATCAAGAACCCCAGTTGGGTCTCCAAGAATAAGGCCGGCTGGCTCCACGCCCAAATGTCATAAATGTCACTACGGGAGCAATGCAAGTACTTTTTTAATTAAAAGCAGTATAATACAGGCATTCCAAATCGCAGAAACTCTAAGCTGGTCCAAGTATACAAGCGAAGTTGGGGCCGCAGAACCAGGCTACAGAAAGCTGTGCCGCGTGTGTGACGTGTGAGGTCTTTGAATGCGTTTGATCAGTTTGGGGCTGAGCAAGCCAGATTCTCAGAATTTGTCGGCAGAATGGGGTTGTAATGGTACAGGAGCTACAGTGCTCTGATATGATTGACAGGAAATACGGGCAGTGAGTTGTTTTTGAACTCATTGGGCCAAGATCGAAGGGTGTCATATGACTCAGTCGTCAAACTCGGCGCGTGGCGTGTGATGTTATGAAGTACGAAGAGGGGAAACAGTGGGTGGGTGTAGGGGGCGCATGAGGCGGGTGGCGTGGGGGGGGGGGGCGGGGGGGAGGTGGGGGGTGGCGGTTCAGAAAGGGAAAGTGCTCACACTGTGCCGATGTTGGCTACGGTTTACCCCGGTCCTTCCCGGTCTATGTACCGGGACGAACCGGGCCATCTCGCAAAATGTTGGCGCGAAAACAGTAGGCCACGGTGCTACTACGGTGCTGGTACGGTATGCCACGGTATATCAAGGTGTCACCACGGTGGATGCCGGTACTACTACGGTTTTACTAAGGATTGACTACGGATCATCACAGTAGGCCAAGGTTCTTTCAGGTACCACTAAGGTATCACCACGGTTTGTCCCGGTTTACCAAGGTTATGCTACGGTCCACCAAGGTTATGCTACGGTCCACCAAGGTGGTACTACGGTTGTGCCCGGTCGTGCCACGGTTTCACTACGGTCTCACTACGGTGACGCTACGGTAACCGTGTCAGGGTCATGCCTCTAGGTTGTCAGCAGGCACTGAAACCTGTGTGCTAGGATGCCGAAAGCGTTCTCAACTATCTTTCGAGCTCTGGACAGCCGGTAATTGAAGATTCTCTCATCATCAGTGAGTTTCATGAGCCAGGTTCTCATGGCGAAGGCGTCATCAGCAGCTATGAAGTATGGTATGTCCTTGTCATTACCAGCCAGTGCATTGGGAGGGGGGAGTCCTATGGTTCCTTTCTCAAAGGCCTCCTTCATGTGTGAGTTGTTGAATACCTGGGCATCTCTGGAAGATCCATTGGCACCAACGACCACCCAGGTGAATTTGTTGTCTGCGTCCACCAGAGCCATGAGGATGATCGCATGGAAGCCCTTGTAGTTGTCGTAGATTGATCCCCCTTTGTTTGGACACCTAATGGCTATGTGTTTGCCATCCAGAGCACCGATACAATTATGGAACTGCCATCTCTGCAGGAATTTCTCTGCTATAGATACAATTTCTTGTGGGGCGGTTGGACATTCTATAACTTCTTCAGCATATTCAGCTATGATGGCTTCGCACACTTAACGAATTAACAGCGAAATGGTGTTGTCAGGTACCCGGAAGCCATACACGAGTGAGTGGTAGTTATCACCTGAGGCTAGGTACCTCAGCGTTATGGCCTTCAACTTCAACCCAGGTTCTAGAGCCTTGCGAAACCATGTCTTGCTTCGTGATTCTGTTCTCCAGTCGTAGGAGTAGTTCTTTAAACATTTCCGGATCCACACGCAGGAAGTTCTGGAAGGATCTCACATCTTCAACACGCAATTTGTTCATCAGACGTGTGTACTACCCTAGTGTCACTCGCCTCTCGGCCCAAGGTCTCACCCACACCATTCTCTGTTTTCTGGCCCTCTTTGTTTTCATTCTTCTGTTTTGCTGAATAACTTGGAGCATCACCATGTTGTTTGCAGCCTCCTGTCTGTTCAACTGCAGTTGCCAGTTCATCAGCTGAAGTCTGTTCCAGCAGTTGTTGACAAGATCTGTGATGCGTCTCCTTCCAAAGATGAAGTACCAAGTGATTTGAAACAAATGTTATACCACTTTTATACTAACCTAGTGCTGCCGTGAATCACCGTGGCCCCAGAACGCCACGGTCATCCCCGGTTGCCTACGGATAGCCCTGGGCCTCGTTCGCAAGCGACAGCTAGTCGACTATTTCTTGACCTAGATTTTGCCATTGCGCCTGCGCATTACAGCCTAATGCCGAACGCAAGATAGTCGAAAAGGGTTGACAATCGGTCTCATGGCGGAAATAACACCAATAACAAGCACCTTTAACCGCCGTGTGTCCTGACCCTCTTGTGCAAAATTCTGGTTCGTCACTGAATTGTATTACAAAGAACATTTCACCCTGTGTCCTTTGGCTAGAGCCTCACTCTATCGGCTTGGTGACCGGAGGAGTACCAACGCCCCCCCCCCCCCAAACAAAAACCTAAACAGTAGAGATAAGGGTACTGTACACGAGCGTACAGTTAGTTCGATCATGTGAACATTTAGCACGAAAACCTGATAAATTGGCAAAATAAGCAATTACGTATGAACCATGCTATATTCGTTTAAATGGATATCAACTTGCAAACGAAGTTACAGATCAAGTATACGCCACAAAGATGACGCGAACACCGCTTACTGCTCATTTCCCTCCGCCATCTTGGACGACAATCGACCAGAGGAACCGTGGGTGGCGGCATGGTTCGTTCTGGTCGACTAGATGGTTGGACAAATCACCGTTCGGCAGCCAAATCGTCAACCATTAGTCGACTAACGGTCGCTTGCGAACGAGGCCCTGGTAGCTTGCACGGTGGTACTACAGCAAAACAGAAGAATGAAACCAAAGAGGGCCAGAAAACAGAGAACTGTGTGGGTGAGACCTTGGGCAGAAAGGCGAGTGAGACTAGGGCAGTACACATGTCTGATGAACGAATGGCGTGCTGAAGATGGCATGAAGAACAACTTGGCATGAAGGCATGAAGAACAACTTGAATGGATTTCGAAGGTGCATTTATTTGTGTACATTCTACAATCGACACCTGAAGAATGCTAGTTTTTAAATCTACGCTCCATTTCAAGAGCCCCATCTCGCTCCACCAAACCAAAAAGTCAGAGGGGTTATGCAACGGGGCTAATGTCTGGGTCCAGTGCTGGCTCTGACATCAAATCTACCCCCTGACCACCACGGAACAGTGACGCCAGTAGCAGTGGAGTCTGCCAGGCCCAGGGCTAGATCATTTTAATTTTGATCATGCACAGAACAGTAAATTTTCACAGCGTCAAGGCGCTGATAGATTACAAAAGTTACACATTTCTTATCCTGCCTAGTTCACAAGCAACTGATCATATTTTCTAAAAGGTGATCGTATCGCTGATGTGTGTATATTCGAACTTACCTTCAGTGTCGCAAGTTTCAATGCATTACAAAATTTACTTTGTGCAAGCGTACCATTCACAAAACATCCTCGTAATTCATGCGTAACGTAACACGGAAAGAACATTGAGCGAACATTACGGAAATGTTCGTCCGTAATATTCTGCGAATATTACGGGAATGTTTGTCAGTAACATAACACGGAAATTATATTCCGCGAATATTACGGGAATGTTTGTCCGTAACATAACACTGAAATAATATTCTGCGAATATTACGCTAAAGTTCCGTGTTTGCCGGGATGGTACCTGGCACAAAAGCCTGATATTAAGAGTATTATTGCCCCTGTGTTTGCTACCAGAATCTCTGTGACGTAGTGTGGTAGATCTCATGTATGACCAAACAACATCGTGCATTGCGTATACTGGTTATAACTGCATGTAACTGCATATAAACGCGCAAGAAGTGACCATGCTCTTGGACGCTCAGTCGGCCGACAGCGCTTCTCTGTGCGATCTGACAGGGTTTTTCATTTGTTTTAATTTTAATCTCTCCCGTGTTGTGTATTTTGTTGTACTATAAAAAATATAAAGAGTTTCCTTTCTGTATTGTGGTATATAATTTGTCTATATTTCGCTGTATACGTTTTTTTTGTACTTGGGAATTTTTCTGGGATGTATGTAAATGTAAAAACACAACCCCGAAAAGTATGGCAATATCAATCTATGCATATATACTGTAATCATAGTCATGAATAACAAATTTACGATTGGAAACATAAATGTGAGAGGAAGTGGGTCTGCACAAAAGCGTAATGACGTTAGAATATGGCTTGTTGAAAAAAAATTGAGCGTGTATTGCATGCAAGATACACACTTAGACTCGATCTCGCAGGTGGCTTTGGGTACTGAATGGTCGAGCGAGAGTGAACATCTCAAGCAAGGGGGGTAGCAATAGTCTTAGCAAATAGTGCACAATATGAAGTACATGGGGTAGAGAAAGATAACGCAGGTAATTTAATATTATTAGATACCACTATTAATGGAACTCTGGGTTGTGTGTATGGTCCAAATAAGGATTGTCCAGAATTGTATACTGATTTACAGCGCACAATAGAGAAACTGGGTAATGCCACAATAATAATATGTGGAGAGCGGAATTTGATCCTAAGTCCAGAGCTGGATACATATGGATATAAGAGGGAAAATAACACTAAGGGAAGAAATCGCGTATTGGATATGATGGACACTCTTGAGCTGATAGACTGTTGGAGAATTCTCCATGCGGACACATGAAGATATACTTGGGTAAATCAAAAGCGAAAAATACAAAGGGCGATGCTAGATTTGTTTCTAGTGTCCTCAGATATTAACGCTACCATACAAAAGGAATCAATCGGATATGGGTATAAAACGGACCACTCCTTAATAACGATAGAGGTTCAGGGATTAACCTTAGATAGAGGCCGGGGATTTTGGAAAATGAACAAATCTTTGCTGCACGATCAACTGTATGTTAACATGATCAACACCTGTGTCACCAAGGTGGAACATCAATATGGCAGGGGTAATGATATAGTATCGGAAGACCGCTCGAATAATGCTGTAAAAGATCAACTGTTCTATGAAATGCTGAAATTTGAAATTAAGGGCACCACTATAAGTCACAGTACATTTAAGAAAAAGGCAACGAATGAAACGATAGCGACGGTACAGAGAGAACTAACGGAACTTTATAAGATATTACAAAGGAGTGGGGACCAGCCCGATGACATCGTTAAAAGAACGAGACGAACTTTGTGCAAACCTAGAGCGGCTACGGACCCCTGGGTAAAGGCCATTATGTTACGCGCGACGGCAAAGTATTACGAAGAGGGTGAAAAGCCAACAACATATTTTTGCAGCCTGGAATAGAGGAATTACATCAATAAATTGATCAGTAAACTAGTGGTGGATGGAGAGAAAATCGTACATCAAGAGGCTATATTGAGGGCGCAAAGTGGGTTCTATAAACGGCTTCATGCAAACAATGATAACATTTGTGGAGAGCATCAATAAATTGATCAGTAAACTAGTGGTGGATGGAGAGAAAATCGTACATCAAGAGGCTATATTGAGGGCGCAAAGGGGGTTCTATAAACGGCTTTATGCAAACAATGATAACATTTGTGGAGAGCATCAAATTAATGAGTTTCTAAACGATAAGAATGTAAAACGCTTGACTGATAAACAAATGGAAGCATGTGAAGGGGAAATAACTGTTGATAAAGTAAAGGAAGTTATCCAGAATGAAAAATAACAAGTGCCCTGGAAGTGACGGTATACCAATAGACCTTGTTAAGTTTTTCTGGAAAGATATTGGCGGGTTTCTTCTAAGCAGTCTAAGTACGCTTATAAGCACCGTACTCTTTCTGTCACCCAGAAGCAAGGAATTATTACTCGCCTTCCAAAACAGGACAAACAAATGATCCTCCTGAACGCAGATTGTCAGATTCTGTCGGGAGTGATGGCTTGTGCGCATGAAAAAAGTACTTCCACATATTATTAGTTCAGATCAAAAGGGATTCCTGAGTGGTCGATTTATTGGGGAAAACACGAGGCTAGTCTACGATGTTATGCATTATTCAAAAGAACAAAATAAGACAGCATTGCTACTTTTAATGAATTTAGAAAAGGCCTTCGATACGGTAAGCTGGTTCTATTTAACGCGAGTGCTAAATGAATACGGTTTGGGGGAGTCGTTTAGGAGATATTTTAATATTTTATATTCTGAATCTAATAGCTGTGTCATTAACAATGGCCACTTCTCAGACTTCTTTAAACTGGAGAGAGGGTGTAGACAAGGAGATCCCTCGGTCAATATGCCGATGACACTTTTTTGTTCTTGGATGGCAGTGAAGGTTCTTTGAGAGCTGCTATGCGGATGTTAGAGGCGTTTAGCAAATGTTCAGGATTGAAGATTAATGTCGAAAAAACGAAGGCAGTGTGGCTGGAAAGAAGGCCAAAATATAAAGATAAGATATGCGCAAGTCTAGAACTTTGTTGGGTCACAAGTTTTGTACTGCTAGGGATACGATTTGACATTGATCTGGCTGAAGTACCCAAATTAAATCTTGATAGTAAATTGGTAGAAGTTGAAAATATGTTAACAGGTTATGGGCGACGAAACCTGTCGTTAAGAGGCAGGGTGACAGTTTTGAAAACTTCAGCTATACCGAAGTTGGTGCACGATCTGTTTATTCTGGCCCTACCAGATAAATCATTTGTTAATCGTCTTGAGGGTATTGTACGGTCATTTTTATGGAAGAAAAAACGGTCTAAAATTGCACTAAAACGCATGGCACAACAGGTAGAAGATGGGGGGCTTAACCTGACCCACATACCATACTTTATAAAAAAAACGGCGTTAAAGATTACTTGGATAAAAATACTAGTTGCCACTGAAGGAGCCTGGCAGAACCTCTTTACTGAAACTACTTGCGAAGACAAAAGCTTATGGTGGGAGCTTGACCCGCAATCGCTGCATCTGTTGGAAGCGAAAGCAAACCCTTTTTGGTCACAGGTTTTAAGAGAATGGATTTATGTCAAAAATATAATACGTGGGGAGCATCCTTTTGATGCGCCAATTTGGAATTCTTACTTTTTTAAGAACGAAAATCTTACTCGACAAAAAGTTGAACTTATCAACGTTACAATGTTTTTAGGAACTTCGCGGATTTTTATAGTTTAACGCATAGCTTTCCGAGACAATGGAGAGCACAAAGCCAATAGCAGGGGAAAAAGCAACCTGGTATAGAGAGAACACGTATCAAGTTTTTAAGGCAGAATGAGAGAATTTGTAATGTTGGTTATAAGCTACTTGTGAAAGAGTGTACATTTGTGAAGACTAGTGAATCGAAATGGAGAGAGAAGCTCAACCAGAATATTGATGAATACCAATGGCGAACAATTTATAAGTTACCCTTGAGCTCCACCCTGGACGAACGACTGCGGAGTTTCCAGTATAATTTTTTTTTGTAGAAATATGATTACCAACTCCCACTTGTTTTTGTGTAAATTGGCTGAATCAAAAAGATGCGCCTTATGTAACCAGAATGACGAAACAATAGATCATATGTTTTGGAATTGTGTCATAGTAAAACAGATATGGGAAGACATAGGCGCATGGCTAGAAGAGTCAACCCGATCCAATTTGAGTAAAGATATAAATTTCACATCTGCTATGCTCGGGGCTGCTTAACCACATAAAGAACTGATTAATCTTGTTTTTATTGTTACCAAATACCATATATATGTTTGTAAGTGGAAAGGAGTTACGCCAAAGGTAACGGCTATTTTTCGGCCTATAAAATACTATTTCGAGCTAGAGAGCAGAGTGGCAGAAACATCGGGAAGAGCGAGGGAGAGTTTTAAAGCCAAGTGGGACCCAATATACGATGTAATCGCTGATACTTAGAGGTGACGTTGGTATGTTTGCATAGTTGTGTACAGATATTGTCAATGTGTTATATGCCGCTTTTCGGAGAATAAAAATTATTATTAAATATTATTGCAGTTTGGTCAAGGTTCCGTTGAGAGTCGTTGATTCCCTTTTTGCAACATATATATATTTCTTATAGTATATTTATATTATTATATATTTTACATGTATTATATCCCGGGCATATAGTTTATAATTATGATAATAAAATGGCCATTTATTTGTTCCGACAAGACTGAAATGCTGGACATGAGCTACCGGCCCCCGCCTCGGTCTGGCATCACGACCAGAGGGCTTCCAATGGACGTGAGCCAGTCTATGGCCAGGAGGCTGGGCATGCCGCCTACAGAGTTCAAGGTCTTGAGCCCCTAGTCGGTCAAGGACTTCGTGTTCGTGACGGCGTGCAGCGCCAACCACTTCGAGGAGAGTCGGGACGCGGTGGCCAGCGTCCAGCGCCACTACCCGGGGAGGAGGCTCCTCTACTACGACATCGGACTCAACGATGAACAGCGAAGACAAGTAGGTACCGCTTAAGTGAGGCGAGGGAGTACCATTCCCATCCTGGAATTTGTTCAAACATTTCGCAGGTTTATTGCGCAGTTAGATTAATGGAGAATCGCATTGCCGTCGGATTACGCTTCTACGAAAATCTTGTTGGGGGGGGGGGGGGGGGGGGGGAACTCCGGATCATAAATGCTTGATTTGAATGGCGGATTCTGAAACATTTTCTATAATATGTAATTAAATGTATCGTCATTTATGCGTCAATCTGTCCCCAATGTGGCTTCATGGTGTGACGTCACGCTCAGGCTGTTTGACTTCGATCGGTATCCTGACCACATAAGGCTCCTTAAAGGGAACCGCCAGCCTGGCCTCTAACGCTGCTTTACCGATTCATATAATACCCAATTGCCTATCCTCCAAATTACAAAAAAAAAATCGTTGTATCTGTAGCTCACAATAAAATTTAGAAGTGACCGCCAGGCACGATTTCGCCGCCTACCCAGGCGGCAGCCCTTTTTGGAGGCGTGTCTGTGATTGACCAATCAGGAGGCGATACTCTAATTTATTCAAACCGGAAATTGCGTCTATTGTGTGAGCAAAGCAAGAGCGCGTGATAATCGCCAATATAAATAGCTGCGATTCTAACTCCAATCATGGCATTGTTGTTGTGATCTCTATCTCCGCGAGTTATAACGTAAGGCGGCGCCATATGAATAGTCACAATATGCGTCACTCCTCCCGGCAAAATGGCGCTCTGCTTGACATTGCTGGGGGCGGGTTGCCTTAATTTTGTTCTCCTGACCAGTCGGTCGAATCGAAGCGTTAACACTCGCCAATTTAATTTTAAGATGTAAACTTTTGGTGCAGATCGCGACTAAATTAGGTTGCACACCCGCTTTAAATGGAAGCACTTCAAACCAGTCATTGTTATGGTGAGTGGAATCAGTTATTATTGATATTTGTCTTTATTCAGGTAGGGATACAAAATGTTAATAGTTTGGATTCACTTTCTTTGGTATCTGTACAGATAGTGAATTAGACATATAGATACAAAATTAAAGCTGCGTTCGACAAATGTCGATCCTGGAGACAATACTTGAAACCCTGGAAACCCCCTAAAGGTCTATGGCCCAAGCTCGCCCCAAGCTCGCCCCATCACCACCCCACTCAC
Source organism: Arenicola marina (assembly GCA_964019135.1). Lineage (NCBI taxonomy): Eukaryota > Metazoa > Annelida > Polychaeta > Arenicolidae > Arenicola > Arenicola marina. The sequence goes on from OZ025256.1 coordinate 926,464, forward strand.
ACAAGACCTATTCAGACAATGTGTCAGCATATGCGTTACAAATATCTGTAGATAATTATTTATTAACATTCGTATTCATATATTTTAATGCTGGTTATATTCAATATAGTTCGTAAACCTCACAGTGCGATCACAGTATCGGTACTCAAAGTTCAAGTGATGTGAATTTGGCGCGAAAAAGAATGTCGTCTGCAATGCCCTGTGATTTGTTTTTTTTATCAGCGATTGATTGTGTGTAGGGGAGAGGGAGGGGGCGGGAGAATGTTATGGGGTTATCGTTCCTGCCGGATTCAGGCTGACTTAAAACAAGAGCCGGGCATCATCCACTTGCCACTTTTATATAGCCCCAGTCTCTTGACTTTTAAACAATGTTCAGATTATAAACTTAAGGATCAGCTTTGACTTCAACAAGCGCTCTTTTTTATCCATTTGATGCATGGATATACTTGCAGGAGGTTCTTTTCCAATATGGCGGCGTCGTTTGGATGGACGCCTCCATACGTTTCAGGGGAGGTGAGATCACCAAAGCGTACCCGCGTATTGTACAAAATGGCGGCTTCTACACCTTCTTGAACTCTAACTTCTGGACCTACGTCTTCCTGCATCCCAACACGTCGGCCCGTTTGACGACCGACCTGGAACGCCAGAAGACTTCCACCAACATCGTCTCCTCCGTGTTCGTCATGCACAAGACGAAGGAGGTGTACTGGAACATCGCTCACTGGTGGTTCCTCTGCACCCTGGATCCGGCGTGTATCTCTCCGCCGCCACGGTTTCCCCTAAACCGGAAGGTGGATTGCAGGGACAACCTGAAGTATAACTTACCCGGTGGCGCGACCGATCGCGGTATTTGCCAATGCTACGACCAAGCGTCCTTAAACGTCTTAGCAAGTAATTATTACGGTTTTCAGAAGCACGAATATAACCCGGTAGACCGAGTGGTTGATATAAAGCGACATGCAACGAATATTTACTCCCTGCAACTGAAACAGATGATAGGGCAGCTGCAGCAATGCTTCTGTTGCGGGTGAGTTTGGCACATGACGAAGAAATTATTGGATGATAAAACATTTAGACAATCGTATCCATCTCTACATAACAGTCATATAATACATAAGGGGTCCACATTGCACTTCAATATCATAGAGAACCCAAAGGGGCGTAAATATATGCACCTCATAGCGATTTTTAACACTGGTTGTCGCATCTTCGCAACAGTTTCACTATCATAGGGCTGTACAGTCACTTCGGGATCTTGTCGAGACCCCACGAGACAGGGATACCTATGCTCTACGTCAATGCTTAGCATCAACGGCCTGTACCTGCTGCCTACCTTCTGGTTGTTTGCCTTCATTCGCCTCACACACAAGATCGGCTAAAGCTGTCCTTGGAAGCACAAATAACCACTGAAGTTCTGTGCATATCCGAATTATAACCATCCGAGTAGATTTATGTAATGTATGAGCGGTTAGGCAGTTGATAAACCAAAATGCGGTTGACACTGAGTGACTGTCAGTGTAATGACATAGAAATGTAAGATTTGGTTCGAAAACTGTGTTCGATATTGTGAGCAGGGTGACGTACACACATAAAGAGGCTCGATTTCTCCAAGACTTTCCCAAGAAATATAGCGACGGGATGCCGGTCAAAATAAAACTCAAAGCATCGGCGGCAACCACGTGGTTCGCCGATATTGACATGAAAGCCAAGCCCAGCAAGTGTCAGTCAATCGTGTTTGAAAGGAGAAACGAAGTAGGTGAAAATATATCGTTTTCGATTTCTGGAACAGAACTGGCAGTGGAACTAGAACTAACATCACTAGGTATTCCACTGGATGTGACATTAAATTGCGGCCATCATATATTTATGCAAAATGGGTGGCGAAAGTCTCAATGTATCAGCAGGGTTATCTAAATAAATGGATGTTGATGGAAAACCTGTTATTTCATTCATTCATCCTTTTACATTTTCATCATTGACCCTTAGTGTGACACTGTCCTGATGTGATACATATGCGTAAGACAAGATACAGGAGTGTTCAATGAGGCATGTTTTCAATGATTCTAGATCCGAATTTGGTGGCGGGTGAGTTTATCGCACATTTCTTTTCAAAATGAGTGCATATCCTATTATTTCTGTTAGCTTATCAGCTTCGACTTCTGCTTTTGTCTTTGTTATATATGGATGTATAACTTTGGACAATAAACATTACTATTACAGTATCATTATTAACAATGGACTAAATGTAGATCTGCAAAGTACATCAAAGACTTAAGGAAATTAATAATTAATAATAGTATTAAATGTCACAGAGCCTGTTTGACAGATGCGGTGAGTGGTGTAAAGTTCACTGACCCTGCCACTGACCTGAGTCTTGACACACTTGGCCAGTCACAAGCACGCTATGCCTATGGAAATTCATCTGAATTGTCTCTGATTTCTTGTACCACGTTCATTGTGTCTTTGTCATCCGGAATGGTCTTTGGGTGTCCACACGTGGTTTGGGAGGTTGAGTTCTCGATGTAATCCAGTGTTACGGTAATCCATAGATGTTTCAAGTTGTATCATATTTAGTAAAAAACTTCGCGTCGCTGGCCATGCTTCATCAGTGTTCATACGGGTTTCCTTGACCTAAGCTGACCTGGCCGAGTTATGACTGTTGCATGGCGGGAAGATTCGAACTGTGTATAAATAGGGTCGCACGCCGGATGGTCTCTCTCTCTTCATTTGCTTCACGTGAAGGTGGTTTGGACCCCCTCCGGGACCTTACGTCAGCCTAACGTGTCGCCGGGGCATGTCGTCTTGAAGTCTTTTCTACAGAATAAAACTTGCCTGAGCACCGACCCCATCAGAGTGGTTAGAATTTCTTTCTGGCGCCCTGTTACATTTGGAGCCCGACGTGGGGCCCAGAAAGGCAAGTAGAAAGACTTCAATTCGGTGTGGGAATGCCCCCTGGTCATGATGACCATGCGGTGGGCTGCTAGTGGTGTCCAGTCAATACCCTAGGGAGCAGCCAACCACATTTGTTAACAGCAGTTGCTGGAAGATTCTGCGTGGGATGACTACATGGTCATGGCGACTGCGTAGTGGGCTATTTGCTGCTGGTGGAGTTCAGCCAGTATCTCAAGGAGTGGCCACCCACGTGTGATGATCCTGTGGCGGGAAGTTTGAGGGGGATGCTGCCTGGTCCTGACAACCATGTGGTCGGCTACTGGAGGTGTCATGCTGATGCCCCAGGGTTTAGCCAACCCCCATGAGTGACTTATTTTCTTTAACGTTTTTTTGATTTATTTCTTTTCTGCTGTACTAGGGTACAACATAATGATTCATTATAATTTGTATCTGTTACGTTCATAGCCATCCCAGTTACGCCTTATGTTTCATCTTTTCAGTTGGTTGGTAGTCTCTTTGTCAGAGTATCTATTTTTATTATAGTAAGTATTCATGTTACATGCTCAGCTTTATATTTTCTGATTGTTGTCATTGTTCTCTGTATAGATAAGGATATTTCCAGGTATCTCAACTATGGCTAGTAGTGTACAGGTGGTGGGGTTTCCTGCTGGTACTCCAGAATCTGCAATTAGGGGTTTTGTCGCTACAGTGGGGGAACCAAATTCTGTTGAACTTGTTGTGGATGAACAGAGGAGAGCCACCGGGACTGCTATCATCACATTTGATAGTCCCGAGGAGGCCTCTGATGCTCAGGAACTTTCCGGGAAGAAATATAAAGGGAAGGGAATTAAAGTACAACCTTACACTCATGTCACGCCAGAGACTGAGAGAAAGACAGGGATGGTAGGAGCAGTGGGGGGATCTGCTGACCTCCCAGAAGGCACTGAGCAACAATTGTTGTCTTTATTTCAGGGTTTATCCCCGGAAGAGAAGGTTAGATTCATGTCATCCCTCACTAAAGTTCCTATTTCTACTAAAATCTCAGCTGACGTACCTACTTCTGTTACCCGGAATCCAGACCCTGGTCCTCTAGCTTCTGTCTCCCTTCAAACACCTTCCCGACCCCAAGCGAGGAAGCTTAGGTTATTCTCAGGAAAGAAAGTTCCTGCAAATGGGGAAGTGGAATATGCAACATGGAGGTTACTTGCCCTTCAGAACTTTGATCCAGATATCCCTGATGCAGAGGTGAAAAGGGCCATGGTTCAGAGTTTGTTGAGACCGGCACTGGATCATGTAGGCCATATCGCACAGTCTCCCTTGTGTACTGCACGAGAGATATTTGATCTGTTGGAGAAGGTGTATGGCCAGGTGGTAGACGGTCATGACTTACTTGTGAAATTTTTTGGTTTGATCCAAGGGGACAAGGAGTTGGCCGCAGATTATCTGCAACGTCTTTACCTTACAATCTGTGAGGTTCAAACGCATAAAGGCATTGGACAGTATGAGCTTCCTCTCATGCTTTTAAAACAGTTTAGCCGGGGTTGTGCTGATGAGTTTTTACTGCAGCGTTTGAAGTTAGAGGAGATGATGGAGGATCCACCCTCTTTCGCAGACTTGTTGTTGGCTGTTCGCCGTGAGGAGACCATGCGTGAAGAGAAAAAGGCCAGGTTGAAGGGAAGAAAAGTCCATAGTTACCCTGTTCAATCTGTGAGTGGGTCTACTGATAGCATGGCTACTCTCATGCAGCAGTTACAGAGTCAATTGGATCAATTGAGGACGGAAGTTCAGTCCTATAAGGAGAAAGTCACACAGGCTGTTCAGCCTGTATCCCAGTCTTCCTCCCAGGTCAAACCTACAACCCCCAGGGTATTCAGGGGTTTCTGTTATAAGTGTGGTCAGGAAAATCATATGGCAACTAACTGCAATAATGAAGCCAGACCTGAACTTGTACAAACAAAACTGTTGTCTCGCTCTTCCAGGAAACCCCCAAACTGAGTGTGGCTCCTAGTATAGGGCAGCTGGGAGCCTCAGGTGAAAAGTGCCCACATGTTTCAGCAGAATTATCTTTAGTTGGGAAACCAAACCAGGGTTCCATTTACATTACGGGAAAAGGAACTTTTCCAGCACTACTGGACACTGGTTCAATGGTATCCACAGTGTCTGAGTCATTTTGGAGGACAGATTTGTCTGAATTGTCTTTGTTTCCTCTTCAGGATTTAATTCAGGTCACTGGTGTCACTGGTGATAACTTGTCTTATCTGGGCTTTATTGAAGTATCTCTTAGCTTATTAGATACTGGTAAGGATGCACTCACTTATCCGATACTTGTTGTGCCAGATACTGCTTATAATGCAGAAGTTCCCTTTTTAATTGGCACTAATGTACTTGATATTTTGAGGTCTGTCCTCAAAAAGTCAGTGGGGGAGAAATATCTCCAAAGGTGTATTTTGCCAGGCCCTGTTCATCTAGCCTTGTCAACTTTGAGTCTTCAACAGCGTCACCTTGATCGATCAAAGGGAACTTATGGAGTTGTTAGAACCCAGGGAGTAGTGTCGCTGGGGCCGAGAGAGTCTGTAGTTGTGGGTGGATCAGCAAAGATAGTTTTGCCAGTAGCTTCACATATTGCACTTGTAGAAGGGTGTGAAGAGTTAGAGTCAAAGGGGGTATTGGTTACCCCGGGAGTGGTTGGCTTGGTCGGCCAAGTCCAACAGCTCACAGTAGAGTTACGCAATCTGGGCGAGAAGTCAGTCAAGCTGCAGTCTGGATTCCCTATTGGTAGATTGCAAGCTGCCAGGTTAGAAACTCCAGAAGAGCTGACTGTGGCAGGTGTAAGGATGCCAGATATGTCTCACTTGTCATTTGAGCAGCAACAAAAGGCTGAACGTTTCCTCAGTGATTGGACTGATTTGTTCTCCACTTCAGATCTAGATATAGGTAATACTAATCTTCAGCAACACCGGATAGACCTCACTGATGAAATTCCTTTTAAGGAACGGGTTAGGAGAATTTCCCCTCCGCAGTATGAAGAAGTACGGCAGCACTTACACCAGATGCTAAAAATTGGTGTCATTCGTCCCTCTCAAAGTCCATGGGGTTCGAATATAGTTTTAGTCAGAAAGAAGAATGGTTCTCTTCGATTTTGTATCGATTATCGTCGTTTAAACCAGCGAACCATTCCAGATGCATATCCTATCCCCAGGATGGATGAAATTCTCCATGTTTTGGGTGAAGCTAAATGGTTTAGCACACTCGACCTCAGGGCTGGTTACTGGCAGATGGGAGTGGCTGAAGAGCATAAGTCTCGTACTGCTTTTTCTGCAGGTCCCTTGGGGCACTTTGAATTTAACCGTCTAGCCTTCGGTTTAAAAAATGCGCCGTCATCCTTCCAGAGACTAATGCAGAATATTCTGGGGGACCTTTTGTTCAAAATTTGCATTGTTTATCTGGATGACATTATTGTCTGGGGTGAATCATTTGAAGAAGAGCTCCTCAACTTAGAGAAGGTATTCTCTAGGCTTAAAGAAGCTGGGTTGAAGCTGAACCTTGAAAAGTGTGAGTTTTTCCAGACCAAAATCAAATATCTTGCCCATATTGTTTCTCCTGATGGTATTGAATGTGATCCCAGTAAACTCGAGGCTGTCCAAAATTGGCCTGTGCCAGAAAATGTTGAACATGTACATAGATTTCTAGGTTTTGCCGGATTTTATCGGAAATTTGTGAAAGATTTCTCTAGGATTGCGTCTCCTCTCTATGCTTTGTTGGGGTCAAAGCAAAGGAAAAAGAAGACGGAGGTCAACTGGGAGTGGGGTGAACCTCAACAAGTTGCGTTTGACTGTCTAAAGACTGCTCTGAGTACACCCCCTACCCTAGCTTACCCCAATTATCAGGAACCATTTATACTGCATGTTGACGCCAGTCGTCAAGGATTAGGTTGTGTCCTTGGGCAACTCAATGATGGCAAGTTTCAACCCATTGCATATGGTAGCCGTACACTGAGAGGGTCTGAGAGGAACTACAGTGCTCACAAGTTAGAGTTCCTCGCCCTCAAGTGGGCAATTACTCAGCACTTCAACGATTATTTGTATGGTCAAAGGTTTACTGCTTATACTGATCACAACCCGTTAGCTTACCTATTGACCACTGCAAAATTGGATGCTACCGGCCATCGCTGGGTTGCAGAACTATCAGGTTTTGATTTTGATATCCGGTATAAGCCCGGTAAATCAAATGTTGATGCCGATGCACTGTCTCGATTACCCAGTAAGTCTGTGTATACCCAGGAAATCACTAGAGACATGCTGCATAGTTTATGGCCACCCAGTGATGAATCTGATGAAGGTTTTGCTTCCTCTCTGTGTTTGTCTGCTCAAGTGTTGCCTGGCGTTGGTGGGGAGTGCCTCACAAGTAGTATTGACTGGGAAGTTGAACAAGGGGCAGATCCAATGTTGTGTCAGTTGAGGGAACTGCTAAAGGGTGATAAGCCCTCACAGCATGTCAGACGGAAAGTTAGTTCTGGCTTAAAGAAGTATCTATCTCAATGGGATAGGCTAATGTGTGTGGATGGGATCATGTACCGTAGGATAAACACCAAGTGTGGTGAAATTAAGCAACTCCTGCTGCCTGTCTCTCAAATCCCTGTAGCATTCAAAGCCCTACATGATGATCTAGGACATTTGGGTCAGGCAAGAACTCTGGCACTCTTTCGGGATCGTTTCTATTGGCCTGGTATGGCAAGTGATCTCAGCCAGAGAATGAGTCAGTGTGATAGATGTATCAGAGCCAAGTCTCCTCATCTACCGCAGGTAGCTCCTCTCAAAACAATTGAAACAACCTACCCATTGGAATTGGTATGTATTGATTTCTTAAAGTTAGAGCCGTCCAAAGGTGGTTATGAAAATATATTAGTTATCACCGATCACTTCACTAAATATGCCCAAGCTGTCCCCACGAGAAATCAATCAGCTCAAACAACTGCCAAGGCACTTTTCGAAATGTTTTTCGTTCATTACGGATTTCCTCGTAGAATCTTGTCTGATCAAGGTCGAAACTTTGAGGGGAATGTAATTCGACAATTGTGTCAACAGTTGGGGATTGTAAAGACAAGAACCACACCTTACCACCCCATGGGTAATGGAATAACTGAACGCATGAATTCTACTCTACTTCGAATGTTACGATGTCTTGATGAACCACAAAAGCAGGATTGGAAGAGTCATGTAGCTTCCCTCGTCCATGCATACAATGCTACTGTCCATGATACGACTGGGTACAGTCCCTACTTTCTCTTATTTGGACGTAAGCCAAGGTTGCCTGCCGATGTTTTCCTGAATCTCCTGCCTGGTGATGACTGTGGAGAGCTTTCAGCTTTTCAGGAAAGGTTAGCGGAGGCGTATCGCCTTGCTGAGTTGGCTACTAGACAAGCAGGGAGGCGACATAAGCGGCAATATGACTTAAGAGTTCGTGGTGCCTGTATCGAAGTAGGAGACAGGGTTTTAGTCAAGAACCTTGGATTCGTGGGTCCTCATAAACTGGCTGACAAGTGGGAATCTGAAGTGTATATCGTATCCACTCAACCTAACCCAGAAATCCCGGTTTATACTGTTTATAAGGAAAATGGATCTGTTCAGAAAACTCGTACTCTCCATCGCAATCACCTCCTACCTCTTTCCCTCCCACTTGGCCATGAGGGGTCTGCTACTGAGAGTATTGAGTCTGTAAACCCTCCTGATCCTTCTGATGAAAGTGAGGATGAGGCCATTGAACCACTACGTCCTAAAAGATCCTGTGGTAAGCCAAAGAGGTATCGAGACCCAAACTTTATTGGTCAGTTATCCATCTCAGCTATTGCAGATAAAGAGTTACAAAATACTTATGTCACTCACTTAATGCGACTGGATAAGATTGAATTATGTTTAAAACTTCAAAAGGAGAGACCAAATGATGAATTGGTGTCACAGCTCTTGCGAACGTTGATTGAAACTCAACTCATTAAGTAAGCTGGCTGATAGTAAATTGTACCTGGTTATGTTATTGCTATTCAGTATTCACCTGGTTGATTTGTAAATGAGTCTAATGCCTAATGTTAAATTTTAGGTTTAAGATTGTTTTATGTTGGTTTTTGATGGCTATGAACATTGTGATTGTGATTGTCATTGTATTTTAATTGTTCTTGTAATAGTGAAACGTGGATAAGTATAATGACTAAATGTGGTAATGTTGATATACTGCATTTCAGCATATACAGGTGTATATCTGAGTTTATAGTCAGGTGTTCATAGTTTTAAATTGTCAGGAGACAATTTATCTTGGGAGGGGCAGATGTCACAGAGCCTGTTTGACAGATGCGGTGAGTGGTGTAAAGTTCACTGACCCTGCCACTGACCTGAGTCTTGACACACTTGGCCAGTCACAAGCACGCTATGCCTATGGAAATTCATCTGAATTGTCTCTGATTTCTTGTACCACGTTCATTGTGTCTTTGTCATCCGGAATGGTCTTTGGGTGTCCACACGTGGTTTGGGAGGTTGAGTTCTCGATGTAATCCAGTGTTACGGTAATCCATAGATGTTTCAAGTTGTATCATATTTAGTAAAAAACTTCGCGTCGCTGGCCATGCTTCATCAGTGTTCATACGGGTTTCCTTGACCTAAGCTGACCTGGCCGAGTTATGACTGTTGCATGGCGGGAAGATTCGAACTGTGTATAAATAGGGTCGCACGCCGGATGGTCTCTCTCTCTTCATTTGCTTCACGTGAAGGTGGTTTGGACCCCCTCCGGGACCTTACGTCAGCCTAACGTGTCGCCGGGGCATGTCGTCTTGAAGTCTTTTCTACAGAATAAAACTTGCCTGAGCACCGACCCCATCAGAGTGGTTAGAATTTCTTTCTGGCGCCCTGTTACACGATTTTTAACATATCCATCTCTAAAGAACGGTCATGTAGCACATAAAGGGCATGTGCTCAAAAAATGTGCTCAAAAAAATGTAGGAAGGCTTATGCAATAGAATAAAGAGTTCTGAATTTGATTGTTTTGGGGTTTTTGATGACTTCGTTAGTCTGAGTATTTTTTATTTATTTGTGACACCCGTCGTTCGCTGTCGTTAGCTCGTCAGCGCTGCGTCTTGAAACACAACCATTAGTTATTCGGTGTGCTGGTACATCGCGAAATAGGGTGCACTGTCTTGTCTTTGGATGTACTAATGGATCTGGGAAGAACTCAAGCAAAGGTGTCTTCCTATTTTCCTCTACATAATCCCTTCGCCGGTCCGAAAGAACTGGCCACACCACACCGAGTGGGTGGCAGTGACACTGTGGCATGGTAACTATTGACTTTGCTCTGCCGGAGCAGTTGTATGATCAAAACAAGCCGTAACCACCGTTTGCGTCTACGTCGGTTCCGGTCTAACATCATTGATGCTGAAGCAGAGACAAATTCTAATATTTTCATGGACAGAACAGTCTTGAAAGCTTACGAGAATAGAAAGAAACAGCAGGGCCCGTATTCTCGAACGAGTTGCGATCTTCGCAACCCGGCTTCTTCGCAAATATTGCTGCGAAAAATCGCAAAAGTTGCGTTTCATCGAAAAGTTAGAATAAAGATCTTCCTACCTTTCATCGCAAAATTTGCGATGTGTTCATACGTCTCGCAACTACAGTCAAAACGGAAACTCTCCGGACATCAAAATTTGCGAATTATTTGTTTACTCTACGAGTTGAGGACGAATTCTATGCATACTCCTTACCTATGAACCGGGGCCTGTCTGAACATTTGTTTATCCGATCTGCAGTTCGATTCCTACCCTCACAATACATGACCTGTCATGCTATTTAATAGAGCAGACGATGTTGTTTTTATCGTTCTCTTGTCAGTCGCGCAAATGTAAAGGTCATCCAACTGCCACCTGTTAAAAATCTAGGTCAGGTTGGCAAAGTCCATCGCGTCATTTGACGAGGGTACCGAGGTTGAATGCAATGGTCAGGGGGTAATGGTTGATCTGCTGTACCCACTTTTGCAGGAGGCGCAATGAATCTAATTTAGCCTCAATTGATACTAAACTGATTTCAAGTTCCCTCTGGATCACTTTAGTATGCGTCAATGCTTAAAAGCAGAGTTAATGATAAAACACTACAAAGGAATTCAAACATATGACCCCTTACAAAGATGTAAATGGTATCGCCCAGTGACGTCACAGTAAACAGTGAATGACGCCATGAAGCCGATCGGCTTTCTAGCATAAAGTATAGCAGACGAAAGTGTGTTGACAGCCGCTTTTTTTTTACGTCGTAAGGTGAAGGTCGTATTACTGCGTTTTCATTGGTTAAAAGATGTAAGCCCACGGAAGAGTCTAATGTCAGGCACTAGAAAAGGGAACGGAGCATTATGTGCCCATGCAAAGTTTCTATACTAACAGTAATTTTAGCGTCTCAAAGTAAAAGCAATGCAAAAGGAATGGGTTTGCAGCTTCAATGTTCACATATATGAGAGGAACTAAAAACGCATGTAAGCTTAATTCAAGCTACGGCTTGACATTGACACAACCTAACCCCCCTACCCAAAATACCAGCAATACTATCGCCCACAGACACGACAGATGACAAGGTAAACAGAGCGACGGCCATAGCGAAACTTGTCTGCTTCGTTTGCGCGAAACTCATAATGTTGGCATCATGTGAATTCTTTTGACAACAGGACTGTGAGTACGCCAAATTCTGTTGGGTCATTGGTTCAAGTTGACAAATATAAACTGATTTTAGGCTTGTCAATGAACCATTTCGTGTCAAATTAGAAAACGAGGCGGCAAAAATAGTTTCCGTGCCGACTATATTCAGTGATCATGGTGGCAATTTTCGTGGCGAGTCACTTAGATCTATTTTGACGAAAGCTCCGACAGCGGATCGTAAAGTTCCATTCACGAATCTAAACAACAATGAGGTGTTTATATGGACATGTTGTGGTATCATTATAAGGCCGCAGTGCAGCTGAAATAGCGTTTTTGTTCCAATGTAAGTGCGCGTGGCTAATTAAGTGACGTCAAATGTATTGTGACGCAATGCGTCGAAAATGTTACTTAGCAGCCATATACGTACAAGTGACACCGACACCCCCCCCCCCCTCCCACCAACTGCTTTTATAAATTAGTAAGCTTGTTAGCTTACTAATAGTAGCTTAGTAGCTTATTATATTTAGGATAATGCGAAGAAAATCGAAGCGAGACATTTACATTATCATATAAATAAATATAGATCTAATAGATCTACAGCAATAAAGTTATCTGTTAAAGACACCATGCAAAGCGGCCGAGAAGCCCCTTTTCGCGATGATTTATTGAAGTTCCATTTAAAATAATTGCTTTGGTCACGAATAAATAATATTTAGGCTGTCAAAACTGACAATACGACCTAAATAAAGTGCCTCATGTAGCTAATTCTCAGGACTTCGCAGCCCATCAGGCGAACTCATTAACATACAGAAAATGACGTAATTGGAGGTAGGAAAATTACGTTCACTCTCTGAAGCATGGCTGAGTGTAACCAGGCCTGGCTCACTCTAAGGAGATAGTGAGCCAGGCCTGGTTAGGCTGAGTGCGGCTGGACCGCTTCGGAACAGGAGGTGTTTTTGTGGGAATTGTTGATGAAGAAGGGGACGGAGCTGATATAGAAGGAAACGGAATCTAGGAGTTAGGCTTATTCAACAACACAGCCGTACTGTTCAACCCTACCGATTCGAGCCGCAATCGGAGTCTGTTGCTAATCAGTCGGCCAGTGCGGCAGCCAAGCCTTCTGATTCTGATAACGACGTCGATGGTACCCGACGGTACCAGCGCGTATGAGCAGCCATGTATCAGGGCTAGGAAGCACTCGTCAAACTGAGTCTGGTGACAGTGCCAGTGCCAGAGCTAGCGTCACATCAACCCGGACCGATAACTTGAGCTGGTGCAGTAAAACCTTAATCATATGATATGTTCCTCACCACTGACAGATCACCACGGTCAGTGCGTGTATCCATGGCTAATGACGTCAATAAAGAAACGATACAAACATGATGAGTGCACCTCACGCGCATCCCTTGCCTTTGTCATAAAGCCAAGAACGCTGACTTCTGTCATTGATAGCCAAACTGTCGGACCGCATGCTGTGAACATAAATTCTTTCGGGTTGGGATTTGTCAAATAAAATGCCCCAGTTTAGTTCAGGTACGAAGGTGCAAACTGGGACATCGACGACTAAACCAAAGTAAGCAAGTGTTGTTGAACTGGCAAGCAAAGAGTAACTGCTTATTCGATTACTATAATATTTAGTGCTTCTGTTCTTGATGACAATCACTACACATAAGCCCCTTTCACGTTCCGCCGCCATATTGGATTTCGCCACCTAGCGAATGAACGGGAAACTACCAGAGGGGAACAAACTGACTTCCCGCGTCGCCTCTCAGCCTTGTGTTCACGGTGAAACACCGAACCACTGGGCCGAAAACTGCTACTTTTAGCACTTCTACTACAAAATGTAATTAAAAAATCTAAAATTGATGGCAAGACTGTCAGCTTGGATAATAAAATCCATTAAAATTGTGACTTAAGTATTTTGGGTCACATTTTGGCGGGTTTGCGTTCGCCGATGGTCCGGGCTGCGGCAGGTAACATAAAGCGAAAATTTGTAGTTGTTTCAGGACCAGTGCCAAACCTGGCAAAGACGGGACAGTGGAGGCCCGTGGGGGGTGGGGGGTACTTAATACCATGCTGAGTTTAGTAAAGCCCCAATTTTTCACTCATCTGTCGGAATCTGTGTTCCATTGCCAGACGGGCTGTATCGTCGCCGCTCCATGCAGACACCGCTCGATTTATTCTTTTTTCTTGGCAAACCCGCTCTATAAATGGACGATAACTTTCGCTCAAAAGGGCATCTTTTTCTTCAGAAATATCTGTTACATAGGGTATCGTTTTCATCCATAGTCCATATGATATATTTTTCATGAGAAATGTCCGCTCTCTCAGGCATCACAAGGCACCCAGAGGCCCCCCGCCCAACCAGATTTTTATAATAATCCCCTCCACTCATTCTGCTCCACCTCCTCCCTCCTTGCCGCCGGATTATCAACATATTTTGCCTCCCATGTTCCTCACCGTCCACGCGGGCTGATCCAGGGTGTTGTAAAGCGGGCGACTCGAGCGGAGGGGGCGATGTTGAATGGGATGCAGAGATCTTCGACAAAGTTTGGGGAGGGAGAGCGGGGGACAGGGTATTAGCCAGAAATTATTTTTTGCCAGCCAAAAATGTGTCTTTTTAAAAACAAAAGTCTTCACTGTGCACCAAAGATATTAATACACCAAGGTGTACTAATTAGAACAGGGCACAGGAGCCCATCAGGTCGCATTTTGAGCTCGCAATCCTACAAACAAAATTCTTTCTCGATGTCATATAAAATTGTGAGTGGTACGATTTTCTCAAGTTCTAAATTTCCTGTTCAAAGGGCCCTTGTTGGGAGAGTAAACAGCACCTAAGTGCCCGCCAAAATCAAAATCGGCCCGCCAAAATTGAAACTGCCTGCCCCTCCGGCGGGCAGGCGGGTCTCTGGCTAATACCCTGGGGGGGGGGGGGGGGGGATTATATAGAGTATGGCCGGTCACAATATTTTAATGAACAAGCACGATCAATCATATATACGGCGGTCACGGGGCGGGGGCGGCCCCAGAGCCCCGCTAGATCAGCGCTGCTCATGCAAGTGCTATATCTCCCCCTTCGAAAACGTTTACTATGTGTTAAACTGATACGAGTACTTGAGGTGGGGGTGCAATAAATGGAACAGCCTGCAGCGTCATTTGCATACATGAAGCATGTTGTCAAATGAATGATAGGTCAGTTTGTAGCTCAATGTCTTAGTCATGTCTGATGCCTGAGGGTTTATTTAATGCAGTACATGTTACCAAATAAATAGATCTAAATACACCCCACCCCCACTGTGCGTCCAACACGCGACGCTCCCATTCACGGCCACTGTTTCTCATCAGACCGTCTGCGTAATCACAAGATGGAGTATTTGTGCAGTTATGTCACATCAAGATTCTCCCTTCAATGTCTTGTTCATGATATTTCTAATACTTTGTCTCAAAACGTTACACTTTACGCCTATACGCCCTTGATGACAAGCCGCATACGGTCTGGGTATGCCGAGCCGTGTGTTGAGAGTCGGTGCGCAAAGCCAGTTTGTTCCCCTCTGGTAGTTACGCCATCCGTCGCTAGGTGGCGCGCAGGCCGGAAGTGGCGAAACTGTAAAGTACCTTATTGGTAAAAGTTCAACATAATCAAAGCGACAGTTTTTGCGTAATCGTTGGAATCATATCGCTGTTATTATTAAACTCGTCGATGCCATCGCATCGGTTGTGCATAATAAGTTATCGTGCCTTACATAGGCTAAGTTGCGCTACATGGGCAAGAAGGCGATATATATTTAGCAAGTCGATTCTTTATAGCAATCACTTTAGCAGGTCGATTCATTATAGCAATCACTATAAAACACTGAAAGATCAGCAAAATCGAAGGGACACTTTTTGCATAATCTTAGTCTAAAAAGTGTAGAGGCCGCGATTGCTTAAAATGCTCTTCTAAGGTTAGCCCGCAACATTGTCACTGACACTGTCAATCGTTATTGACAAAAGAACACACCCTGGCGTTTTCTCGCAACAGCGCCGCTGACACTGAGACTGTTTCCGTGACGGTGGGTGTTGACACCCGACCTAGAACTCGAAGTTCAAGCTTGAATCCCTCACTCGAAAATGGTTGGAACAGCGTTTGGTTTCACAACACGCTTGTCTGTCAGAAATCCCAAATTCTTCTTCACTTTGGGATCGATTTCAAACTGTTCATCAATGAAATGTTCGCTACAAATGTACGTACATTTTCCCGGCCCCTTCTATGCCGCCCGCGTACGCTGCACCTGAGCCGTCCACCGTCGTTTCAAGGCTTCATATCGAGCAACCTGAACAGTCACATACTCTATCCAGTGAGCTTTCGGAGCACCCAAACACGCAGCATGTCTTTACCATGGCAGATGTAGCTAAATATTCGCGCAAAGCACGCCAAACAACGATAAAAAGATGCACATGCGCCTACGGATAACCCCAAAGTCTCCAGTCAACAAACGGTGACCGCGAAGTGTTCACCTCCAATGACGTCATTTCTAGTTTCCTTCCGCATAGAAGATTTTTTGGCGCGTTTTAAAAAAAAGTGAAAAAAAGCCCAAAATGTGTTTTCTGCGTAGAAACAGCTGCGATTGCTTCTGATATAAGCTTATCCAATAATTGGATATTAAACTATTTAAACGTGTTTAGTACCCAATTTGAGTGCAGGGTGTCTTTAACATTAGACCACGAAAGAAAAGAAAAGTGCTAGAACTAAAACCGAAAGGTTATTATGACCCTATATTGTAAATCTGTCATATTAGATAAGTTTATGATGCTTAAAAGGCTAAAACAACAAAGCTTCCAAATTGTTTATCGCGGCGGATACCTATCCAGGAGTTGCGTGCAGAGGGAGGGGGCGGGTGGCAGGGGAGAGGGCACGGTTCGCCCACCTCTCTGGCAGGCCAAGCGCCACACAGTGAATACACTTATGGAGGTAACGCTTCTTCCTTTGGCAATCACTGTGCCTTGAACATCGTGTTTTCAACTGCGCAGTGCTATTCACGTCGTTGTTCAGATATTGTATCTGTCACTGGCGGCTACGGTTGACAATTGACGTCACACATTGAGTGTAACTTGTAGAATCTAATTAAATTGCGTCAAATTGAATGTCCTCTTGACATTGGTGACTTGTGTCCGTCGCATAAATACAGACAACGTGAAATGCGAGTTATCGCCTTGTTAAACGTCTTGAAGGGCCCCACCAGTAAAGGGTTGGATTAACAACTTACTGTATATAATATATCTCGCTCTTCATCAGTTATAAAAGAAATATATAACGGTGCAACCTGTCGTGGCACTTCTCGATATCCTAAAATCAGGAATACCTGTTCGGAAGGCTGCCCAAACCACTGTATGTATTTTGATAACATTGCACAATAAATAACATTATCAATAAAAATTATCAAGAAAATCGTTATAGATAATGCTGTATGTACAGCCAGCATTTCACTCTCCGTCCCTACTATCCCGCCCATCACCATAGCCCATCCTCACTACCACCCCCCACTCGGCCTACACGTCACTTCCGCCCTCCCAATTACCCTTACCCGCCACCGCTCCCTACTGCCCCTCTGCACTCCCTTATTCCTTATAACATTGCACCTGCTGCGTGATAACAGTGAGTAGTACTGTCAATATACACCGCCTCATTTCTTTCAACACTGTACTTCTTTTCGCCACTACACGTACGAGGGGCCAGAGCCACTCAGTTTTCGTACACCCCTCGAGCCGTTACATCATTTCATATTTTCTGTACAGTTGTTAATTAATGCTGGTTTATCAATGATCTGTCATTGCGCAATAATATTAAAAGGTAATTCAATTATGGAATAATTATTGTTGATTGGAATCGAAGCTTTAATTGATGATTGAAGACAAACCACAGATCCATTCATGTAAATTTAAAGGCCAGATGTTCTTTTTTTAAACAACTCCCACTCCGTCATGGTCGAATAATATGTCCCTAATGCCCGGTGCTGTTGAGTTCGCTGAGACAAATCAACATTTCGACAAACTGTCAACTAGAGATCAATCAGTTATATAATTGCGGAATTGTAAGCCAATCAGCGTTGAGCATTTTAGTCAATCAGCGTTGAAATTATTGTCCTTGGTATCACGTTGATATTGTTTGCTTTATGACAGTCCTGCATGCCTGTGCGATTGTATGCAAGACGTTATGAATGCTGCTCTCCTTGTATATTTGCTAGGTGGCAGTAGTGATAACTGTTAAACCTCAAAATCCTGTTTGATGTTCACTAAATCTCGGCCTCTTACCATGGTAGGGCTCCCTAGACTGTCATTATGAAATCATGACAGCTTGATTGTCTGACGGACAGGTTTACTGTGTGATGAGATGTACTCGGACAGGGTTCACTGACCCGTCATAACGGACCCATGGCTGATTGGTGGTGTGACAGACAGGTTCACGATGTGATGAGATGTACTTGGACAGGGCTACCGGGGGCGTCAGAAAAGGACCCATGGCTGATTGGTGGTGTGACAGACAGGTTCAATATGTGATGAGACGTACTTGGACAGGGGCTCTCTGGCCCGTCATAAAGGACCCATGTCTGGTTGGTCGCGTTGTAATAAATTCGCTCTGTCCACTGGGAGAGTTTTGTCATCTCAATACTAAATGAGCCGAGGGGAAAATGTGAAGGAAATGTGAAAAATATAGCCCCCAAAATATTTACAATTTAACTTCACTCTAAAATACTGTCTGATGGAATTGTACCTCTTCGTTAATGTAGCCTTCGCCCCCCACCCCTCCCGGACACCGGTGAAGTAGGCCATGGCAACAAGAATTGAATACTACTGATTTGAGGGCCTGCACAAAAGCACCCGATGACTTTGCGGCATGCGTTTATTTAATTGTCATATAATACTTTACATATACGTGATACATTGGCAGATCAGACACAGGCCAGAACAGGTTGCATCAAGCTGTGAAGGCCAATACAGGAGTTCTAGTGAATGCATGGATAATGTTTATACCAGTCTGGAAATGTAAGTATTAGTAATACAATACTTTTATACGCTATATATTCAGCAGACATGCGGTTCACCAGATGCCGATGCTCCGATGCGCCACGTGCCGGGGCGAACTAAACAAAGTGATATCCCATCTGGTGGCTATATACACATTACGGGCACCAATACACTGAATACAGCAGCAATATGCGATATGATATGACGTCAAGCCAGTATACAATACTTATTGGTGGACACCATGATATCAGTCCGCCAAACCAATAGACACTTCGGACCATGATATCAGCCCACCAAACCACTTATTGGTGGACACCATAACGTTATCTGTATGGAAGGCCTATATCGCTGTCGCATATAGATCGACATCGTTTCCACTGTAGTCTAGTTATCTAGTTAAAACTATCCAAGCAATTGTTTCCACCGAAATCCACTCAATGAATGTCATTTATTGCCTGGAAACATTCCAATGACAATGTGCAATAAAACCGTGGACTACACTTAAATCTGTGACGTAGCGCACACATAGCTTCCAACTAATGATCAGCTGTCAGGCCGAAACAACATTGCCGGCCATATTTACCATTCCATAGTAAGTAAATACTACATTTCTATTAAGTGTGAATGTACATTATTCGTTGCAAGGCATTATGCCATTTTGTGCTATATGTGTATATATATTGGTATAAATAACCTATTTACTGCATTGAGACGTAGTTTGAAAGAACATTATATAAACTATTAATGCAAACTCTAATATAGTATGCTTCACTTACTCTGCTGAGAATTACTATAACACACTAAACTTTTCGGCACATCACCTGGCAAAAACGCAAATTTTTTTCTTCGGAATGTAACAATTTGGATAACATATCAAATAAAACAGAAAGCATGGGTTGCACTTAGGCGCCTATGCCTTGGGCTGTAATAGAAATGTTTGCGTTGTCGGACTGTTGTAGTCATACGATGGAACATTATTTGATAATTCTGAATTAACATTAAAAGGGTCGCAAGGAGGGCAATATGTGCGTGGGACACCTTATGAATCGTGCCGGGGGGAGGTGGGGGGCGGGGGGGGCTGTACATTACATATTATCGGCCAGATAATCACACACAGTAAATCTGCACCGTCTTCGCTTACACTTGCCAAGAAGGATAGATACAAGGTTGTATTAGCCTTAGGTTGTATTAGCATGAAGCAACAAGGATGCGATGTTATATCTCCGGCAAGCAATTGTCTTATATTTCGCAAATATGTAAATATATATTCTTCATGATTATAGAGTCACCATAAGAATAACAACCACTAGTTTGCAACGAGTGCGGTATGCGAGAACGGCTTATCTGGTTTTATCATGGTGAGAACGAGCTTCTTCCAGAAGGGGGTCTGGTCTCAGATACACTGGCTCCACGGGGACAATCATGTTCAGTGAGTGGATAGTGGAACAGCGACTGACCTTTGAACTTAGGAGGTGATAAACAAGTGTAACGCTTTCTGCTATCTACTATTGTCGCATTGGTCCGCTTTAACCATTCTGCAAACCATAATAGTCCACAGTTACATGCAAATGGGTTACCACCAAGGGCCACTTTCTTCATATCAGACCCAAAATTGTGCGGGAGTGTGGACTTGTTGAAACCGGTGAAAAGGTTGGTGTCCAGATACAGAGTTGTCAATCTTAACTGATGTATTTCAGGTGGTAATTCTGATAACCCGTTGTTTGTTAATATCAATTTCTTTAGCTGTCGCGAGTTGCTGAATGTACCGTTTGGTATTACAGCAATATGGTCACTGTCTAAGTACAGTTCCTCCAGTTTGGACAACCTGTTAAACAACCTGACCTCGTCCAGGCGAAAAAGCTGTTGCAAATTGATTCCTCCTACATCTAGTGTCTGTAGATTAGGACAATGGTTGAAAATTGTCTCGTCCGGAAACCGAAAATTCGTCCCCGCGAGGCCTAAATGTTGTAACGTCGACAAGTTAAATGCCAGTGGGTCCACCTGTTTCAAATGGTTATTGCTCAATAGAAGGCGGTTCAGCTTTGAAAATCCGGAAAACACATTGGCTTTTAAGTGTGTGATGTTATTGAATTCGAGGTTAAGCCGATGCAATGCTTCTATACCTCTGGAGGCGTTTGTCGGTAGCTCCGATATGTGGTTGTTCTGTAAGTATATAGCTTGTATGCTAGGAAGAATCGATCGCCAAAATTCAGGAAAGGATTTGATTGCGTTCCCAGCCAGATTCAGGACATTGAGACGGCTTAAATTTACAATACTCTTTGGATTCAATGTTGAAATTGCGTTCCTCAGGCTCAGGTACTTCAAGTCGTGCAAACCTTGGAAGGCGTTATCAGGGAGGAGTCCGAGGTTGTTGTTCTCCAACTCTAACTTCACGAGCTTCAGAGAAATCATGCAACGAAAGGTTGCGTTATCAAACGTCATCTTTAGGCTGTTCAGGTCCAGGAGCGAAATGGTTGTGTCCCTCAAAGCGCACACAACGCGTGTTATGACGTCACTTCCGCTTCGAAACTGATTCCCGCTAAAGTCCAGCTGTTTCAGCTTAGCGATGTGGACGAACGACCTTGGTCCGATCGTGCCAATCTGGTTTCTCATCAAGTTTAAAGTCAGCAATTCCGGCATTCCGACAAAATCTTGGCTGGTGAGGTGTTTGAGTCGATTACCCCTCAGGTTGAGGTGGAGGGTGTTGTTTGGGATACCAGCGGGCACTTCTGCTAAGTTCCTGTTAGAACAGTCAACCGCATGGTTTCGTTGGGAACACTTGCATTTCGCTGGACAGCTTGCCCTGGTAACATGAGGCCCCGTCAAGGCCAACATAAGAATGAGCGCGGCTCGTACCCCCATGTCTGTTCACCCTGCAATCAGAATAACAACGATAAGAAATAAAGAGACGCGTTCTGTCATACACACGGGTAGTACCGTCATGTAAGTTAAAGCTTGGTATATTAATAAACTGCTCGCTACAAATGCCCGTACATCTGCGCTTCTACACATTGACTCTACACTAATGTAATTTCGAGCAATACTGGAAGCCGGCAGTCTGCACTACAATAAGGACCGCCCCGCCTCCCGCCCCCGCGGCCATTCTTGAATATCTTAAGTATCCACTCGACTATGTGCGGTATTACTTACGTTCTTTCCTTCCTGGCTCCTACACTCCTGAATCCGTTCACCACGCCGAGCGTCTCTTCGCGGCGTCTAGTCGACTGGCTTCCGTCGGTTACTGCCAACCGTTCGGGATCTGGTTTGTGGCTGACAGTGAAACAAAAGTGAAAGAAAAGCAAGCTCGTAATTACGGCGTCGATCACGTTCCTATGAATCGTATATAAGTATAGCTCTCTATCGCATGTACATCCGGTCGAGTAGAGTAATCAAAGGAATGGGAGTCGAGGGTGGGTATATATGTTTATATAGGAGAATGGAGAGGGGAGGGCTGGAGAGGGTATGGAGAAGGGATGGTTGTGGGTAGATCGTGTTGTTCGCTGCCAATTCGCTTAATGACAGTTATAGACGTATCCGGATGCTCGGCATTTATATCTGTCCACCAGCCTGGCGCGGAGGGCCGGTGGGAGGGGGTGGGGGGGAGGGGTCCTCGTGCCTTAAACATCTAGACATCCATACCGACCACATGTCTAATCCGGCCACATATCTAAACCGACCACCTGTCTAAACCGGCCACCTGTCTAAACCGGCCACCCGTCTAAACCGGCCACCTGTCCAAACCGACCACATGTCTAATCCGGCCACATATCTAAACGGACCACATGTCTAAACCGGTCCCTTGAGTGAAGCGGCCACCTGTCTAAACCGGCGACCTGACCAAACCGACCACATGTCTAATCCGGCCACGTATCTAAACGGACCACATGTCTAAACCGATCCCCAGAGTAAAGCGGCCACATGTCCAAACCGACTACATGTCTTAACCGGTTCCCTGTCCAAACCGGCCACCTGTCCAAACCGGCCACCTGTCCAAACCGGTCACCTGTCCAAAGCGACTTTCTGTCCAAACCGGCCACCTGCAAAAACCGGCCACATGTCCAAACCGGCCACCTATCTAAACCGACCACATGTCTAAACCGGTCCCCTGAATAGAGCGGCCACATATCTAAACCGACCACCTGTCTAAACCGGCCACCTGTCTAAACCGGCCACCCGTCTAAACCGGCCACCTGTCCAAACCGACCACATGTCTAATCCGGCCACATATCTAAACGGACCACATGTCTAAACCGGTCCCTTGAGTGAAGCGGCCACCTGTCTAAACCGGCCACCTGACCAAACCGACCACATGTCTAATCCGGCTACGTATCTAAACGGACCACATGTCTAAACCGATCCCCAGAGTAAAGCGGCCACATGTCCAAACCGACTACATGTCTTAACCGGTTCCCTGTCCAAACCGGCCACCTGTCCAAACCGGCCACCTGTCCAAACCGGTCACCTGTCCAAAGCGACTTTCTGTCCAAACCGGCCACCTGCACAAACCGGCCACATGTCCAAACCGGCCACATATCTAAACGGACCACATGTCTAAACCGGTCCCCTGAGTAAAGCGGCCACCTGTCTAAATCGGCCACCTGTCCAAACCGACTACATGTCTTAACCGGTCCCTTGTCCAAACCGGTCACCTGTCCAAACCGGCCACCTGTTCAAACAGGCCACCTCTCCAAACGGACCACATGTCTAAACCGACCACCTGTCCAAACCGGCCACCTGTCCAAACTAGCCACCTGTCCAAACCGACCACATGCCTAAACCGTTCCCTGGAGTAAAGCGGCCACCTGCCTCTTACGGCCAGACACACAGTGTCGGGTAGCGGACCTTCATGGTCGTGACGTCCGGGGCACGTGCCTCCCTGATCAAAATATTGGGGGGACGGATATCTTTGTGTCCCCCCAATAATTCAAAACTAACACATGATATTTCTTCCTTATTATCCCGGTAAATTCTTACGATAAAGGTCAGAGATCTTTTCATGGGTGCGTCAAGAAAAGAAACACGAGTTATCTGATAAAGGTGTTACGTTTTGCGCGAAAAACACATGAAAACACTTTTCTTACTTTTGGGATTGTAAAACGCAAAGTAAGAAAAGGAAGTAAGTAAACCCTGATCTCGAATCGGCCATGCGAATGTGGACTTTTGCTTCATATCCCTTAATTTATTCTAGATTTGCATCAAATAGTGTAGATTATCTCAATGGGATGGGGGGCTACGTAACTCTACAATATAGGGCCCCAGGGGGCCTTTTTCGACACGCGATTTAAAAAATCGACAAGGCGACATTGGGGTTGCCTTAAAATCGATATGTGACCGAAGACTTAGCGACACGCGACATGGACCTCTTCTTAAAATCGACACGCGACATGGCTACCCCCTGTCAGGGGCCCTCAATCTATCCGGTGAGGGTGGTCCAAATAATATGGAGAGTGCATGCGATCGGTGTCATCATCGATACATATGTGCCGAGAAATACTTATCTCACCAATACTTCGAAGTTCTTGATTCCATCAAAGAAGAACTGGCGTGTCGATTTGAGTAACGGGACATAACTGTAGTGTAGTTATTGACCAAAGATATTAGTACACATTAGTGCGGTGTACTAATATCTTTGTTATAGACATAGAATCCAGTGGCGAATCCAGGGAAGGGGGGGCGGGTGTACAGGGGGCACGTGGCCCCCACTTCGCTGGAAAGTAGGCGAAAGAGCTTGGTTCTGCACAACCGCATCAGCCCCCCCCCCTCCTCTTCCTCCCAGTCGCAAGATTCTCACTGAATCCGCGCGTGGATAGCGCCCCGCCCCCCCCCCCCCCACCACACCCACGTCGTTCGTTATTCCTGTATCCGGCACTGGAATATGTCCTGTTATGTGCCTCTAACGGCTTTTCTGATGTCGTTATCGATAATTGAAAGACAGTTTATGGTGATGACATAGACTTATCCAAGCTGACAGTTAAATTTGCCATAGTTCTTGCAGCGGTACCACTGTACTTTAAACACAGTGAGTATAACAAGAAAGAAAATGTGGCTGTTTTTTTAAGTTACTATGTGCCATCTTGAACAAGACTCTCGTTTGCAAACTGCTTACCTAAAGAAAGTAGATGAACTCTCACGCATTTATTGCACAATCCCCGTCCTCACAGAGGCAGCAGATAAAACATTTTCTACGTTACGACGACTAAAACGTATCTCAGAAGGTTAAATCGTTGTCTTCTTTGACGCATATCTATATCTTCAATATACAATAACATCTTCCTTTGTGGCTTCCAATGAGAGGCGACTGCATGTTTTTGTTACTTTGATAACGAATCAGCGTCAGCATTTTAGATGCATAGATCGTTGCAAAATGGTCATAAATGAGAGCTGTGAAAATGTAGAGTACTGTCTGTTGAACATGATAGTAGATTAATATAATAATTTCTGTTGTTACAGATGACACAGTCGGAACAAACAATTATGTCCAGCAATAAGGGTCCAGTAATTGATTTTATATTCTCATACTATATAAGGACGAAATACACACAAGTGGTCTGAACCCCACGTTTTCGGTAAATGCCATGACCTGTCAGCCATCGTCCTTAAAACTGTAGGTCAGAATAAAACTGAAGGGCAAAACAACATTTATTTAACCTGGCGTGATAACTGACGACCAGTTTCACTTTCTGGTGACGTTGTTAAAGCCGACGTATGATACTCGTGTTCAAATTTGTTTCTTTGGCTAAACATTAGGCCTAATTGCGTGGTATCTGCAGACCATTGCTAAAACTGCAATAACACAGTGGACTACAGGCAGAGCAGTTTCACTTTGACGGGCTAGATCTCTATAAATAGCGTTAGTCATGAGGGCTCAAATGCGGTGACTCACTGGCGGACAACGACCGAACGAAAACTGTACGATGCCCGTACCCATATTGGGATCTATTGGCTGTGCCCAGGGGAGGGGTGGGGAGAGGAACGGGTGTTCACGCTGAGTATGGCGTACACTTTCCTTACTTTCCTGGCTAAAATTACCTTCTGGACTTGTGCCCGGTGTGGTAGGCGTGGTTGTCCCCTCTAGCAGTATCTATCCTAATGGCGCCATACATGGAGCAGAGATGGTCTCCGGGCCTGGTGTGGTAGGCGGGGTTGTCCCCTCTAGCTGTATATATCCTAATGGCGCCATACATGGAGCAGAGATGGTCTCCGGGCCTGGTGTGGTAGGCGGGGTTGTCCCCTCTAGCTGTATCTATCCTAATGGCGCCATACATGGAGCAGAGATGGTCTCCGGGCCAGGTGTGGTAGGCGGGCTTGTCCCCTCTAGCTGTATCTATCCTAATGGCGCCATACATGGAGCGGAGATGGTCTCCGGGCCTGGTGTGGTAGGCGGGGTTGTCCCCTCTAGCTGTATCTATCCTAATGGCGCCATACATGGAGCAGAGATGGTATCCGGGCCTGGTGTGGTAGGCGGGGTTGTCCCCTCAAGCTGTATCTATCCTAATGGCGCCATACATGGAGCGGAGATGGTCTCCGGGCCTGGTGTGGTAGGCGGGGTTGTCCCCTCCAGCTGTATCTATCCTAATGGCGCCATACATGGAGCGGAGATGGTCTCCGGGCCTGGTGTGGTAGGCGGGGTTGTCCCCTCTAGCTGTATCTATCCTAATGGCGCCATACATGGAGCAGAGATGGTCTCAGGGCCTGGATTTGTGCGGTGTGCTAACCACTATATCAACTGATCGATCCCCTGGCGAACGTCTTTCGGCCGTGTGTTTCCGCATGTGGATGGGCAAGTAGGCGCATTGGAGGAAACGTCTTGGGACACACAGTTCACAGTTGCCTTAGTGTCCACGATCTTTTAATCGCATGACACTTCTATACTAGATTTTTTGTTGTTGCGTATATACATGTGTGTTAATAGTGTGGCAGAGCCACGAAATTGCTCTAGTGGCGCCACCTAGCGAGTGAGCAAGGTGAGGGGTGGAGGAGACTATCCAAGCGGAGTGAGCGCGCCACGTGGCGGTGGGAGGTGGAGGAGACTATCTAAGCGAAGTGAGCGCGCCACGTGGCGGTGGGAGGTGGAGGAGACTATCTAAGCGGAGTGAGCGCGCCACGTGGAGGTGGGAGGTGGAGGAGACTATAGAAGCGGAGTGAGCGCGCCACGTGGCGGTGGGGGGTGGAGGAGACTATGCAATCGAAGTGAGTGTGCCACGTGGCGGTGGAAGGTGAGGAGACTATAGAAGCGGAGTGAGCGCGCCACGTGGCGGTGGGAGGTGAATGAGACTATCAAAGCGGAGTGAGCGCGCCACGTGGCGGTGGGAGGTAGATTAGACTATCCAAGTGGAGTGAGTGCGCCACGTGGCGGTTGGAGGTGGTGGAGACTATGCAAGCGAAGTGAGTGCGCCACGTGGCGGTGGAAGGTGAGGAGACTATAGAAGCGGAGTGAGCGCGCCACGTGGCGGTGGGAGGTGAATGAGACTATCCAAGCGGATTGAGCTCGCCACGTGGCGGTGGGAGGTAGATTAGACTATCCAAATGGAGTGAGCGCGCCACGTGGCGGAGGGAGGTGGATTAGAATATCCAAGTGGAGTGAGTGCGCCACGTGGCGGTTGGAGGCGGTGGAAACTATCCAAACGCAGTGAGCGCGCCACGTGGCGGTTGGAGGCGGTGGAAACTATCCAAACGCAGTGAGCGCGCCACGTGGCGGTGGGAGGTGGTAGAGACTATCCAAGCGGAGTGAGCGCGCCACGTGGCGGCAGGAGGTGGATTAGACTATCCAAGCGCGAGTGAGCGAGAATAGCGCAGCACGATAGTCTCCAGCCGAACAAGTCGTCAGGTGAAGGTCATATCGCTTGGTTTTCATGGGTTAAAAAAGCGGACCCATGGAAGAGTACAAATACAAATTTCATATACTAATAGTCATTTCAGCTTCCACAAGCACAGTTTTTATGATTTTCCGAAGATAGTAAACAATGAGTTTGTAGATTCTATGCGCATACGGCAGCTACAAGAAGAGTAACCTAATCTAATCGCGATCTGCCCCGACAGTTTACATCTTAAATTTAAATTGGCGATTGTTAACTCTTCGTTTCGGCTAACTGGTAAGGAAAAAAAAATAAGGAAACCCACCCCAATCATTGTCAAGCAGCGCGCCATTTTGCCGGAGCAAAGTGACGTAAATTGTGACCCTTCATGTGGCGCCGCCTTACGTTATAATTGGGAGTTATCTCGCGGAGGGAACTCTCCACAGTGGAGGTATCCCTACAGGGGAAACGCGTGAAACGAGAGTTCAGAGCCGCGATTTACGGATGCATTGCGGCAGTTGCAAGCCGCGCAGTAGACCATAATCTTAGTGTTTCATGGAACATAACATCCAAACAAATTGATGTCTTGCGACGTTTGTCTTGGTAAAAAAAAAACATGATTTGAGAATCGCAGCTATTTATATTAGCGATGATCACGCGCTCTTGTTTTGCTCACACAGCTGGCGTAATTTATTGTTTAATATAATTAGAATATGACGAACTAATTGGTCAATCGCGGACAAACCTCCAAAAAAGGCTGTCGTGTGGTTGCTCGGCGAAATCGTGGCTGGCGGTTACTTATAAATTGTATTATGATCTGCAGACAGGAAGGAATATCCTGTACTTTGGAGGATAGACACTTGGGTATTATAAGATTCGGCAAAGCAGCGTTAGAGGCCAGGTTGGCGGCTTCCTTTAAACACTGAATTTCATTCTACCAAGGTGTGACGTTTTCGTCACTAGGACACACACGTCATGGTAAGCATCGTTATTGTAGATGTCGTGACTGCACATCATGTTTGAGCGTCATTGCACCCGTCGGGATTGTTTGTCATTGCACACGTGGTGTTTGTCATTGCACACGTGGTGTTTGTCATTGCATACGTGGTGTTTGTTTGTTATTGCACGCGTCGTGTTTCTGCATGCCGTCATCGTGACGTGGATAAACTATGGATAAGGTGCACAAATAATAACTAGAATAACGTTGTTTCCACGACTTTATGGGACATCGGAAAATACAGATCAGCTGCAATAACCATATAAAAGACGGATATCTCAGACAATAAAAGAAACAGTTCTTGAATACAAACAATATTATGGCTATCATAATATGGTTAGCTTATCTGGAGTTCAAAGTTTCTATGTAAATGTAACATAATGCAATTTAACACAATTTGCCCCGCCATACTTGGCTAAACATGCTTTGGTTGTATGTTGAAGTGTGGGCGGCACGTAATCGGCTCTGGTTTCCACGTCTCATCCTTCGGGCGCTCCAAGCGCCAAGTCAGCGTGGCGCTCATCGGCGGACGGTGGAGGGTAGCTCTAACTCGCCATAAGATTACACGGGCCTATAGCAGCTGGGGTGTGATAGACCGCTGTAATACTTGACAACGTATTTACAAGCCGAAACGATTGTGGCAATATACTACGCATGCACCGCCCATTCGTCTGGGTAAACAGTTTTCAACATGTAAGCAGTGTTTTTAACCGGTAAACAGTTTTCATCATGTAAAGAGTTTTCAACATGTAAACAGTTTTTGACATGTAAACGACCCATGACAATACACTTTACATCAAATAAAAATGCAACTTTTATCAAATAAATTTATCTCGTAAGCATCACCTCCTGATATCCCATCATATTACGAAATCTTGGGCAAACGTCTTTTCTTCATCTAATATCCAAATCTGCTGGCTGCACTGAAGGTTCCATCGCCAGATAGGTTTGTTCTGGACACTCCAAAATATATCCAAGAAGGACGCAGGCAGATTGTTGTCGATACGACTGATACAATCCGTTTGTCCCCCGATTAAACGTCACCGTTGCAGGGAGATGTGGTGTCGCGATGAACTGATGAAGCGAGATCTGGTGTCGCAGAGGTACACGCAAATGGACATGTCATCCTGCAACAATTATTTGTAATTATTATACAACTTAAGTGTAAACCATGTTGGGTTACGGTCAACATGTTGGTTGCAGATTTTTCGTGGCAGATATATTATTATGGGCACATGGAATAAGTAGTAGTAATATTACCTTATAAGGTTACAAACCTTTCTTTTATTACCTGAAGACACATGCAGCTTTGAAAGAAATCTAACCATACAGGAGCGGTTCGAGAAGTATTCCAAGAGGGGTGATTCCCCCACCACCACCGCCACCACTCCTAGGGCCCCTGAGGGGGATTAGACATGTCGCATGTCGATTTGAGAAGAGGTCCATGTCGCATGTCGACTTTAAAAAGAGGTCCATGTCGCATGTCGACTTTAAAAAGAGGTCCATGTCGCCTGTCGACTTTAAAAAGAGGGGCATGTCTTATGTCGATTTTAAGAAAAGATCCATGTCGCGTGTCGCTAAGTCTTATGTCGCATGTCGATATTAAGTCAGCCCCAACGTCGCGTTGACGATTTAAAAAATCGCTGTGTCGCCGTGTCGAAAAGGGCCCTACCCCTAGATCCCGAGCCGGCACAGATAATTTGTAGGCGTTTTCTCGCTACTTGCTCAGCAACAGTGACAAACCGGCCACTTGGCCACAATGTTGACTCGGAGTCTCATTAAAAATGAGCCCTATAACAGTCGAAGTTACCCTAGTTACCCCAGAGGCCGCTAGGAGGCGTTAGTCGCTCCTTGTTGCTCCTGAAGGGACCCCAGGGCCAGGTCCGTCCACTTCTGCTCCTGCTCCAGAAGGGTCTCTGTCGTCATTCCGTTGTCGGGTTCCGGCTCGGGGAGCTCCAGCTCCGGCACCATGATGTCCTCGTGCGGCAGCCGATCCTCCCGCCAATCCCGGTCGACGAGATCCAGAAGACTTCCGTCCCTTATCACCTCGCTGTCCATGACGTCACGCCTGTCCAGAACATTATATCATACATGTACCGCAAACAGTTTGGCCACGTGGCATAAATACAGCCTTTATAAGTTTAATATAAAGAGTCATCTAATCAGAAGAAATCTTATCAGAACAACAAGGCTCATTTATCACAGTACCACCCTCACCCACTAGGATCCTGGGAGGGATCAGCTGATGAATACCAGAGTAAGCTGATAGATGCCATATCTGTCCTGAGCCAAAAGTACCGAGGGAGGTATATTTAGTATAGTGTATTTGTACCCTAGCCCTGGCACGGTTCTTAGCATTATCTGGGGAACATGGGGAACACAAGTATTTAATACATGTACTTCCAAGGATATTCATTTAGAATTACTATCATTACATGAGGGTTGACGGTCTCGAGGTCAGGGGCAGTTTGATGGAGCTCTGATAGCTATGTAGAGGTGAAATAACAATCATCTCCTGCACTGGGCAGTCTAGGACAAAGCCATATATATCAGTAACACTACAGTACAGCCCCTTGCACCTTCCGGACCATAACAAATGACGGCCTGTTATTAAATCTGCTGTGGATGACGGTATAAGCTAGACTGTCAGTCACTAGAGGCCTACCTGATCCATACCAGATGCACTTCACACCTCACCCAACCCCATGCCCTCTGCATGTACCCTCCACCTACCCGTCTTCTCTCCTGTCCTCACCACCCCCATAATCAATACTACTGACATCTGTTAGTACTGAGGAAGTTATTCCTGGCATCACGGCCCCTTTATCTGGGGTACAGACATACAGTAATCATAATCGGTAATCACTTTTCAAGTAATTATACTTCATTACATTGATTGTAAGCATAATCGATTACATTGGTTTTGAAAGTAATGTTATTGTAATCATGATTACAGTGGTCCCTGCATTACAAGACCCCCTAAGTTATCTGTTTTTTCTGCTGTGCAAGGAACATGTTAAAGCACCTTTATTATGCAACCCCCTCGCTAATGTGACTTACAACTGAAATTTTGGCTCATTACGACTGGCACACAATCCAATCCCTTTATTAACCTGCTACATGGTGGTGGCAGTTGACTTGATTGGCTCTGAATAAACAACACATTGTGTTAATCTGATTGGTTGTTTAAATCTAACCCCTGGGTCCAAAGGGACTTTTAATATATTCCTCTCAATATATTATGCCATCAAAATATAATACCTGTTAATTTTATATAGGGGCGCTATTAGAAAATTTGACCATGATCACATATGATGCATTAAAACATCCCAATATAGTCAGAGGCAATCATTCGACATTTCGTGACAGACAAATGTAGGTTCCCCTCTGACGGGGTCGTGCGCTGTATGCCTGTAATTCCCTTACAAAACATCGCAGATTAAAATGCTATTCCGGATATTATGAATTTAACACAGAGTTTAGAGTTGATGCCCGAGTCTGTGCGAGTTTCAAGACTAAAATTCACTACAATACAAAAATTAAAACCCACATAATTTGCACAGCCACCCAGATTGCTTCAATATATACTCTCCTAAATGTATTTTATGTTAATACTACAAATTCATTTACACTGAAGCTGGCCAGACAGGCGTCTAACTGCATGGTAGATTTCATTAGCAGAATGCTAATGCTATTATGGATATGTGGGGGAAAGACTCTGAAGCTGTATTATAGTGCCATTGGTCGAGAAGAGTTTAGCGAAACAACCTAGTGTCGACACACTTTTTTGATGTCAGATGATGGAACAAGGTATATAGAATATGTAAACACTATAGTCTACGTTTTTTGGCACATGCTGGTACCCGTGAATGCAACTTGGTTCCCAGCTTCATTAGCAAATGACTCTCCGCTAGAGGGAGTTGTCAGTCGCTCACTTCCAACTTAAAGACAACAGCAGCGCCCTCTGTCACAGATAATTCACGGTTACAAAGTTTGGGACCCAGGTTACAAATGGTTTAAATGATGACGGGACTCGCCAGGTGCTGCATTTGCGTGGCGGTTAGTCAGGAAAAGTTGTGTACTCTAATATCTCTTTACAAAAATGTAGCCGTAACAACTTACTGAGTACTGTTGACACTCTTTCTTGTTGTCAGAAGATAGAACAAGCAGGTCCATAGAATACATAAACACTATGATTGTAGGCATACATGCAATATGAAAAAAGCTACAGTCGATTCCCGACTGGCGTCTAAAGAAGTTTGCATGGATACTGTTGTGCTCCTAGAGAAGCGGGTCTTGCCTGGGGGCACTTGCTCCAAGGTTTACCCATACCCCATGGTTTGTTTGGGAAGGAATAAGTGGTGTTCTAAAGCACAGGCACAGTAAATCGACTGACACCCCCCCCCCCCCCCCCCACTACTGTGCCTGTGTTCGACTATCTAAAGTAAACTTTAATTTAAAGACAGTGAAGTCTACAATCTCAAAGACAAATCTCACTTTGACTGTTTGAACACTATTGAAATTCCGTACATTAACGCAAAGATGTTAAGATTACGCTCAAGGTACCACAATTGGTGTTAGATAAGCTCTAAAACTCACTTCGGACATCAAAACTCAGCAAAGAAGATGTCAACACTCACGAGCGATAACGGACCGCAAAATGATTTCTTCAAACACGTTCGCCCGAGGATAAGATATTGAGCATCGTACCAGCAGCCGATAGTTCACAAACCCGACAACGGGAGAGGCAGAGCCAGCCAGGAAAACAATCCAGGTAGTCGCTATTAAAACTAAAGAGCAGCTGTTAAAACTCCAGATTTGTCATTTGCACAGAGGTGAAGGACCTAACTTTGCTGGCATCTGTCCGTCTGCGAAAGACGATTAGATGGATTTGCAGCTTTGTTTTGGATTATAGGGGAACATGGGGCAAAATGACCACCTTAACTTTATTTGTAATTTTTGGAAGACAAACAAAGCGATAAAAAGAGCCAAATTTTGGTAAACTGACAACAGTAGTATTGTGAATGACATAGCTTGGATATATGTGAGTGACATGAACACAGTTTTTACTAGCACAAAAAATGTTTTATGTCACAGTGGGTCATGCCCCGGCCCCCCTTCCCAGCCAGCATGGCATTATCGGCCCAACGTTGTTTTTAGGTAGGCAACGCAACCGTTTGCTAGTATACATAGGCGCAACGTAATACCGACCGTCATCTGCGCTCTGCACCCAACCGTTGGCAATGGAATGTTGGCCCAACATTGCGCCTACGTACCAGCGTACTGCCGTTAGCGCAAAACACAGCGCCATCTAGCGAGTTTTTGAAGCGACACTTTCATGCGGCACAGATAATTTCCAAGTGACTGTAAGTTATCGTGAATTTTGAGATTTTGATTCATTTGGCGCATTATTATTGTCTCGTCGGTCTGTTTTATAGTATCGGATTATGTAATTTATGCACTGACTTAATTAGAACTGTAATATAATGGTACAGCGGAAGAAAACGGTCACTGAGTATGCAGTTTCTGGCCTATCCTGCATTATCGCTCACACGAGTGCCTAGCTCTTTTGTAGGGGCCCGGATATTTTGTATGATGTAATTACTGCGTTTTTCCGCGCCGATGTAGATTCAGAAAATGTTTAGTCCGATGATTTTGGTATCCAAATAAGTGTGTAACGTTGCATAAACCATTCCGGGCGGCAGCCTCAGCTCAAATGGCTGCTTTCTCGGCATGCCGTAATCTCGCCCCCCGCCAGCCGAGCGCGAAGTCTCGCAGTGGAGGGGGGGGTGGGGGTGCATTAGCGTGCGGTGCCGAGTGCCGAGGAGCCGGCTTCGCTCTGGTTGGGGAGAGGGGTGGGGGTGTTACTGGACAGTGGACCGAGGAAGCTAGTAGGTGGGGGGTGGCGTCGCGCACGGCATAATTCTTATGTTGGGGAGTGTCAATTTATTATGTGTGAAAAAGCCGTTACGACCGGTGGCTGGCTTAATGTCGATTGGTGTTGGTGCGAAAGGCATGAGGGCGGGCGGCGAACTTAGTAGAAATAAAAACCTGAGAGCGGCGAAATAGGATTAAAAACCTGAGCAAGTGAAGGAACAGACACAAACACCGGTGTAAGTTAAATGAAGCATTTTATTTTATTTTATTATTTAAACTCCTGAGACCCTGATTGGTCTCCCTCGCTAAGCGATTGACACGATCCAGAAACCGGAGGGAGTTAGTCGCCCCGTCAAACCGATTATCCGCCCTGGGCAGAATTCCCGAAAGAATCACCCGAGAGGTCGGGCACAAAGATCGGAGAATTGCAACCAGAGTTGCATAATCATCGAGAGGCGGTTGACCACAACGGGGCAAGTCATTTGTCCCAACGTGGACAACCCACACATCCGGGACAGAATCGATCTGCAGATAACGATGTAAGCCGGCGACAGTGATCCCGGAAAACGACAAAGTCCTCACATGGGAAGGCAAATACTGATGCAGATACTTGACGATAGAATCCCCAATCACGACAACTGACAAAGGAGCCATATCGACAAGTCAAACAAGGAACGAAAAATCACGTACACGGGAGTAAAATGATTAATGAGAAAATCCTGTAAATAAAAGAATGATTAATACAGAAGTATGACAAAGCAAAATCACCAGTCACAATCAAAATCAGAATCACCAAAAGTAAATACAAGTATAATCCAGTGTTTGTAAGCCTATGTCACTTGCAACATCAAAATGGTCGTAATGCCAGAAGCGACAGTAGGGGTATGACAATCTTTTTACAAGCACGCCATTTTATACCAAAATGCA
The DNA here is from genome assembly GCA_964019135.1 of Arenicola marina. Lineage (NCBI taxonomy): Eukaryota > Metazoa > Annelida > Polychaeta > Arenicolidae > Arenicola > Arenicola marina. Next base: position 961,616 of record OZ025256.1, read on the forward strand.
ACCAAAACACTGGCTTGTGAAGGTTGGAAGCCAGGTCAACACCTCTAAACCTATAAACCACGTAAACCAGTCAGCCTTCGATGACTAATTGACTCAAACACCCGAGGTCAAAAATCGTAGAAGGCAGTGACAGTGAATCAAACAAATTCAATTCCACTTATCCGAATCGACCTTTGATGACTAGATCTACGGCCGCCGCTGATTTTCAATTTTTTATTGATAATTGACTCCCCAAACGCGAAGCTGGAAAAAGGCTACTGTTAATGTGCTGGTCGAACGAATTTAATTCCACTTGTCCGATTCTCCCTTTGATGACAATTCCCCAAAATATAACACAGAGAAATCTACAGTTAATGTGATGGTACTAGGAAGTCAATTCTACTTGGCCGACTCCCCCCTCCCCCTACCCATCCCCTTTGCTCGCCACCTCGTATGGCTGTGTGCAGAGAAGTGTGCAGAGAAGCCCAGTAACACCCAACCCTACATGAATGAAACGGTAGCGATAAACTTTCCTTGTGTCTTGCCACACCCCCACCCCTCTCCCCAACCAGAGTGAAGCCAGCTCCTTGGCGCTTGGCACCGCACGCTAATGCACCCCCCCCCCCCCCTCCACCGCGAGACTTCACGCTCGGCTAAGGTCTTTGATAATAACGTGACAGATTTCACCTACATGCCTCCGCCAACTACATCGGCGCGGAAAAATTACTGCGGCGCCGCAGTAAATTACATCCTACAAAATATCCTGGCCCTTTTGTAGCCCCAGTTCTGTGGCTGTAGGACGGGCAAAAATCTGACAGGGCCCGTCTACAGCCACAGTGCGAAGCAAGTCTGTGACCGCGGAACGCCTTGGGTTGCCGTCTCACCTCATCTCTGTGAAACAAACTAAGCAACACTCACCGCCAAATCCAGTAGTTTTTAACTCCATAGATGTTATGTTACAGGATAGCACCGTTGATATCTTTCAACAGACTCGATGTTCCATGACATGTTCATCGTTTCCCACACAACAAATTTCAAATCGCCCGCTCACTCGCCACTCGTCTTGGCGGAAGTTGTTAACTGCTCGCGTCGAGCGCAGAGCCAGAGCGAATATTTGTCAACAATCACACCGTTTTGATGTCATTAAACTTATTAGGGATGGGGCAAGGGATATTTCCATTCCTCGGGAATGGGCTTTTCATTTCACTGTGAACTGGGAATGAGGAAAATAATTCTTCGTGAACTGGGAATGGGATATTAGCCGACTGCAGTGATCGAGTATTTTCATTAATCGTGAACTGGGAATTTTAATATTAAATAACTCTGAATTGGGAAATGGCCAATTTATATCATGTATCCGCCGCTTATGAAACAAGGCACATAATTATGGAAAATATAAATGGATTATTCCTATTGGTCCAAAAGAAGAAGGGTGTAGACAAATATAGAGAACATGTATCTGGGTGGGTGGTCAGAACCATATATCTGCCGATGCATTCTGAACTTCTATGTTGATATGAATCATTTTCTCGTGGAACTAAGAGATCATTTTATTTAGTTAGGCCAAGTGGTTATAGTGTTACCTATAACAATATGCTGTTCACAGTTTGTTTTACAGTCTGTTTAAATGTCATTGACAGTGACAGAGTATGATATTGCCCTCCTGCACGCTTTGGAGCGCGTGCAACAGCAGCAGGAGCACAATGGTGTGATGCTTGGCAAAATTTGCCAGCATCTCAACATGACTTGCATGCCTACCCCCCCGCCAGATGGAATGCCCTTCCCCATCCTGACCGTAGACGCCCTACACAGATTGGACGAGGTCCTCGATGACGAGACCATGTGGAAAACGGTATGCTGTAATATTTAACGATTACTGTTTTTTGCTGTTAAGGCCTGGCCACACAAAACACAGCTATATATAAGCCTCAGAGAACCCCCTTAGTCTATTGGTCAGTGTACTGGACTAGAGATCAAGGCATCCATGGTTTAGTGGACGGTCCCCATATGGGGCATATTTCATTCATCATCATTTCGTTGCCCCAAAAGCTTCCACTGACCCAATTTTAGTCAAGTATGCACGAATAAGAGACCAGCATTTTCAGTTCTCATAAGTTTGTCCATGTTTTTGTATTGCTTTGTGTAATTTAATTTATGTCTATTTTATCTTCAGTTTGACTCTTTATTTTGCATATGTCCAATTAGGTTAGCAGCATCACCTTGATGGGCGTATCCACTTTCGACAAGGCAGTGCAGCGTTTGATGGACTAAGTGCTGTCAAACAGTGTGGCAAAGCAAATACATTGGCAATGGAAGAGTGGGAAAGTGCCATTCCCTCGCCTAAACTTACGTCAGGTGGTGTGTGGTAAGTGTGGCTGTATTCTTCTGATAAGATAAGGATTTCCACTTTTCCCACTGTCTACTTAACTCATTTGCGTTACCTATTCAACGTGATATGACAGATCTGTCAAAAAATCCTGCCAACTGCAAATTATGAACAGTATCATTAGTTTGTATGTGGCTACCACTGTATTGCCTTTAACAGGGTTCCAGAAATATTAAGCTAACAAAAAACATGTGTTAAGTATACCAGTATAGGTAAATGCTATTCATGCATATTATCGGACCAGCATGATATTTTAAACAGCTTTGCCATTGAGTCTACTTTGATTTAATTCAGGGGGTACTCGCAGCAACCCGACTGCCAGTTGCGCCACAAATTCAGAGGTGGTGAAGAAGTGGCTGCGATTTGCTGGGAAGCGGGATGGCGGGCGACGAGAGCGTGACAGCTGGCAAACGCAAGAATCAGGAATGAGTGGAAGCGACCGCATCTACGAGCGACCACCTCTATGAGCGGCCATGCACCTGTATATGAGCGGTCACGAGCGATTTTTTCATGTATTGCACTTTTTAAGGTTTTTGTCAATAAATTAGTGAACAACATTTGCAGTGGTTCAATAGTGGATTAATATCGGTAGAACGTCGGCGGCGCACATTGGCCCACTGTTGGCCCAAGGTTGGCAGATGGTTGGGCCATTGTTGGCAGACAACGTTGAAACAATCATTCCCCAATGAGCACCCACTCGTTGGCCCAATGTTCTTTGCCGACATTGAGCCAACATTGCCGACAACGTTGTTTCACGGTTGGCAGATGGTTGCCATGCTGGCTGGGTTTTTAAGGCGGAAATGTATATAATTTATACCATTTACCGGCCTCCCTATCCAGCATATCTGGAACCGACCCTGAAACCGGCCCCCCGGATTTAGGGAGGGGGGGGGGGGCGGGGCGTAAATAATACATTGCTGGGTTTGGGGGGTTCGCTCTATGTGGGTATCATTTTCATCATTTTTCATCATCATCATGTCCGCTCTATATGGGTTTATATCTTTTTCATCATAAATGTCCGAGCTATAGGGGTATCTTTTTCATCACAAATATCCGCTCTCTCAGGCATCAAGGCACCCGCGGAACCCCCCCACTAGATTTGTATAATTGTGCCCTCCCCCCCCCCCCCCCCCTTCCCCATCTGCGTCTTATCCTGACGAGCTGCATGACCATTAGTTTCTCAGAGGTTTCTGACTTCTCGAAATCCGCCGGGCCTTGCCACACTCTTTTTGTTGGTGAGAACCGTAGCGGGACATTGCCTGTTACATGGCTTTGTCTTTATAACTGGAAGTCTAGTAGCTTTTGGGAGTGCGCATGTATCGAATGGAGACACGATGTCGCGTGCAGCCTGGCTCTGCCTCAATCAACATTTCGGGATCCGGCTCCCAGGGGCGGACAACTCTCCCTTCTTCAAACTTCTTCCAAAGTGAATAATGCACACGCACAGCGCTGCGTGGTCAGCGAATAGCAGTTTTCTTTTTAGAATTAAGCGCCTCCGCTTGGCGCAATCTTGAAGGGTTGTACAACTTTCTATCAGATATCTGGTGTGCAGGTATAAACACCCTCCGCATCATCATCAAATGCGTGCGAAAGGAGCATAGAGAAGAAGATGCCTTATAACAATGGTGCAATTTAGCACACAACCTTGCTTCACGCCATTTCTGACTTGGAAGCTCTCGGACATAGATCCGTCTAACTGTACTGTGCTGAACAGCGAATGTTCATGAAAGCGAGCGGATAAGTTTAAGTAGTCTGCGGGGGCAGCCAATAGACTCCAAGATTTTGTACAACCCAGATCTCCTGACAGTATCAAAAGCCTTGGTGAGATCAACAAAACAAGGTAGAGAAGCTTGTGCTGTTCTCTACATTTCTCCTGGAGTTGACGCAACGAGAACATCATGTCAACAGTCGATCGTCCGGATCTGAATCCACACTGAGCTTCAAGATATAGGTAGGTATTAGGTAGTTTATTTGTCAAAAAGGCCATCAGGCCCATTAACATTGGACATAACAATGAACATAAATACATTTGTCACAAACTAATACATTTTCCGTGTTCTTAAATTTACGGCTGCGTACGGACACGTTTTTCTAAAGTGTGCACAAACATCGCTAATTTTCTTAGGGTAAACATATCTCCACTTGACATCAACATAATAAAGTTCTCGTATGTTGGGGGATTCCAAAAAGCGTTATCTATATATAAAAGTCTCATATCCATAAACTTCGGGCAACACAATAACACGTGGTATTCATCTTCTATAACAACGACATGTCTTACCGCACAGTATTTACAAATTCTGTTTTCAAGTAACGTTCCATCACGACGACCTAATTCGATAGAGAGGCGATGAGCTGAACATCTAAAACGCGAAAGAGATTTTCTAAGTTTTTTTAATATTTATTCGTTCCAAAAGACAACAAACGATACATAACGACATATAACAATTGTAAAGAGGGGTACATCGAAATGGCAGTACAGGGGGTAATATATGGTACTATATAAGGTTAAAGTTGAACTGAAATGTATAATGGTAGATCGTCTATCTGAAAGAAAATTCATATACTGGGGGAGTACATGTGATATCATTTCTTTATAAATCGGAGGACTGTTGGGGGTTGGGTTGGAGAAGGTGGGAATTAAGTTTGGAGTTTGGAGGATTGGGGGTGGGGGGGGGCACTTTCTGGGTACACATCTGGTTTTTCACGGTCTCAGGGCCTATGGCCAATATGCTTTGTACACTTATTAGTGTTTCGGAGGACTGTTGGGGGCTGGAATGGAGGACCGGGGGTTAATTGATTCTAGTGTCCTCGCGTACATTGTATTACTAGTACAAAAATGCTCGTCCTTTATCTTCCTATGTAGGATATTATTGAATATAACCCATGTTGGGGACTCCCGACCTTCCGTTTCTAATTTGCGCGAGAGCCATTCTGAATGCTTATATAAGTTTAAAAGGTATGTAACCACATTATGGGGTGCTAATGCATGTTCTGTGTTTGTAAAACCAAAACACAGCGTAAAAGAGTTCAGTGGATTTCTGATGTTAACGAGTTGTTTAAAAAACTTCTTAAAAGGGGCTTTCGACTTCAAAAAATGTTTACACTTGGTAAAGCAGTGATAAATCGATTCTACTGAATCCTGGCAGAAAGGGCAATCGGGAGTATTTTTAATTCTACATTGCGTCAGGTATTTATTAGTGTTTATTGTTTGGTGACATATTTTCCATTGAAAGTCAGACAGTTTAAACTTTTCTAACTTTAGCAACATTTACTCTGAGTAAATATACTTCAAAGGGGAATTGGTCTCTAAATGTACAAAATACACTAAGGCGACTTTGATCCCTAACCTTCATATACCACTCTTCAATAAAACGGGTTTCTAATCTCTGGTTTAGCTCAGCAATAAATAAACTTTCGTCATATACTGATTGGTTTATCCATACATCATTAAAATCATATTTAGACAACAGAGCCTTCACTGAGCTAGCCCAGGATGATCTACCTTGATTTTCACATTGTTTAAGCATGTTATAACAGCTTTTGACATACCTATTATTTGGCATCCGTAATATCTTTAACCAGTACTTAATACACTTAACATTGTACATTTTTGCTAAGGGTAACCTGCCACATTCCCCTAATGCGGCGGCGTCCGATGTTGACCTGGGCAGTCCCAATAATCTCTTACAAAGCCTAGCTTGGACTTTCTCGATTTCCTTATACTCTTGATAACCCCAGATTTCGGCTCCATACGTGAGAATTGGCACGATAATTCTATCAAACAAAGTAAATGCTGCTTCTATAGGTAGGCCGTTAAGTTTCTTATCAAGCTTGTAGATAGAGGCCAATGCTCTGTTGGCTTGACCACTCAGTGTAGAAACAGCTTTCGACCATCTAAGTGTGCTAGTTAATACCAGGCCTAAATATTTATACGACGATACAACTTTTAGCCGTTCACCATCGAAAAACCATCGTTCATTTGCTTTAACTTTTCCTCCTCTCCGAAATACCATTACTTGCGTTTTGTTCATATTCACTTTTAAACTCCACTTCTTACAATATGCCTCTAAGATATTTATCGTTTGCTGCAGACGTCCTACAGTATCCGCGCAGTTTGCTAAGTCATCGGCAAACATGAGTGATATTATGTTTGGGGCATCATTGCTTACGTAGATACCTGGGCAGTTAGAATTTGATAACATGGATAAATACTCTTTTATATATAAAGCAAACAAGATATACTCTCTTTGCAAGGATCGAATTGCAGTCTCTTTAAGGCAATTCTGGCTAAGAGCTTACCAGTAACACTCAAGAGTGATATTCCCCGGTAATTGTTACAATCAGCCCGGTCCCCTTTGTTTTTGTAGAGTGTAACTATATATTTGCATCACGCATGTCCTGTGGAACAGTAGCATTGTTCCAGCAAAGGACGAGAAGTTGGTGGAGGTCATAACTACAGCTAAGGTTACAGCACGTGAGACGTTATTAACACAAGCCAATACCTGATAAGTGGCGCTGCACAGCTGCACACACGAATTAAGAGCTCTCGATTTTATGTTCCTGCGACCACACAGACATGGCCACAGCAGGGCTCGAACCACCGACCCACGTGCCTTTAGGCTCTCAGGTGACCAGCGCACTCAAGGCGAATTAAGAGCTCTCGATTTTATGACGAATATATCCAGAATATCAAGGGCCCACTATTTTCCTGCCCTCCGTCGAGGCAAAAGAAGTACTCAGGAATATGTCGGATATTTGGAAACAAGCCCAATCGAAGAGGAAGTCACGAAACAGTGGAGGGAGGTCCAGCAGTGATAACGACAGTCCCATACGAAAGACGCCATTTTCGTCAAGCCGTGCGGACACGTATACCTGGGCTAAAGGCGAGCCCTCCGCAGGTTTGACGTTCTGCCCGAGGAGGAACTTGAGCAGGTGAAAGTCGGTGAAAACACTGAAAAACTGCTCACAATTACACTGGTGACACTGGTTACTGAGCTTCGAAAAGACGTCAAGGCCGTCCGGGAGGCCCAGTGTGAGCTTCAGGCGCACTTGAGCCATATAGAAGAACACATGGCAAACGTGGACGACAAACTTGAGCTCTGTACAGCGGCCATCGAATTGCTCAGTACCAGGCAGGAAGAGCTCAGCACTCAGCAAGGCGATGCAAATAAACAGATGGAAAGAGAGAAACAGACCATGGACCATTATACTCTTTGGCCTTCAAGAAGGAAGCGGGGAAACCTGGGAAAAAAGTGAAGAGACGGTCCGTCACGCTATGCGAGAATGTTTGAAAATAACAGACGCCGGCGACAACAACATGTGGGAGATCGAGCGAGCACACAGGCTTGGCAAGAAACAAGAAAACCCAACACGGCCAATTATCGTCAAATTTCTCCAATGGAAAAAGAAAAACGAAGTACTGGAAAAAACGAGGACGTTGCCGAAAAGCTCACCCCTGAAGTAAAGCGAAGACTTCAGCCAACGCGTCCGAGATGTCCGCAAGATCCTATACCCGAAGATGAAGGAGGCCAAAGACCATGGGAAGCGGGTCAGTCTACGTTACGACAAACTTCACGTGGACAACGAAACCTTTATAGTCGATGACAACGGACAGATTGTGTGCACCACATCCATTCGCCAATAGGACATTGGCCCGGCCCGAACTGCTCCTGCCAACGACCTCAAATTTGTGTATTGGAATGTACACGGTCTACGCGATGCAGAAAATGCCCAAATTTTGTGCCCTACATAGAACAATTTGATGTGATTGCCTTAAAGTTGCATGTCGAGTTCTTTCCCGCCAAAACTAAGCCCAGGCGAAATTTATATCAAAATTTGCAGAAAACTCGATTGTTCCATTCCATTCATTCAGAAACCTGATAAACCTCGCCGTTTCGGCTGTGGTGTGGCAAACGTGTCTATCCCGCGACACCACAGCACTCTGTCGCGGCACTGCTACTTATAGCAAAGCATCGCGAAGCACACAAACTGATGACGTTTACCACTGAAATGAAAATTTGTGGTAAATTGATATCACGGGCGAGGCTAAAAGACACTATTTGGCAGTCTGGCATGTGTGGAGTATAGACAAAACCAATCTTGAATGATTCAAGGACTGATTCTTATTTGTATTTTGACCTCTTTAGTTTTGGCGGGAAAGAGCTCCGCATGCAACTTTAGGTGAAACATGGACAAAATGTGATAAAGATGTCGACGATTTACTCGATAACCACACAGGATACTTTATGCACGGAAAAAGGAGGGCTAAGTACGGTAGGACTCCCGAAGGACTGTCTGTGTTTGTGAGTAAAAGATTAAGTAAGAGTTTACGACTCCGAACTCGAACAGATTATGGAATGTACTTTAGAGCTGATAAGGATGCAATGGGTCTCGATAAAGATGTTATAATTGTATGTGTTTACATTCCAAGTGATGGTTCCACTTTTTATAACAACAGGGGATGAAGTCGATGGTGTAATGGAGTTTGAACGATATCTAGCAGATGTGTTATGTGAAAATGAGGACTATCATGTGTTTATAGCAGGGGATTTTAACGCACGCACAAGCGATGAGTCGGATTTTTTCCACGACGGTAAGTATTCCAAGGCGTTTTTATGCGTATGTACGCAGACGATATTGCGGTTGTTAATGATTCGGTTGGCCGTCTGCAGAAGCAATTACACACTATGAGAATTCTGTCAAAGATATGGATTACAGGTTAACATTTCAAAAACTAAAATAGTAGTTTTTAGAAATGGCGGAAAACTTAGGAAAAATGAACGATGGTCTTTTAACGGAAAAATTATACAAACCGTCACGTACTACAAATATCTCTGCATTCTTTTTTTTTCTTCATTAAAATGGACAGCAGCCCTTGAAACGTTAGTAAAGCAAGCGGAACGAGCAATGTTTATCGTCAGAAATATCAGATCAAAATGTGGAGACTTGCCAGTGAGGGTTAGCCTTGAATTGTTCGATAGAATGATTTTACCTATTATACTCTATGGATCTGACGTATGGGGATATAGCTACCGCCCCCAGATTGAAAAGTGTCACATCAGATACTGTAAACTTATATTAGGGCTACCCTCACGAACCCCGGACTGTGCGGTGCTAGGGGAATGCGGCAGGAAGCCAATCTACGTCTCATACATGAGCCGATGTGTTAAGTTCTGGTTAAATATTATACATACACCGAGTCGGTACACTAACAGTTGTTATAATAAACTATTCTGTTTAGAAGAAGCTGGACAATTGACTTGGGCGACAGGTATCCGTGATCTACTGTATAAGTATGGTTACGGCCATGTCTGGGTGTCGCAAGGTGTGGGAGACGTCAATTGGTTTTTATCTGAATTTCAACAGCGTTTATCTGATATATCACTACATGAATGGTCCGATAACGTTGACAGTCTTTCAAAGCTTGACCATTATAAACAGTTTAAGTGTCACTTGGAGTTAGAACCTTATCTGCACAATCACAGGACTGCACTTGCCAAACTAAGATGTTCTAGCAATAAATTACCAATAGAAAAGCTTCGCGGTCGTGTTTCCAGAGAGGAAAGATACTGCAATTATTGTCTTAATCAGAATGTAAAGGTGCTAGGAGATGAGCTTCACTTTGTCATGGATTGTCCGCAATTTTGTGATATACGAACAAAGTATGACATTTGTATTCCTGACAATATGTTACCAGAGCTAATTTTCACACAATAATGAAAACTGCGAATGTCAAGATTCTATGTAATTTGGCAGCATACACGTATCACTGTTTTAAGATTATGGATGACTGTGCACTGTTACCAAATAATGTGTAAATGTGTTTTACCATGGGCCCATGGCCTAAGTTGTACCAAAATAAACATACTTCAATACCGACCCGATACCGGCCTATAGAACTCGAACCACTAAAGGAACAAACAAACACATTAGAACTAATGAAAACTCTGCCACCAAACTACAAACAAATATGTAAACCAATGCAGAATTATAACAATCCCTGACTGCCCCTCTTGTGACGACTCGGCTCTCCCGGAAAGTTAAGGTTGAGGGCAGGGAATTTCCAACCTGGTGTATTTGTAACAACAATTTAGACTAAACTTAAAGATGAACATTTTTGCGCTCGTGACACCGCATTGGTACTAAAGATCCATGGTATAGGTCACCTTTGTGCCTGAAGTTTACCGGGACACTAACAGGAGATTAAATGCAACGTGACCCAGGCTGGTTGTATATTCGCTTTAACCACTTTTGGTCATATCGTGTCAATGGGAGAAGGAAGGGAGAGTAGAGCCATGTCCCCAGGGGTAACTCCCTACTCTTCGCAAAGAAGGACATGGGATCTTTATTCCTGCGATCACACAGACATGGCCACAGCGGGGCGCAAACCACCGAGCCACGTGCCGTTAGGCTGGCAGGTGACCAGAGCACTCAAGTCGATCGCTCTAACCCACCGAGCTATCGGGCCGGCCCCCGAAACACGCCCCAGATGCCCGTGCGAGGGCGCTAACCTGACCAGTTGAACTGTAGCTCAGCCTTCTTACCAACTGAGCTAGGAAGGCTAGGTAACAGTTGGCTACACAGGTCGTGGGTTCGAACTAGTTTAATTTTTCTGCGGCGCCGTGATCACACCGTTTGAGATAACGAATATGCAATAGACTGATTTTGCACTCACTCTCCAGCAGTTAAGCCAAACGCAAAACGCATGACGTTAATGTGATACAGCTGTGGGACAAAATGTATAAAAGAAACACAACACTAAAAATTCGGCTTGTTGAAGTATTGTTTGATTATAATGCGAACATAATACCGTACAACAGAGCCAAGATATGACGTGAGCTATAATCTTCCAATCCTGGACAGAGTGGCGAGTCGCGACGATAAATACAACTAAATACAACATGCGATACGCTATGACAAATATGATCTATATAGAGCAAAACAGCTTTTGAGAATTTGTAGAAGTTTGAGCCAATGAAACCCAGAGGCAATGTTATCTTGTCATATCTGCTTCAATGTCTGGGCTCGTCACCTGACGGTAACAAGCTCGCAGAACAAACAATTGAAACTAGAGCTTAGAAGAGCATGTACCGGTAGCGTGTCAGTCCTCGGCATTTTGAAACACTGGGTCAACAGCAAGTAAGTGCATTGTATATGCACTATGGCCGGCGACCTTTGCAATAAATCTATCAAGTAAGGACCTTCTGCACCTAACATGTAACATGCAAACTGTAAGGAAACATAATCATAAATGACCAACGTAATTTTATTATCACAGCTGCAAATACACAGCCCATACACTTAATGTAGAGAAATGAGCAATATAACAAACATCATCAGAGGTTGAATGCCCTATTAGCCGAGGTTTGTATCAATATGTGTAGTACAAAATCATATTGAAGACTGGGACATTTGATAGAGGGTAGCGCATCTACGGTACCATGTCTGAAAGAGTCATACTGGTGCCATGTTAACAAGCCTGGTTTGTCTGTGCTACTGGTACAATGTCCCCACGTCTGCTGTGTCTCAAATATTGGTACCATGTTACCACGTTTGGTGCGCCTATCATAATTGTACAATGTGTGTTTTAACTGTGATATTGGTACCATATCTGGTCTGTCTCAGATGTTTTTTACAACGGCCCCGCATGTGGTGCATCGTTCATGGACAGAAGTTTTTTTAAGTTAAACCTGATAACGGCTACTGCAGGCCAAAAAAGTACTAATTAGGACTAGGTATTAACTGATTCAAGTAAGGTATTTCCAGACTAACCACATAATGATACAAGTTAAAATCATGCCGCCAAAGAGAATAAACTTGTCCTGATGTGATCTGCGCTCTATTAGTCGTAAGACTGTGTTGGAGAGTCCCAATGTGTTTGCCAAATCCAACATCTTCTTGTGGGCGCCCTTCAGTGATACCCTTTGCTCTCTGATATTAGAGATGATATTGCTGCCAGTGTAGAGGAGCTCATCCACACCGCGGTGAGAGTTCTGCAGCTGCTGGTTGTGTTGCAGGGCAGCATCAATCATAATGGATGTAGCTGCATCATTAGGTGCAAAGTCAGTGGCCAACAGAGCCTCACGCTCCCTTTCCTCTTCCTGTTTCAGATACCTGGAGTAGAAATGCAAAACAAGTTCAGACAATAGTGCAGTTATGCCTGCCATTAATTGAGTTAACTGATGTGGTATTTTTTTTAGTAACAGCCAGCCACTACCAAAAACTTTGGCCGTAGCCAAGAGTTTAAGTTGTTTCCCTTCCATAAGCACCGTATATAAAGATGCTTAGCACAGGCTATGTAAACGTCTTTTTTCTGCTTTACAGTAATATATATAAAGATGAGGAATGTTAAATCCTGGATGATGTATACCCAGGACATTTGGTATGTAAGTCGAATGGTACCAAGTTCATCGATATCCAATAAGCTATATTGGGGTATATTACTCTGTTCAGGATGATGAATATTACAGCCTTTTACCACCTATTCAGATGATTTGATGCCAAACCATCTGCCATGAGACTGCTAGCCAGAAGTCATGCTGTAGCAAGGTTTGCGCATTGTTATAATGGCAGGATCAGTACAAAATTGTCAGGATAGGTTGAAAAAGCTCTAATATTCATTTTAGAGAAAGTATTATAGCAAAGCACAAGCACCCTATCCACATATACCAATAACATTGCCCTACCATAAACTAGATCAGAAGAACTGAAGTACATAGCCATCATCAGTTCATTACCCTGTACTGTATCCATGGCAGCTTATTCTTAGGATAAAACTTTCTATTAAGCTGGTATATCAACCTGATGTCATTGGAAGTAAATGCTGAAATAGCACCAGAGGGGTAGAAGCGTTACAAAGGACAAATGTGTAATGACATTGTGAAAGCCCTTACCTCAATGCAACAGAAAAAGGCAACATCTAAATTATTTGGTTTTTAGAAAAAGCTGGTGGAGGGGAGGGGAGAGATGGGTATTAATGACTATGGCTTGCCGACTGGCAGAGGGGTGGAGGATGGAGTTAACTATGCAGGGTCTGGAAGAGGAAGAGAAATATCTGCCCTCCCTACCCTACATATGTCCTACCTCAAGGGGAGTGACTGATATGCCAAGGCTAGATAAACAGGGTGAACATTTACACTGTAAACTGCCTTTTGGAGCTGCATACATATTAGAAGCTGCACTTTCTGATTATGCCTTTTCTGTTGCATTGATATAACGGCTTTTATAATATCACCCACTTCTTTCTTGTAGTGATCTGTAATCTTCTAGTAACTACATCTGAGGTTTGACAGTTACTTAAAGCAGTCTACTTGCATGCGCCATCTTAGAATTTTTATACTTTAGAATCAAGACTAAAAGTATCTCAAAATTATGATGCCTATATGTTTTATATATATCATTAAGTATATAAAACAACAATTTTTACACCAGACTGTGTGGACTAGTTTATCGCGCGCTGACGTCCTAGCGAGCAGCTGTCAACATCACATAGAAGATTGAACAGCGAACAGGCTCGTAAGGATATAAAGCCAGCCACCAACTTCTGCTACAGTGAACAAATTTGCTTCTCTCCGGATAGCCCACAGGCTTTCAGGATTTAAATTTAAGATAGAATCTACTTATTTGACATGGAGAAGAGATTGGTAAATATAAGAATTACAGAATATATTGCTTTAAGGTTATTACTGGTTTAAAAACCTATCCAATGCTATTGACAGCAATCTATTACAGACAATAATAATTTCCATAGTTTTCTTTGATATTTTATTCTGTTTTCTTACCTTTTATGCTGAACATTTCTCATGGCGCCTTGCAAATGTTGACAATCGTATCTCAACTGATCTACACGTAATTTAGCATTAGCTCTTCGTGTTGGTGGTTCCTTGTTGACTAGTATTTCCAAGCGGTCACAGTTGCTTACAATTTCATCAATTCGTGTCTGTATAGCAGTTTCCAAGAAATGAATATCGTTTTCCTTCGAGCGTTCCAGGCCTCCAAGGCTGCTCTGCACTTCTTGAACAATCTTGTTTGTTTGATGGTAAAGTTGCTCCATTTTGACAGATTGAGACAGATTCCCTTATGGAAAGATTGCACACACACTTTCAGAGCTTCAAACTACGTCATTGAGCACCGTGACGAATCGAAACGTCTATGTACGTGACACGAAATGGCAAAATATGGCTAAATATTTGTCACAATACAAGTTGACGTGGAGGGGCAAGTGGTCCAACCGGATGCTGCAGTCATCACAACGTACTCACTCTCCGAACGGTAGAGGTCGCTCGTTCGTCACGGCCGCCTTCCTCACGCTCCACCAGGGGGTGCCACCATGCGGGGAGTTTCGGCAAGAGTGTCAAGCGGCCGCATGGTGGCATATATATATTTGTGTCACTCACTATCTCGCATTCTCGCCCTCGCGTTCTCGCGACATCGCCCTCGCGTTCTCGCCCTCGCGTTCTCGCCCTCGCGTTCTCGATTGCGCGCCCTTTATGTGCTAGGTGAGTATGCGAGATAGCGACTGGCACAAATATGCCATCATACCGAGTGCGTATGCCTTTTTTTTTCTTGAAAAAAACTCGGGCATCCCCACTGCACCAGCTGGTATATGGGTTAAACTGGTGATCAGTCAGATGCATTTGAAAAGAGGTAAACAGTGCGTCTTCAATGTGTGGAATTTATAACATCTGCATTAAATGGGATTTTTCATTTTTTATTTAAAACAATAGTCACATTTGTCGGGGGGTGGGGGGGGGGGGGGTGTTTGCGTGAACTGGGAATGGGATGTTAGCCGACCGCCGTGATCAATGATTTTCATTAATCGTGAACTGGAACTTTTAATAACCGTTAATGGGGAAATCGTCAATTTAGTATCATGTATCCGCCCCTTCCTTTGTATACGGAGAGTTTTCCTTTTAATTCATCGTGATCTGGTAATAAAGTAATGCATTCTTCGTGATCTGGGAACACGACCCCCCGTGACCCCCCCCCCCCCCCCCCCCACCATTTGCGTGCAACGACAATGCACTGATCAGAAGACAATTACGAAACCAACAGGATTCATAAATTGTTGTTTTATTAATTCGGACTATCATGCATTAAACTCTACAATCCGTAAGTATATTCACATGTTAAAGTATAGATTATAAACGTAGGGTTAAATGTAATTGTTTCCTGGCTGACAACCATACATTATAACAGGCTAATTACCATAGCAACGGAAGAAACCAAGAACCATACATTAGATGAAGGCTCGGCAATTGATAAGCAGCGAAAACGAGAAGACATTATACGGACTATGTAAATTTATCGTCGCTGCCTTGAGAAAGAGAAGGCAAGACGTGTTATCTTCATTTTAGCGCATTTTTTTTTTTTTTTTTTTTTTTTTTGTCGCTGTGTATTTTTTTTTTTTTTTTGATAAATTAATTGTACCAGGGCTGGAGGTAGCCAAAGTACGCAAAAAACTGTAGGCTCGGCTAACTGAAAGCTCGGCGGCTTTCAATTAAAGCTAACTTGTATTACCACTGGCCGTCACGGAGTATTTGGATATATATCTAGACGCCGCTGTAGAGACCGATGTACATCTCTCTAGGTTCCGGATTGAATGATTGGATAGGGCTATGGGGTCGCGAGATGAGACAACTTACACAAGGATGAAATGTTATTATGAACATAATTCGAGTTTGCAAGGTGCTATATATACGTACAAGTTGGATAATTACAATGATGAGCACAAATCCATTGACGATGGAGTGGAAATAACGGGATATTAGCATAAGTCTCTGGTTACCCCGCACTTATATTACATTGTTGGTTTCATGTATAATACACATTAGAAACGGTTGATATCAGCCTGTGATTCATAAGGTCGTTAGTTGATCATGTTATTATGAAACAACGGTATCTTCCAGTATGTGTATGTCGTATATAGCGGGAGTATAAGGCGTCGCAATAAACATGATTGTTCTAGGCAATAAAGGTTCGAGATCTGAATCATTGTTCAAGGTGTTGGGGCTCTGTATAACCGCCTCCAGGGCGCCAACTGCCGTTGCAGCGACTCCACTAGTCGGAAGAATGCGGCGTCCACGTTGGCGCCACTGTACGCACTAGTCTCCAACAGAGGGAGCTTCCACCCGTCAGCCCACTCCGCAGCGTCTGACTGGTGAACTTGACGCTTGTGGACAAGGTCACATTTATTCGCTACAATGACCTTGGGAGCGTCCCCGCGACCTCCGTTTTGAATGTCCTGCAACAGGGCTTCCGCTCGGGCAAAGCTGGTCCTATCGGTGACGTCATAGAGGACGACGAAGGCATTGGCCCCGCGGTAGTAGCCCTTACGTGTTTGCTCGTACACGTCATCGCCTGAAACGTCCCAGATCTGGAGTTTGATCTTGGCCCCGTCCAGCAGAACAATCCTGGTGCTGTAGTCGAATGCCGCCGTAGACACGTAATCGGTCGGGAAATAATCTCGGCAAAATCTATAACGCAATGCGGTTTTCCCCGTTCTGACGTCACCGAGGAGAAGGATCTTGAAGAGGTGAGTGTACTCGGCCCCGTCCGCCACCTGATCGGTCGGTACATCTTCATGAATATGTATATCAGGATAGCGGACAACTGGGAACGTGTCGTGCCTCGCCAGACGCTGACCCGTTCCTAACTTCCGGTAGCGAAGAATGTCGCGCGCCAAGATGTAGAAGGCGGCGTTGACATTTTTCCCGGTGTTGGAGCTGACCTCGATATGACCCATACCCTCCGGAATAGCGAACTCCTTGGCCTTGTGACAGCTGACCACTTGCTTGTGGCGCAAATCCAGCTTATTCCCGACGAGAAGTTTGGGAAGCCGATGAGATGACGTCACGCGGCTGGCATGTGAGAGCCATCTGGCGATCGATTCAAAACTCGCACTATCTGTGACGTCATATACGAACACGAGGCCGTCCGCCCCGCCAATGTGCTTGCGCGCGGCCCACAGGAAGAGCTCTTCACCGGAAGTGTCCCACAGGTTCAGTTTGACCAGCTGACCGTCGACGTCAAGGATGCGACTGTCGTAGTCGACGCCGACCGTACCCGAGCATTGCTCCCGGAAGACGCCATGACACAAGGTGCTGGTGAGACACGATTTCCCGACACGGCGGTCGCCCAGGACGACCAAATTCAACTCCGCAGCCAATGGCGACGGTCGTTCCATCTTTGTGGGCAGAGATTCGATGGTTGCCTCGTTTCCGGTTCTGTCAAAACATGTTACATTATTAACCGTATTAACCGTTGCGGCGCAAGTTGTGCTTAATTTCATAGTGTTGATATCTACCCATGTATGGATAAAATAACTCTCTGTAATTATACATTTGCTGGTTTGTTACAGCGGTATATGGGGGTTAACACTGGCACACCGGGGGGTGCTTCCTTTACATCGCAACGCACTCAAGCTAATCAACACCCCTATCACCGGCCAGGACAAACACTTCAAGAGCCTAAAGCAGGTCAATAACAAATACAGAACATGGCAGATGGCAGATAATCAAACTTTCTGTCATGCCAACAAGTTATTGTTTACCATTTGATAATTACACGTGATACAAATGTTTCACCAACTGTTCAATGTAAAGGTATCTTTCGTCACATTCAGAATTGTTTAATTTAATACACATATTAATGTATAATGCTAATTACCTGTCTTCACTATTGCCTTAACCGGCACTTTTCAGTGTTACTCTGATACGGAGCGTTTAAAATACACCATGACTTATTCCAGTGTTCTGTTGTGTATGTACCTTTTCGCCTGATGACTGCTCTCTACCAGCCCTTCAAGCGATCACGCACGGTAGGAGGGTCGGTTTAGAGTCTCGGTTTAGAGCTCGTCCTGTTTGTTGTGTCATGGAACATATGGAAAGCTGGCATTAAAGGCCTCGCAGACGAGTGATCGATTCGTGAATGTTATTGGTTTTGTGACCCCCCGGGCGTGTCTGATCAGGCAGGAGCTGTTAACCTGCCCGTCGGAGTGAGGTCGTTGGCACACGGGGGCGGTAGGGGCGGAAGGGAGAAGGGGAGGGGGGGGGGGCAGGTCGCCCGTATTAACTGCCATAGTTACTGGTCCCAAGTGGTGGCGTTATTAACCATGCATATCACAATCACAACTAGACAGATTAGCTTTGCCAGCGAAGGCATTTGGTATTGTTGTTGGCACCATGGTTTTGGCCTATATATATCCCTGATATTTATATATACTTATAATACTTAGACTTATAATATATATATACATGTATATATATATTATAAATCTGATTGTTTGAGTGCGAATATGTTCCTTACAGGTCTGTCAGAATGCCAGATCTGTCCGAATCGTTTTTACGTATCTTTAGAACAAACGAGCATATGGTCGTGCAAATTTTGCTTCGGTCTAACACTCCTTCACATTATTTTATATAAAATAGCTACGGTGTACGTAAAAACATATGTCATTTGCCATTTCCTATGCCACACCCGTTGAATCTTGAAAATAATATGGCTCGAGGGATCATGTAGTTATTGTAGGTACATTCTTTCCTCCGATAATGTCGGCAAGTTGTGTTTTTAAGTATTTTGTCCGACGATGTGGGAGAGGCAACATCTTTAGCAAGGTAATCGAACCAATCATGTTGTTCTTAACTATTCGGACAGATCATGGCGTTACAACAGATTGGGAGCGCACACATAAGACCGGTAGCCATCGTGCTGGGGGACGTTTGTACGCTCCCGGTCTGTCGTAATGCCCTATCTGAAATATGCAAGCTATAATTATAGGACAGTCAAAACAACAGGTAACAAAAAAAAATTGTCAGTTATCGACCTAGTCACTAATAACCGTCATTTCCCTGAAAGATCTTGAAATTAATAATATAGGTGACAAAATTTCTGTCTGAGCAGCTTTATAACGTCGGTACTCAAAGTCAACAATAAACAGTGGACATGTAGGCCAACGGGCTGTGTACAAGGACAAGTACAGCATGCTTTTGATATAAAGGAGATAAATTATGTGCATATGACGATGAATGAAGATGAACTGAAAGCATATATGATAATGAAGATGAATTATGTATATATGACGATGAATGGCAAACTACCCATTCAACAACTCTACGTTTCTACCATTCCTACTTTCATTCAGACGATAAGCTGTTCGCCGTTTAGCATATTTCTCGTATAGAAGCTGCTCCTACACCTTCAACCCCCTTGAATGTCAATGGGAGGCTGCGTATTCGCTCCAAAGTCCCAGAAAACCGCGATAAAATTCTTATATCCAATAAATTCACCTGTGTTTACCATGTTAACTTAAACACCCAACATGCTACCATCATGGTTTAGCCTTCATGTGCACAAAGGTTAATACACGATTCCCCTCTATGCTATGCTGGGGCCATAGGGTGCGTATGGCTCAAGCTGTATGCTGGGGCTATAGGGTACGTATGGCTCAAGCTGTATGCTGGGGCTCTAGGGTACATATGGCTCAAGGTGTATGCTGGGGCTATAGGGTACGTATGGCTCAAGCTGTATGCTGGGGCTATAGGGTACGTATGGCTCAAGCTGTATGCTGGGGCTATAGGGTACGTATGGCTCAAGCTGTGTGCTGGGGCTATAGGGTACGTATGGCTCAAGCTGTATGCTGGGGCTATAGGGTACGTATGGCTCAAGCTGTATGCTGGGGCTATAGGGTACGTATGGCTCAAGCTGTATGCTGGGGCTATAGGGTACGTATGGCTCAAGCTGTATGCTGGGGCTATAGGGTACGTATGGCTCAAGCTGTATGCTGGGGCTATAGGGTACGTATGGCTCAAGCTGTATGCTGGGGCTATAGGGGATGTATGGCTCAAGCTGTATGCTGTGGCTATAGGGGACGTATGGCTCAAGCTGTATGCTGGGGCTATAGGGTACGTATGGCTCCAGCTGTGTGCTGGGGCTATAGGGTACGTATGGCTCAAGCTGTATGCTGGGGCTATAGGGTACGTATGGCTCAAGCTGTATGCTGGGGCTATAGCTAGGGTACGTATGGCTCAAGCTGTATGTTGGGGCTATAGGGTACGTATGGCTCAAGCTGTATGCTGGGGCTATAGGGGATGTATGGCTCAAACTGTATGCTGAGGCTATAGGGGACGTATGGCTCAAGCTGTATGCTGAGGCTATGGGGGATGTATGGCTCAAGCTGTATGCTGGGGCTATAGGGTACGTATGGCTCAAGCTGTATGCTGGGGCTATGGGGGATGTATGGCTCAAGCTGTATGCTGAGGCTATGGGGGATGTATGGCTCAAGCTGTATGCTGGGGCTATGGGGGATGTATGGCTCAAGCTGGATGCTGAGGCTATGGGGGATGTATGGCTCAAGCTGTATGCTGGGGCTATGGGGGATGTATGGCTCAAGCTGTATGCTGGGGCTATGGGGGATGTATGGCTCAAGCTGTATGCTGGGGCTATGGGGGATGTATGGCTCAAGCTGTATGCTGGGGCTATAGGGTACGTATGGCTCAAGCTGTATGCTGGGGCTATAGGGGATGTATGGCTCAAACTGTATGCTGAGGCTATAGGGGACGTATGGCTCAAGCTGTATGCTGGGGCTATGGGGGATGTATGGCTCAAGCTGTATGCTGGGGCTATGGGGGATGTATGGCTCAAGCTGTATGCTGGGGCTATAGGGTACGTATGGCTCAAGCTGTATGCTGGGGCTATGGGGGATGTATGGCTCAAGCTGTATGCTGAGGCTATGGGGGATGTATGGCTCAAGCTGTATGCTGGGGCTATGGGGGATGTATGGCTCAAGCTGTATGCTGAGGCTATGGGGGATGTATGGCTCAAGCTGTATGCTGGGGCTATGGGGGATGTATGGCTCAAGCTGTATGCTGGGGCTATGGGCGATGTATGGCTCAAGCTGTATGCTGGGGCTATGGGGGATGTATGGCTCAAGCTGTATGCTGGGGCTATGGGGGATGTATGGCTCAAGCTGTATGCTGGGGCTATGGGGGATGTATGGCTCAAGCTGTATGCTGGGGCTATAGGGTACGTATGGCTCCAGCTGTGTGCTGGGGCTATAGGGTACGTATGGCTCAAGCTGTATGCTGGGGCTATAGGGTACGTATGGCTCAAGCTGTATGCTGGGGCTATAGGGTACGTATGGCTCAAGCTGTATCCTGGGGCTATAGGG
This sequence comes from Arenicola marina, assembly GCA_964019135.1. Lineage (NCBI taxonomy): Eukaryota > Metazoa > Annelida > Polychaeta > Arenicolidae > Arenicola > Arenicola marina. The sequence goes on from OZ025256.1 coordinate 983,149, forward strand.
TACGTATGGCTCAAGCTGTATGCTGGGGCTATAGGGTACGTATGGCTCAAGCTGTATGCTGGGGCTATAGGGTACGTATGGCTCAAGCTGTATGCTGGGGCTATAGGGTACGTATGGCTCAAGCTGTATGCTGGGGCTATAGGGTACGTATGGCTCAAGCTGTATGCTGGGGCTATAGGGTACGTATGGCTCAAGCTGTATGCTGGGGCTATAGGGTACGTATGGCTCAAGCTGTAGGCGGGGGCTATAGGGTACGTATGGCTCAAGCTGCTCTTAACTTTCTGGCTCAGAATGATCTATAGATCACCGTCTTATCGTGTGTTTGTGAAGTAGATCGGTCGCCTTCATCGATCGATCAATGATCGATTTACAGAGACATGCTGATCGTTGTTCTGTGCCGTGCCGCCCGGGCAGTGTATGGCCGTGCCGCCCGGGCAGTGCATGGCCGTGCCGCCCCGGGCAGTGCATGGCGACACCCACACACGGCTAATCGCTGTGGAACTTCACTTGTGGAGAGTGCTTCAACAGCCAGTAGTAGAGTAAATAAACATCGAACTGAATGTCTGCACAACATTGCATGTACACAGTGATAAAAATCACGGTTCATCCCATGACCCGTGTTTGGCAATGGGGTGGTGAGGGCTAGAGTGTGGGCCCGGGGGTGAAGTGGGGGGGGACTACATGTTGTTAGGTATATACATATGTGTCGCCCAAATGACCCAATTTTGCTCTCAATTCTCAGAGAAGAAATCTACAATTTCCCTCGATGTGCCCATCTGAGTTGTAGCTCGACTGTATATTCCAGTTGATATCAAAAGTGTTGAAATAAAACTTCAGCTCTTGACTATATATTCCAGCGGATATCGAAAGGTCTTAATTAATTAACCTTCATATACATTGCCATGACTGTCACGGACTATTTTGGATGCCTTTTTTTAACCAACAATTTCTCTCTGAATGACCACAAAATCTCGCTCTCTTCTCTCGCTCTCCATATGGCCTCCATTGCCTGGGCGGCACACCCCTACCACTGTACCAATACAGTGCCCGGCCCAGTGTGGGGTGGGGCTGATGGTGGTTAGAATATGGGGAAGGGGCGAGGGGGGGGGGTGGTAGCGGGGGGGGATTAACGTAATACATGCTGCTTAGTCTCTTGTGACTGGAGGGGGGGGGGGCGTACCATATCCAACACGTACGTATCTTCCGCATTAGGCAACAAATATGTTTAAATGGTCACGATATATGTTAGGTACTGATCCCCCTGCCATGGGTAAGTATGTACAAAGATAAAACATTGGCGGATCGGGTGGTTAATTGGGGAGGTTTATTTTTATCGCCTCTTGTTGTGTTGTGGTAACGACATTACATGGTTGTGTATTGCGCTCGGCACTGTGACCAACCATGACATAACAGCTCGTGGAATGGAATTATATGCACCGTCGTTCTACCTCCTAACCCCGCACACCAACAATAAACCGCTACCCCCCCCCCCCCAACAAGCCTTCTGCAGGGGCCAAAACGTACGTATGTAGTTACACAAGCTTCATGAACCAACACTAAACTGTCTTTACTATATACCCATTATACACACCATGGCACACATATAGGACACCATGGCCCCAAGGAACGGTGCGGGGTTCGAATCCCAAACTGTATGCAAATGTTTATACAGGATAAAGATCCGAGGGCTTTCTTCGCAAAGAGTTGGGGATTACTCCCGGAGACATGGCTCCCTTATACCTTGACCCGTCCCATGGTGAAAGCGTCCTACTTAACTCAATCAACCATTGGTTTTATCATCTGTAAGGAGTTCAACATGTGGAGATAGACAGCAAGAATGATGGAGAACAAATACATTGCGATATAAATTATTTTATTCAATGTGGCCATCATTACGGGAAACATGATCAGGAGTTAGCTATATGAAAATGTCACATAAATAAATATAATATATATGTAAATATATATATAATATATACAGGTATAATATATATTATTTTCATGTATATATACGATATATATATATGTAAATATATATATTATACACATGTATAATGTAAATACATCAATACATATCACGTCAAATACATATAATTATTGTTTACTTCAAACATTCAAGTGGATCACCAAATTTAATTTGCACAATTCAACTATAGATCTCTAACATACAGTAAATAAACTTGTGACGTTGAAAAACGGCCTCTCATCCACGATTTCCAGCAGCGTCTATACTTCAAACAAACACGATGTAAAGGAGATGAATGAATTAATAGCTGAAATGATTACAGTCATTCCCTTTTGTCGTACCGGCAGTTACAATAAATTGTCGTAATTTTTTATTATAATAACATACCAGTATATATACTGCACTAAATTCGTTAAAGCGTCAACATGATTTAGGATTCACATAGTACTATGTACTAAGCTTAACTAGACCCCAGTGTTCGTACACACGATAACATCGTGACTCACGCATGAACAGTGCTTCCCCGTAACAGCCGAGCGTCTAATTATCTTGCCACAACAGAATATCTTGATTCACCAAGTGGATTTTCTAAACAAGGAAAGTGCCAAAATGTAATTCAACATCACGTTGGGATGATGACCACCATCTCCACTACGATCCTCAAAAGAATGTTTCATGCGTAAATTACGACATTGTTTTGAATAGGGGCCATGTGCTCTTGACATTTACGACAGGGATTCATGTAAAAAACTAGCGACTCCTGTGCGCCAGGAGTTTCGGAGCCTCTCGACCAATGAACCAGCTTTCCGGCTTGGCGATGTTTGCATGGATTTTGTTCTCTCTGGATATCATATGCCTCGAGACTTCCATACATATTCATACGGAGCGCCGCACTCCAGATGAGTATCATTACTGTACTTTCTGGTCCGGCACCGGGACAGCGGCGATCTCACGGAATCAGCACCAACCGTCGTTTGGTCTACATCATTACGTGACCCTACCAGGTGGTTATATAACGGCCAGACAGAGAGAGAGATGTACCGGAGACAATAATTTACCGTGGGTTACACCAGCTGGTTATATAACGGTCAGACAGAGAGAGAAATGTACCAGATTCAATGGTTTATCATGGGTTACACCAGCTGGTTATATAACGGTCAGACAGAGAGAGAGAGAGACGTACCAGAGACAATAATTTAGCGTGGGTTATACCAGCTGGTTATATAACGGTCAGACAGAGAGAGAAATGTACCAGATTCAATGGTTTACCATGGGTTATACCAGCTGGTTATATAACGGCCAGACAGAGAGAGAGATGTACCGGAGACAATAATTTACCGTGGGTTATACCAGCTGGTTATATAACGGTCAGACAGAGAGAGAAATGTACCAGATTCAATGGTTTATCATGGGTTACACCAGCTGGTTATATAACGGTCAGACAGAGAGAGAGAGAGACGTACCAGAGACAATAATTTAGCGTGGGTTATACCAGCTGGTTATATAACGGTCAGACAGAGAGAGAAATGTACCAGATTCAATGGTTTACCATGGGTTATACCAGCTGGTTATATAACGGCCAGACAGAGAGAGAGATGTACCAGATTCAATGGTTTACCATGGGTTATACCAGCTGGTTATATAATGGTCAGACAGAGAGAGAGACGTACCAGAGACAATAATTTAGCGTGGGTTACACCAGCTGGTTATATAACGGTCAGACAGAGAGAGAGACGTACCAGAGACAATAATTTAGCCTGGGTTACACCAGCTGGTCATATAACGGTCAGACAGACAGAGAGAGACATACCAGAGACACACTGGTGCATCGTACGTTACACCAGTCTTTCACCGTAGACTCAATAGCTGAGTCTATCCGCTTTTTAACAAAGTACGTTTACTCGTCAATGGAGAAATAAAATTTTACAATTAATACAACAAAATGCAAAATGTATCATCAAAACAAAAGCGTAACTAATTGTGTGAAGCAACCAAGAGTTAAACACCGCCGACAATTACAATGCCAGCAAAGACGTTTCATGAGAGTTCGCGGTGATAAGATCTATAAGCATAAAACAACACGAGATTCTACAAAACCAGCCTAGGTTATTATTTTGACTGGCCTGTGCAAGGCTACAATATATTATAATACAAGACTTAAGCAGAATCAAACGGATTCTCGGTCATAATACATTCCAGAGGATACGAGTTTCAAACGCTACAGTAATACCTTCAACCGATTCGAGATTGCGACATGAAAATTAACCAGTTATACGTCTGACGATATGATAGATGTACACAGATGTAATAGCTAAATGTTTGCCCGATGAAGGTCCAGACATTCATAATTTGCAATCATTTAACCGTTCTGTGTATGATGCGAGGCGAATACAGCCGGTTACTTCCCATTTGGAATGTTGCTGTGGTGAAGAATCATTGGAAATCCGTTTTCGACCGACACTGATCTCGTCGACGAAGAATAAAAAAAAAGAAAAAAAGAAGCAGTAGTAGAAATCGATAATTACGACTTATTAATTTACCAAAATAATTTCGCCCCAGAAAAATATATCATTTTGCAACTGTATGGGTAGCTTTCGTCATCACAAGCTCTACAGACGTACGAAGCATATATATACGTCATCGCGCAATATGTGACGCCATCATTAAACGCCCGGTGAGCGGATTGGTCGTCAGTTCAGACCACGTGGTCTGTGTATATCACAGTAATGGTGCATCAAGTCTCAGTCATTATATGGGTGTCTCCGCGCCTCGGCGCCATCTTGAGCCGGCATCCCGGCACCCAGCAGTCAATCCTGCTTATCCAGATGAATCTGCTTCGTGGGACCTGAAAGGGCAGTACACGGTCATGAAGTTTGTGAAGGAATATTTGAGCACTTGCGTCAGTAAAATAAAATAGACAATTAATATAATGATCGTACAGAATATCTGCTCCCGGGATAACATTACGATATCTGAGATATGACGTAACTTCGGGAAGACGATCTTACATTGAGTACTCACACGGGAAGTATTGTAACTAAATTACGGATTTGTGGTGTTTCAACACATCGTAGTCGCTTAAATAGAGAGTCGACAGTTGGGGTCATTCGGGAAATCTCATCCACATATGCTAATTAAATTGATAACTATTACGGTAACCGGGTCATTCCCCTATGACGTCATACATCGCTACAGGGGTTGAGGATTTGGAACAGGGGGGGGGGGGGCGCGGATTGGAGGGGGGTCAATCTGAGAGAGGTACTTACGCCAGACACGGTGGGTGATAGCCTCACCACAGAGGTAGATGGCGATGGTGATGGGGGTGGGGGGGGGGGGTGTCACCCTGAGAGAGGTACTTACGCCAGACACGGTGGGTGATAGCCTCACCACAGAGGTAGATAGCGATGGTGATGGGGGTGGGGGGGGTGTCACCCTGAGAGGGGTACTTACGCCAGACACGGTGGGTGATAGCCTCACCACAGAGGTAGATGGCGATGGTGATGGGGGTGGGGGGGGGGTGTCACCCTGAGAGGGGTACTTACGCCAGACACGGTGGGTGATAGCCTCACCACAGAGGTAGATAGCGATGGTGATGGGGGTGGGGGGGGGTGTCACCCTGAGAGGGGTACTTACGCCAGACACGGTTGGTGATAGCCTCACCACAGATGTAGATAGCGATGGTGATGGGGGTGGGGGGGGTGTCACCCTGAGAGGGGTACTTACGTCAGACACGGTTGGTGATGGCCTCACCACAGAGGTAGATGGCGATGGTGATGGGGGTGGGGGGGGGGTGTCACCATGAGAGAGGTACTTACGCCAGACACGGTTGGTGATGGCCTCACCACAGATGTAGATGGCGATGGTGATGGGGGTGGGGGGGGGTGTCACCATGAGAGAGGTACTTACGCCAGACACGGTGGGTGATAGCCTCACCACAGAGGTAGATAGCGATGGTGATGGGGGTGGGGGGGGGGGGTGTCACCCTGAGAGGGGTACTTACGCCAGACACGGTGGGTGATAGCCTCACCACAGAGGTAGATAGCGATGGTGATGGGGGTGGGGGGGGGGTGTCACCCTGAGAGGGGTACTTACGCCAGACACGGTTGGTGATAGCCTCACCACAGATGTAGATAGCGATGGTGATGGGGGTGGGGGGGGGTGTCACCCTGAGAGGGGTACTTACGCCAGACACGGTGGGTGATAGCCTCACCACAGAGGTAGATGGCGATGGTGATGGGGGTGGGGGGCGGTGTCACCCTGAGAGGGGTACTTACGCCAGACACGGTGGGTGATAGCCTCACCACAGAGGTAGATGGCGATGGTGATGGGGGGGGGTGTCACCATGAGAGAAGTACTTACGTCAGACACGGTTGGTGATGGCCTCACCACAGAGGTAGATGGCGATGGTGATGGGGGTGGGGGGGGTGTCACCATGAGAGAGGTACTTACGCCAGACACGGTTGGTGATAGCCTCACCACAGAGGTAGATGGCGATGGTGATGGGGGGGGGGGGGGGTGTCACCATGAGAGAGGTACTTACGCCAGACACGGTTGGTGATAGCCTCACCACAGAGGTAGATGGCGATGGTGATGGGGGGGGGGTGTCACCATGAGAGAGGTACTTACGTCAGACACGGTTGGTGATGGCCTCACCACAGAGGTAGATGGCGATGGTGATGGGGGTGGGGGGGGTGTCACCATGAGAGAGGTACTTACGCCAGACACGGTGGGTGATGGCCTCACCACAGAGGTAGATGGCGATGGTGATGGGGGGGGGGTGTCACCATGAGAGAGGTACTTACGCCAGACACGGTGGGTGATAGCCTCACCACAGAGGTAGATGGCGATGGTGATGGGGGTGGGGGGGGGGTGTCAGCCTGAGAGAGGTACTTACGCCAGACACGGTTGGTGATGGCCTCACCACAGAGGTAGATGGCGATGGTGATGGGGGTGGGGGGCGGTGTCACCCTGAGAGGGGTACTTACGCCAGACACTGTTGGTGATAGCCTCACCACAGAGGTAGATGGCGATGGTGATGGGGGTGGGGGGGGGGGGTGTCACTCTGAGAGAGGTACTTACGCCAGACACGGTTGGTGATAGCCTCACCACAGAGGTAGATGGCGATGGTGATGGGGGGGGGGTGTCACCCTGAGAGGGGTACTTACGCCAGACACGGTTGGTGATAGCCTCACCACAGAGGTAGATGGTGATGGGGGTGGGGGGGTGTCACCCTGAGAGAGGTACTTACGCCAGACACGGTTGGTGATAGCCTCACCACAGAGGTAGATGGCGATGGTGATGGGGGGGGGGGTGTCACCCTGAGAGGGGTACTTACGCCAGACACGGTTGGTGATAGCCTCACCACAGAGGTAGATGGCGATGGTGATGGGGGTGGGGGGGTGTCACCCTGAGAGAGGTACTTACGCCAGACACGGTTGGTGATAGCCTCACCACAGAGGTAGATGGCGATGGTGATGGGGGGGGGGGTGTCACCCTGAGAGGGGTACTTACGCCAGACACGGTTGGTGATAGCCTCACCACAGAGGTAGATGGCGATGGTGATGGGGGTGGGGGGCGGTGTCACCCTGAGAGGGGTACTTACGCCAGACACGGTTGGTGATAGCCTCACCACAGAGGTAGATGGCGATGGTGATGGGGGGGGGGGTGTCACCCTGAGAGAGGTACTTACGCCAGACACGGTGGGTGATAGCCTCACCACAGAGGTAGATGGCGATGGTGATGGGGGTGGGGGGGGGGGGTGTCACCCTGAGAGAGGTACTTACGCCAGACACGGTGGGTGATAGCCTCACCACAGAGGTAGATGGCGATGGTGATGGGGGTGGGGGGGTGTCACCCTGAGAGAGGTACTTACGCCAGACACGGTGGGTGATAGCCTCACCACAGAGGTAGATGGCGATGGTGATGGGGGTGGGGGGCGGTGTCACCCTGAGAGGGGTACTTACGCCAGACACGGTTGGTGATAGCCTCACCACAGAGGTAGATGGCGATGGTGATGGGGGGGGGGGTGTCACCCTGAGAGAGGTACTTACGCCAGACACGGTTGGTGATGGCCTCACCACAGAGGTAGATGGCGATGGTGATGGGGGGGGGGGTGTTACCATGAGAGAGGTACTTACGCCAGACACGGTTGGTGATGGCCTCACCACAGAGGTAGATGGCGATGGTGATGGGGGGGGGGGTGTTACCATGAGAGAGGTACTTACGCCAGACACGGTTGGTGATGGCCTCACCACAGAGGTAGATGGCGATGGTGATGGGGGGGGGGGGTGTCACCATGAGAGAGGTACTTACGCCAGACACAGTTGGTGATAGCCTCACCACAGAGGTAGATGGCGATGGTGATGGGGGGGGGGGTGTCACCCTGAGAGAGGTACTTACGCCAGACACGGTTGGTGATAGCGTCACCACAGAGGTAGATGGCGATGGTGTTGGGGAGGGGGGGGTGCCACCCTGAGAAAGCTACTTACGCCAGACACGGTTGGTGATAGCCTCACCACAGAGGTAGATGGCGATGATGATAGACCAGCAAACGAAGAAGAAAAAGATCCTCATCGGCCAGTTGAGCACTTGTAGGATAGGGTAGACCCAGATGTCAGCCCGGTACGCTATCCATAGGATCCTTTAGAAAGAAGAAAATCATTTATAACAATGCGAGCGCTCTGGCCCACTGAGCTACCGGGCCGACTCCTTTGTACGTCTTGACTGCGTCATGCTAACGACACGTGCACATATGTGAAGCCATGTTGTTCATGTATGTATAAAGGTTACGCATAAAGACGATGATAATAATGTGTATTAAACACTGTGATAATAATGTATATTGAACACTGTAATAATGTGTATTAAACACTGTGATAATAATGTGTATTAAACACTGTGATAATAATGTGTATTAAACACTGTGATAATAATGCATATTAAACACTGTGATAATAATGTGTATTAAACACTGTGATAATAATGTGTATTAAACACTGATAATAATGTGTATTAAACAGTGTGATAATAATGTGTATTAAACACTGTGATAATAATGTGTATTAAACACTGTGATAATAATGTGTATTAAACACTGTGATAATAATGTGTATTAAACACTGTGATAATAATGTGTATTAAACACTGTGATAATAATGTGTATTAAACACTGTGATAATAATGTGTATTAAACACTGATAATAATGTATATTAAACAGTGTGATAATAATGTGTATTAAACACTGTGATAATAATGTGTATTAAACAGCGTGATAATAATGTGTATTAAACACTGTGATAATAATGTGTATTAAACACTGTGATAATAATGTATAATAAACAGTGCGATAATAATGTGTATTAAACACTGTGATAATAATGTATATTAAAAAGTGTGATAATAATGTGTATTAAACACTGTGATAATAATGTGTATTAAACACTGTGATAATAATGTGTATTAAACACTGTGATAATAATGTGTATTAAACACTGTGATAATAATGTATATTAAACACTGTGAGACGAACCATAACTGGTAGACAAGCGCGAATCCGACCGTACAGAGCAGGCCGACGGGCCGTCGTGGGTAGTGGTGGTAGACGAAATACTTCTCCAAGAGAAGAAACACCAGAACTGTTGTGTGCTGAAAATTAAAGAAACAAACAATGTTAAAAGCAACCGCCGACGGAACAAATAAACAGGAGGGGAGGGGGGAGACGCAGATGTGGAAGGGGTGGATGGCATGTGAGAGAGGGGAGGACGGCATGTGGGAGAGGGGGTGGGGGGGGGGGGGGAGTAATCTTGGCGACACTACTGTTTCACCAACATAATGCATAATAAAGACGTGAAATGGGGGAACTTCAGATCATATCCAAATACATGTAGAACCAAATATGACCCATTTTAACCGGTTACGCCACAGAACTAAAATATGACACATTTCTCCTCAGACTAGGCACATCAGCGGTACCATATTAACTCGGAGATTCCATTCTTCATTCCATTATCCCAGGAGGGGAGTGGGGAAGGCGGGGGGGGGGGGGTATGTTAGGCCGGATATAGCTTACGTCGGCCACTGTTGTTAATGATTCTCTTGTTCGCTTGCCTACTCACCATGACATGGTTGAGCCAGAGCGGTACCACGGAATCGAGGGCCTTGGGGTAAACCAGCTCTCTGTCTATGGCGTACAAACCCCAAAACGTCAGGACCACGAACTGGAATAAATCATAATCAGGTTCATGAATTTAGACTTAAAGCAAATACACATAGACACATGTAAAGAATATTAATCCGGAAGGTAATATCACACCTTTACATACCACATCTCTAGGTCAGATCACACATTTATAGACCACATCTCTAGGTAATATCACACGTTTATATACCACATCTGTAGGAAATATCACACGTTTGCACGCCACATCGGCAGGGAATATCACACGTTTATATACCACATCTGTAGGAAATATCACACATTTACATACCACATCTGTAGGTAATATCACAAGTTTATATACCACATCGGTAGGAAATATCACACATTTACACACCACATCGGTAGGAAATATCACACATTTACACACATCGGTAGGGAATATCACACATTTACACACCACATCGGTAGGGAATATAAAACATATACATACCACGCCGATTGGGAAGATAACGCTGGCCACAATGAGATCTCGGAGCTTCTGCAGCGGACTTCGCTTCCGGTTATCATCCCAGGATTTGGTGTTTGAGCCGCAGAAATCATTGAGCAACGAGAAGCCGAAGAAAAAGGTCTGCAACAGCTGGAAGTAGTACAACAACGAGCCTTGTTAGCGGCATAGTCGCGTACGAAGGACATTGTCAATGGAATAGCCATGGGTAAAGTACCGTATGAGTGGGGTAGCTACGAGTAAAATACATTATGAGTGAGATAGCTATGTGCAAAGTACACTGTGAGTGGGATAGCTACGGGTAGAGTACACTGTGAGTGGGATAGCTACGGGTAGAGTACACTGTGAGTGGGATAGCTACGGGTAGAGTACACTGTGAGTGGGATAGCTATGGGCAAAGTACACTGTGAGTGGGATAGCTACGGGTAGAGTACACTGTGAGTGGGATAGCTACGGGTAGAGTACACTGTGAGTGGGATAGCTACGGGTAGAGTACACTGTGAGTGGGACACCTACGGGTAGAGTACACTGTGAGTGGGATAGCTACGGGTAAAGTACACTGTGAGTGGGTTGGTTGGGTATTCAGGACGCTTTAACCACATTTGGTCATATCGCGTCAATGGGAGAGGGAAGGGAAAGTGGAGCCATGTTTCCGGGGTAACCCCCTACTCTTTACGACAAAAGACATGGGATCTTTATCCTGCGACCACACAGACATGGCCACAGCAGGGCTCGAACCACCGATCCACGTGCCGTTAGGCTCTCAGGTGGCCACATCACTCAATGCGAGCGCTCTAGCCCACTGAGCTATCGCGCCTGCCCCCATTGTGAGTCGGATAGCTATGGATAAAGTACGCTGTACGTAGGATAGCTACAGGTAAAGTACATTGTGAGTGGAATAGCTATGGGTAAAGTACATTGTGAGTGGAATAGCTACGGGTAAAGTACATTGTGCGTGGGATAGCTACGGGTAAAGTACATTGTGAGTGGGATAGCTACGAGTAAAGTACATTATGAGTGGCATGGCTACGGTAAAGTACATTGTGAGTGGGATAGCTATGAGTAAAGTACATTGTGAGTGGGATAGTTCCAGGTAAAATACATTATGAGTGAGATAGCTATGTGCAAAGTACACTGTGAATGGGATAGCTATGAAGAAAGTACATTGTGAGTGGAATAGCTACGAGTAAAGTACATTGTGAGTGGAATAGCTATGGATAAAGTACATTGTGAGTGGGATAGCTACGAGTAAAGTACATTGCGAGTGGGATAGATACGAGTAAAGTACAATGTGAGTGGAATAGCTATGGTTAAAGTACATTGTGAGGGGGATAGCTATGAGTAAAGTACATTGCGAGTGGAATAGATATGAGTAAAGTACATTGTGAGTGGAATAGCTATGGTAAAGTACATTCTGAGTGGAATAGCTATGGGTAAAGTACATTGTGAGTGGAATAGCTATGAGTAAAGTACATTGTGAGTGGAATAGCTATGGGTAAAGTACATTGTGCATAGGATAGCTATGGGTAAAGTACATTGTGAGTGGGATAGCTACGGGTAAAGTACATTGTGAGTGGGATAGCTACTGGTAAAGTACATTGTGAGTGGGATAGCTACGGGTAAAGTACATTGTGAGTGGGATAGCTACTGGTAAGGTACATTGTAGGTGGGATAGCTACGGGTAAAGTACATTGTGAGTGGGATAGCTACGAGTAAAGTACATTGTGAGTGGGATAGCTACGAGTAAAGTACATTGTGAGTGGAATAGCTATGGGTAAAGTACATTGTGCGTGGGATAGCTATGGGTAAAGTACATTGTGAGTGGAATAGCTATGGGTAAAGCACATTGTGAGTGGAATAGCTATGGGTAAAGTACATTGTGCGTGGGATAGCTATGGGTAAAGTACATTGTGAGTGGGATAGCTACGGGTAAAGTACATTGTGAGTGGGATAGCTACTGGTAAAGTACATTGTGGGTGGGATAGCTACGGGTAAAGTACATTGTGAGTGGGATAGCTACCAGTAAAGTACATTGTGAGTGGGATAGATACGGGTAATGTAGACTGTACGTGAGATAGCTAAGGTTTAAGTACATTGTGAGTGGGATAGCTACGAGTAAAGTACATTGTGAGTGGGATAGATACGGGTAATGTAGACTGTACATGAGATAGCTAAGGGTTAAGTACATTGTGTGTGGGATAGATACGGGTAATGTAGACTGTACGTGAGATAGCTAAGGGTAAAGTACATTGTCAGTCTGATAGCTACATGTAAAGCACATTGTCAGTGTGACGGCTATGTGCAAAGTACATTGTAAGTGGAATAGATACATGTAACGTGCATTGTGATTGGGATAACCATATATTTACATATTCGATACTAGCAATACATCCCATACGCAGTATTTAACTAATACATACAACGCGAATGCCACACATCAGTTCCCATTCTTTTATATGCTTACGCACCAAACAGCAAAGATTTACCTGGTTCCAAAAAGTGAGGTATTTAAATTTGCCCGGGAAGCCTCTATATTCCAGAACACCTTCCCCTCTCTCGGAGAGGCACAACACGTCATACACCAAACCGTAGGCATTGACCCCGAAGCAAATGACGTGAGCTACCAGCATTGATATAAATCCGGCCTCTTTCTCCAACAGAGACATCTTCTCGTTTGGAAGTATACATGTGATAAGAGCGTTTGTTAGTACCCAAAACGTACCTTTGCTCCTAGTTGGCGCAGGCCGTGTACAATGGGGTTTTAGGCCCTAACAGGCGTTCACTGACCCGTAAACTCAATACAGTCGGCACAAGAGCCGTCTAAGTACAAAATCTCAGCAATATCAGGTAAGTTTCAATTGGGACATACAGGCGTAGACATGCAAAGTGCCCGATCAATACCAAAGCTGATGAACGCATACGAGCCCCCCCCCCCCACCCCGACTCCGACTTCCACTCAGCCCAGTAACTCCACCCACACCCACCACCCCCATTCCATAACTCAAACACACCACTTATAAAGAAGCTTCCGGCTTGGCCCCCGAGGATCATCCCGAGGCATAAATCGGATATATCCTGCGCCTAGCCGCATACATAACCAAAGCACGGGTAGCCGGCGACAGCAAGCGGCCAAGCCGTGATTATCTACCAATATGTGTAAATAAATACAGTATGGTTGGTCGGCGGCCATGTGGGTCGGCTTTAGCCCCAGTTCTGTGGCTGTATGACAAACATGTGATCGGGGCCCTGTCAGATTTTCGCCCGTCCTACAGCCACAGAACTGGGGCTAGTTAGGTTTATGTAGGACGCTTCCACCTCCGTTGGTCAGATCGCGAGACAGGCACAGTAAATCAGTGGAGGGGGGAGGCCGGGAGGGGGGGGGGGAGGCCGGGAGGGGGGGGGGGGGAGGCCGGGAGGGGGGGGGGGCGCCCACAACCCCCTAACCCCCCCCCCTCTACTGATTTACTGTGCCTGTACGTGTATCGCGACAATGAAAAGGTTTAATGTAGAGAAGAGCCATGTCTATGGGAGTAATCCCCAACTCTTCACGAAAAATGTCTTTATCATGCACAAAAATATACATGGCGACCGCTTGGGCTGGCCTGTCATAGCCTACTCGACCACAGCCCAACGAGCCACACCTTCCCACGTTGTACAGGACGGTGTTTATATGATCGATTTAGCAAGGAGTAGATTGCTTCCCACCTTGTAGCATAAAAAGTATCTTACTCATGCGTACACAGCCACCACCCCCCTCCCCCGACCCCCGTTCTCAAGATAAAATATTCAGTGGGGCGGTGCAGCAGTAGGCCTATATGTGTTATGTATCCCTCCACCGCCCCTCCCCCCCCCCCTCCCGGTGCGATAATGGATCATTACCGCGTCCCTAGGTCGTCAGTTTCCTGTACCCGCCCCGCCAACCGCCTCATGCATCCCGCCCGGTCGTCAATTTCGAGCTGTATTGGTCATACTGCTCACTCGTGCCCGCCAAACCCTATAACCTGATAACAACTTTCGGCGCTCCTGGTTTCATGCATACGGGCCCTGCTGGCTGGTGTTACGTGCAAGTCACATTACCATGGTGTTACGTGCAAGTCACATTACAATGGTGTTACGTGCAAGTCACATTGCCATGGTGTTACGTGCAAGTCACATTGCCATGGTGTTACGTGCAAGTCACATTACAATGGTGTTACGTGCAAGTCACATTGCCATGGTGTTACGTGCAAGTCACATTACCATGGTGTTACGTGCAAGTCACATTACAATGGTGTTACGTGCAAGTCACATTGCCATGGTGTTACGTGCAAGTCACATTACCATGGTGTTACGTGCAAGTCACATTGCCATGGTGTTACGTGCAAGTCACATTACAATGGTGTTACGTGCAAGTCACATTACCATGGTGTTACGTGCAAGTCACATTACAATGGTGTTACGTGCAAGTCACATTACCATGGTGTTACGTGCAAGTCACATTGCCATGGCGTTACGTGCAAGTCACATTACCATGGTGTTACGTGCAAGTCACATTACCATTGCCACAGCGACGGGTTCTTACACTCAACTGGCTGTGGCCCATAGCGACATCACGTCCGGGATGAGCCCACGCAATAACATGCGGGGTTGGTTTACTGGGGCCCTGTATCCAGGCGCCCCGGGTCGCCCTTCCTTGATACTCTTAATAAACATAAATGTTTTCATCACGCATAGCTATTTTCACTGTGTCAATTTCGTAACTGAATGACTACAATAGCAATCGGTTCACGTCGGATTAAAGATGAACTTCCTTGCAATAAATACACATTGTCAGTGGGATAGCTACGTGTGGAATTTAATTCCGGAAATTCGAGTTTACTTTATATTGTGACAACAAACTTGTAACTTAAATAGCTTGCCACTTGGCCAATTTGAAATTTAAGAACAATTAATGCCTTGTTTACTCAATGCCTTGGGGTGAGGGTGGAGAGGAACATCAAGGATTGGGTGGGTGAGGGTGGAGAGAGGAATCAAGGATTGGGTGGGGTGAGGGTGGAGAGAGGAATCGAGGATTAGGTGGGGTGACTGTGGAGAGGGAAATCGAGGATTGGGTGGGGTAAGGGTGGAGAGGGAAATCGAGGATTGGGTGGGGTGAGGGTGGAGAGGGAAATCGAGGATTGGGTGGGGTGAGGGTGGAGAGGGAAATCGAGGATTGGGTGGGGTGAGGGGGGAGAGAGAAATCGAGGATTGGGTGGGGTGAGAGTGGAAAGGGAAATCGAGGATTGGGTGGGGTGAGGGTGGAGAGGGAAACCGTGGATTGGGTGGGGTGAGGGTGAAGAGGGAAATCGAGGATTGGGTGGGATGAGGGTGGAGAGGGAAACCGAGGATTGGGTGGGGTGAGGGTGGAGAGTAAAATCGAGGATTGGGCGGGGTGAGGGTGGAGAGGGAAACCGAGGATTGGGTGGGGTGAGGGTGGAGAGGGAAACCGAGGATTGGGTAGGGTGAGGGTGGAGAGGAACACCGAGGATTGGGTGGGGTGAGGGTGGAGAGAGGAATCGAGGATTGGGTGGGATGACGGTGGAGAGGGAAATCGAGGATTGGGTGGGGTAAGGGTGGAGAGGGAAACCGAGGATTGGGTGGAGTGAGGCTGGAGAGCGAAATCGAGGATTGGGTGGGGTGAGGGTGGAGAGGGAAATCGCGGATTGGGTGGGGTGAGGGTGGAGAGGGAAACCGAGGATTGGGTGGAGTGAGGGTGGAGAGCGAAATCGAGGATTGGGTGGGGTGAGGGTGGAGAGCGAAATCGAGGATTGGGTGGGGTGAGGGTGGAGAGGGAAATCGAGGATTGGGTGGGGTGAGGGGGGAGAGGGAAACCGAGGATTGGGTGGAGTGAGGGTGGAGAGCGAAATCGAGGATTGGGTGGGGTGAGGGTGGAGAGGGAAATCGAGGATTGGGTGGGGTGAGGGTGGAGAGGGAAATCGAGGATTGGGTGGGGTGAGGGCGGAGAGGAAAACCGAGGATTGGGTGGGGTGAGGGTGGAGAGTGAAATCGAGGATTGGGTGGGGTGAGGGTGGAGAGGGAAATCGAGGATTGGGTGGGGTGAGGGTGGAGAGGGAAATCGAGGATTGGGTGGGGTGAGGGCGGAGAGGAAAACCGAGGATTGGGTGGGGTGAGGGTGGAGAGTGAAATCGAGGATTGGGTGGGGTAAGGGTGGAGAGGGAAATCGAGGATTGGGTGGGGTGAGGGTGGAGAGGGAAATCGAGGATTGGGTGGGGTGAGGGTGGAGAGGGAAACCGTGGATTGGGTGGGGTGAGGGCGGAGAGGAAAACCGAGGATTGGGTGGGGTGAGGGAGGAGAGTGAAATCGAGGATTGGGTGGGGTAAGGGTGGAGAGGGAAATCGAGGATTGGGTGGGGTGAGGGTGGAGAGGGAAATCGAGGATTGCGTGGGGTGAGGGGGGAGAGGGAAACCGAGGATTGGGTGGAGTGAGGGTGGAGATGGAAATCGAGGATTGAGTGGGGTGAGGGTGGAGAGGGAAATCGAGGATTGGGTGGGGTGAGGGTGGAGAGGGAAACCGTGGATTAGGTGGGGTGACTGCGGAGAGGGAAATCGACGACTGGGTGGGGTGAGGGTGGAGAGGGAAATCGAGGATTGGGTGGGGTGAGGGTGGAGAGGGAAACCGTGGATTAGGTGGGGTGACTGCGGAGAGGGAAATCGACGACTGGGTGGGGTGAGGGTGGAGAGGGAAACCGAGGATTGGGTGAGTGAGGGTGGAGAATGAAATCGAGGATTGGGTGGGGTGAGGGTGGAGAGGGAAATCGAGGATTGGGTGGGGTGAGGGTGGAGAGGGAAACCGAGGATTGAGTGGGGTGAGGGCGGAGAGGGAAACCGAGGATTGGATGGGGTGAGGGTGGAGAGTAAAAATCGAGGATTGGGTGGGGTAAGGGTGGAGAGGGAAATCGAGGATTGGGTGGGGTGAGGGTGGAGAGGGAAATCGAGGATTGGGTGGGGTGAGGGTGGAGAGTGAAATCGAGGATTGAGTGGGGTGAGGGTGGAGAGGGAAATCGAGGATTGGGTGGGGTGAAGGTGGAGAGGGAAATTGAGGATTGGGTGGGGTGAGGGTGGAGAGGGAAATCGAGGATTGAGTGGGGTGAGGGTGGAGAGGGAAATCGAGGATTGGGTAGGGTGACGGTGGAGAGGGAAACCGTGGATTAGGTGGGTGAGGGTGGAGAGGGAAATCGACGACTGGGTGGGGTGGGGGTGGAGAGGGAAATCGAGGATTGGGTAGGGTGACGGTGGAGAGGAACATCGAGGATTGGGTGGGGTGAGGGTGGAGAGGGAAATCGACGACTGGGTGGGGTGAGGGTGGAGAGGGAAATCGAGGATTGGGTGGGGTGAGGGTGGAGAGGGAAATCGAGGATTGGGTGGGGTGAGGGTGGAGAGTGAAATCGAGGATTGAGTGGGGTGAGGGTGGAGAGGGAAATCGAGGATTGGGTAGGGTGACGGTGGAGAGGAACATCGAGGATTGGGTGGGGTGAGGGTGGAGAGGGAAATCGACGACTGGGTGGGGTGAGGGTGGAGAGGGAAATCGAGGATTGGGTGGGGTGAGGGTGGAGAGTGAAATCGACGACTGGGTGGGGTCAGGGTGGAGAGGGAAATCGAGGATTGGGTGGGGTGAGGGTGGAGAGTGAAATTGAGGATTGAGTGGGGTGAGGGTGGAGAGGGAAATCGAGGATTGGGTGGGGTGACGGTGGAGAGGAACATCGAGGATTGGGTGGGGTGAGGGTGGAGAGGGAAATCGACGACTGGGTGGGGTGGGGGTGGAGGGGGAAATCGAGGATTGGGTAGGGTGACGGTGGAGAGGAACATCGAGGATTGGGTGGGGTGAGGGTGGAGAGGGAAATCGACGACTGGGTGGGGTGAGGGTGGAGAGGGAAATCGAGGATTGGGTGGGGTGAGGGTGGAGAGTGAAATCGACGACTGGGTGGGGTCAGGGTGGAGAGGGAAATCGAGGATTGGGTGGGGTGAGGGTGGAGAGTGAAATTGAGGATTGAGTGGGGTGAGGGTGGAGAGGGAAATCGAGGATTGGGTGGGGTGACGGTGGAGAGGAACATCGAGGATTGGGTGGGGTGAGGGTGGAGAGGGAAATCGACGACTGGGTGGGGTGGGGGTGGAGAGGGAAATCGAGGATTGGGTGGGGTGAGGGTGGAGAGTGAAATCGACGACTGGGTGGGGTCAGGGTGGAGAGGGAAATCGAGGATTGGGTGGGGTGAGGGTGGAGAGGGAAATCGACGACTGGGTGGGGTGAGGGTGGAGAGGGAAATCGAGGATTGGGTGGGGTGAAGGTGGAGAGTGAAATCGACGACTGGGTGGGGTCAGGGTGGAGAGGGAAATCGAGGATTGGGTGGGGTGAGGGTGGAGAGTGAAATTGAGGATTGAGTGGGGTGAGGGTGGAGAGGGAAATCGAGGATTGGGTGGGGTGAGGGTGGAGAGGGAAATCGACGACTGGGTGGGGTGGGGGTGGAGAGGGAAATCGAGGATTGGGTAGGGTGACGGTGGAGAGGAACATCGAGGATTGGGTGGGGTGAGGGTGGAGAGGGAAATCGACGACTGGGTGGGGTGGGGGTGGAGAGGGAAATCGAGGATTGGGTAGGGTGACGGTGGAGAGGAACATCGAGGATTGGGTGGGGTGAGGGTGGAGAGGGAAATCGACGACTGGGTGGGGTGAGGGTGGAGAGGGAAATCGAGGATTGGGTGGGGTGGGGGTGGAGAGGGAAATCGAGGATTGGGTGGGGTGAGGGTGGAGAGAGAAATCGAAGATTGGGTGGGGTGACGGTGGAGAGGGAAATCGAGGATTTGGTGGGGTGACGGTGGAGAGGGAAATCGACGACTGGGTGGGGTGAGGGTGGAGAGGGAAATCGAGGATTGGGTGGGGTGAGGGTGGAGAGTGAAATCGACGACTGGGTGGGGTGAGGGTGGAGAGTGAAATCGACGACTGGGTGGGGTGGGGGTGGAGAGGGAAATCGACGACTGGGTGGGGTGGGGTTGGAGAGGGAAATCGAGGATTGGGTAGGGTGACGGTGGAGAGGAACATCGAGGATTGGGTGGGGTGAGGGTGGAGAGGGAAATCGACGACTGGGTGGGGTGAGGGTGGAGAGGAAAATCGAGGATTGGGTGGGGTGAGGGTGGAGAGTGAAATCGACGACTGGGTGGGGTGAGGGTGGAGAGGGAAATCGAGGATTGGGTGGGGTGACGGTGGAGAGGAACATCGAGGATTGGGTGGGGTGAGGGTGGAGAGGGAAATCGACGACTGGGTGGGGTGGGGTGGAGAGGGAAATCGATAATTGGGTAGGGTGACGGTGGAGAGGAACATCGAGGATTGGGTGGGGTGAGGGTGGAGAGGGAAATCGAGGATTGTGTGGGGTGGGGGTGGAGAGGGAAATCGAGGATTGGGTGGGGTGAGGGTGGAGAGTGAAATCGAGGATTGAGTGGGGTGAGGGTGGGGAGGGAAATCGAGGATTGGGTGGGGTGAGGGTGGAGAGGAACATCGAGGATTGGGTGGGGTGAGGGTGGAGAGTGAAATCGAGGATTGAGTGGGGTGAGGGTGGAGAGGGAAATCGAAGATTGGGTGGGGTGACGGTGGAGAGGAACATCGAGGATTGGGTGGGGTGAGGGTGGAGAGGGAAACCGTGGATTGGGTGGGGTGAGGGTGGAGAGGGAAATCGAGGATTGGGTGGGGTGAGGGTGGAGAGGGAAACCGTGGATTGGGTGGGGTGAGGATGGAGAGGGAAACCGTGGATTGGGTGGGGTGGGGGTGGAGAGTGAAATCGAGGATTGAGTGGGGTGAGGGTGGAGAGGGAAATCGAGGATTGGGTGGGGTGAGGGTGGAGAGGGAAACCGTGGATTGGGTGGGGTGAGGATGGAGAGGGAAACCGTGGATTGGGTGGGGTGGGGGTGGAGAGGGAAACCGAGGATTGGGTGGGGTGAGGGTGGAGAGGGAAACCGAGGATTGGGTGGGGTGAGGGTGGAGAGGGAAATCGACGACTGGGTGGGGTGAGGGTGGAGAGGGAAATCGAGGATTGAGTGGGGTGAGGGTGGAGAGGGAAATCGAGGATTGAGTGGGGTGAGGGTGGAGAGGGAAATCGAGGATTGGGTGGGGTGAGGGTGGCGAGGGAAATCGAGGATTGAGTGGGGTGAGGGTGGAGAGGGAAATCGAGGATTGGGTGGGGTGAGGGTGGAGAGTGAAATCGAGGATTGAGTGGGGTGAGGGTGGAGAGGGAAATCGAGGATTGGGTGGGGTGAGGGTGGAGAGGGAAACCGTGGATTGGGTGGGGTGAGGATGGAGAGGGAAACCGTGGATTGGGTGGGGTGGGGGTGGAGAGGGAAACCGATGATTGGGTGGGTGAGGGTGGAGAGGGAAACCGAGGATTGGGTGGGGTGAGGGTGGAGAGGGAAATCGAGGATTGGGTGGGGTGAGGGTGGAGAGGGAAACCGTGGATTGGGTGGGGTGAGGGTGGAGAGGGAAATCGAGGATTGGGTGGGGTGAGGGTGGAGAGGCAAACCGTGGATTGGGTGGGGTGAGGGTGGAGAGGGAAATCGAGGATTGGGTGGGGTGAGGGTGGAGAGGGAAACCGTGGATTGGGTGGGGTGAGGATGGAGAGGGAAACCGTGGATTGGGTGGGGTGGGGGTGGAGAGTGAAATCGAGGATTGAGTGGGGTGAGGGTGGAGAGGGAAATCGAGGATTGGGTGGGGTGAGGGTGGAGAGGGAAACCGTGGATTGGGTGGGGTGAGGATGGAGAGGGAAACCGTGGATTGGGTGGGGTGGGGGTGGAGAGGGAAACCGAGGATTGGGTGGGGTGAGGGTGGAGAGGGAAACCGAGGATTGGGTGGGGTGAGGGTGGAGAGGGAAACCGTAGATTGGGTGGGGTGAGGATGGAGAGGGAAACCGTGGATTGGGTGGGGTGGGGGTGGAGAGGGAAACCGAGGATTGGGTGGGGTGAGGGTGGAGAGGGAAACCGAGGATTGGGTGGGGTGAGGGTGGAGAGGGAAATCGACGACTGGGTGGGGTGGGGGTGGAGAGGGAAATCGAGGATTGGGTAGGGTGACGGTGGAGAGGAACATCGAGGATTGGGTGGGGTGAGGGTGGAGAGGGAAATCGACGACTGGGTGGGGTGAGGGTGGAGAGGGAAATCGAGGATTGAGTGGGGTGGGGGTGGAGAGGGAAATCGAGGATTGGGTGGGGTGAGGGTGGAGAGAGAAATCGAAGATTGGGTGGGGTGACGGTGGTGAGGGAAATCGAGGATTTGGTGGGGTGACGGTGGAGAGGGAAATCGACGACTGGGTGGGGTGAGGGTGGAGAGGGTAATCGAGGATTGGGTGGGGTGAGGGTGGAGAGTGAAATCGACGACTGGGTGGGGTGAGGGTGGAGAGTGAAATCGACGACTGGGTGGGGTGGGGGTGGAGAGGGAAATCGACGACTGGGTGGGGTGGGGTTGGAGAGGGAAATCGAGGATTGGGTAGGGTGACGGTGGAGAGGAACATCGAGGATTGGGTGGGGTGAGGGTGGAGAGGGAAATCGACGACTGGGTGGGGTGAGGGTGGAGAGGAAAATCGAGGATTGGGTGGGGTGAGGGTGGAGAGTGAAATCGACGACTGGGTGGGGTCAGGGTGGAGAGGGAAATCGAGGATTGGGTGGGGTGACGGTGGAGAGGAACATCGAGGATAGGGTGGGGTGAGGGTGGAGAGGGAAATCGACGACTGGGTGGGGTGAGGGTGGAGAGGGAAATCGAGGATTGTGTGAGGTGGGGGTGGAGAGGGAAATCGAGGATTGGGTGGGGTGAGGGTGGAGAGTGAAATCGAGGATTGAGTGGGGTGAGGGTGGAGAGGGAAATCGAGGATTGGGTGGGGTGAGGGTGGAGAGGAACATCGAGGATTGGGTGAGGTGAGGGTGGAGAGTGAAATCGAGGATTGAGTGGGGTGAGGGTGGAGAGGGAAATCGAAGATTGGGTGGGGTGACGGTGGAGAGGAACATCGAGGATTGGGTGGGGTGAGGGTGGAGAGGGAAACCGTGGATTGGGTGGGGTGAGGGTGGAGAGGGAAATCGAGGATTGGGTGGGGTGAGGGTGGAGAGGGAAACCGTGGATTGGGTGGGGTGAGGATGGAGAGGGAAACCGTGGATTGGGTGGGGTGGGGGTGGAGAGTGAAATCGAGGATTGAGTGGGGTGAGGGTGGAGAGGGAAATCGAGGATTGGGTGGGGTGAGGGTGGAGAGGGAAACCGTGGATTGGGTGGGATGAGGGTGGAGAGGGAAACCGTGGATTGGGTGGGGTGGGGGTGGAGAGGGAAACCGAGGATTGGGTGGGGTGAGGGTGGAGAGGGAAACCGAGGATTGGGTGGGGTGAGGGTGGAGAGGGAAATCGACGACTGGGTGGGGTGAGGGTGGAGAGGGAAATCGAGGATTGGGTGGGGTGAGGGTGGAGAGGGAAATCGAGGATTGAGTGGGGTGAGGGTGGAGAGGGAAATCGAGGATTGGGTGGGGTGAGGGTGGAGAGGGAAATCGAGGATTGAGTGGGGTGAGGGTGGAGAGGGAAATCGAGGATTGGGTGGGGTGAGGGTGGAGAGTGAAATCGAGGATTGAGTGGGGTGGGGGTGGAGAGGGAAATCGAGGATTGGGTGGGGTGAGGGTGGAGAGGGAAACCGTGGATTGGGTGGGGTGAGGATGGAGAGGGAAACCGTGGATTGGGTGGGGTGGGGGTGGAGAGGGAAACCGAGGATTGGGTGGGGTGAGGGTGGAGAGGGAAACCGAGGATTGGGTGGGGTGAGGGTGGAGAGGGAAATCGAGGATTGGGTGGGGTGAGGGTGGAGAGGGAAACCGTGGATTGGGTGGGGTGAGGGTGGAGAGGGAAATCGAGGATTGGGTGGGGTGAGGGTGGAGAGGGAAACCGTGGATTGGGTGGGGTGAGGGTGGAGAGGGAAATCGAGGATTGGGTGGGGTGAGGGTGGAGAGGGAAACCGTGGATTGGGTGGGGTGAGGATGGAGAGGGAAACCGTGGATTGGGTGGGGTGGGGGTGGAGAGTGAAATCGAGGATTGAGTGGGGTGAGGGTGGAGAGGGAAATCGAGGATTGGGTGGGGTGAGGGTGGAGAGGGAAACCGTGGATTGGGTGGGGTGAGGATGGAGAGGGAAACCGTGGATTGGGTGGGGTGGGGGTGGAGAGGGAAACCGAGGATTGGGTGGGGTGAGGGTGGAGAGGGAAACCGAGGATTGGATGGGGTGAGGGTGGAGAGGAAAATCGACGACTGGGTGGGGTGAGGGTGGAGAGGGAAATCGAGGATTGGGTGGGGTGGGGTGGAGAGGGAAATCGAGGATTGGGTGGGGTGAGGGTGGAGAGGGAATCCGAGGATTGGGTGGGGTGAGGATGGAGAGGGAAACCGTGGATTGGGTGGGGTGAGGATGGAGAGGAAAACCGTGGATTGGGTGGGGTGAGGGTGAACAGGGAAATCGAGGATTGGGTGGGGTGAGGATGGAGAGGGAAACCGTGGATTGGGTGGGGTGAGGGTGGAGAGGGAAATCGACGACTGGGTGGGGTGAGGGTGGAGAGAGAAATCGAGGATTGGGTGGGGTGAGGGTGGAGAGGGAAACCGAGGATTGGGTGGGTGAGGGTGGAGAGGGAAACCGAGGATTGGATGGGGTGAGGGTGGAGAGGGAAACCGAGGATTGGATAGGGTGAGGGTGGAGAGGGAAACCGAGGATTGGGTGGGTGAGGGTGGAGAAGGAAATCGAGGATTGGGTGGGGTGAGGGTGGAGAGGGAAACCGATGATTGGGTGGGGTGAGGGTGGAGAAGGAAACCGAGGATTGGGCGGGGTGAGGGTGGAGAGGGAAACCGAGGATTGGGTGGGGTGAGGGTGGAGAGGGAAACCGAGGATTGGGTGGGGTGAGGGTGGAGAGGGAAATCGAGGATTGGGTGGGGTGAGGGTGGAGAAGGAAATCGAGGATTGGGTGGGGTGAGGGTGGAGAGGGAAACCGAGGATTGGGTGGGGTGAGGGTGGAGAGGGAAATCGAGGATTGGGTGGGGTGACGGTGGAGAGGAACATCGAGGATTGGGTGGGGTGAGGGTGGAGAGGGAAATCGAGGATTGGGTGGGGTGGGGGTGGAGAGGGAAATCGAGGATTGGGTGGGGTGAAGGTGGAGAGTGAAATCGAGGATTGGGTGGGGAGACGGTGGAGAGGGAAACCGAGGATTGGGTGGGGAGACGGTGGAGAGGGAAACCGAGGATTGGGTGGGGAGACGGTGGAGAGGGAAACCGAGGATTGGGTGGGGTAACGGTGAAGAGAGCGCGGCTGAAACGAGGGTGCATGTCCAGGGAGAGTGGGGGTGAAGGGGAGTCTTCAGCCCCATGAGCCACCAGCTGATGGTCATCCAAACAGCGATTATATATGCGTGGTATGATTGTATTGTACTATACGCTACACTACATGCTACACGGATTGTATAAGGGTACGATATGTAACCAGCCATGTCAAAGCAGCGTGGATCGAGGTCGGGTGAAGGAGGTGTGCTTGCTAAGCAACGTTAAAATGACGGGGTTCGCCAAGGTTATTCTGGGTGATATTACTTATTATATACACACACAAATATCCATACGTCCGGCTGGGGTCAATATATATAACTGCGCAAATATCGGTTCTCTTTAAAGAAGCATGATTGGCGCTATTTGTGGGAAATACTTTGGTGTTGTTACCTTATTTCAAACTAAGGAAAGTGCCAACATTTATATCAACCATTTTTAGACAATGAACGTCAGCATTACGAGCTGGAGAACATACTTATGCCATTATACTAAAAACCGCCCCATTATTTAGGAAATTCGGATAAAATATATCTACCACTAGATGTAAATTAGTACTTCTTGTGTCAGGCGGTGAGCCATCGTCAGACGATGTTCCACCCTCACACGACCTGTTCCACCCTCACACGACCTGTTCCACCCTCACGCGACCTGTTCCACCCTCAAACGACCTGTTCCACCCTCACACAACCTGTTACACCCTCACACAACCTGTTCCACTCTCACACGACCTGTTCCACCCTCACACGACCTGTTCCACCCTCACACGACCTGTTCCACCCTCACACAACCTGTTTCACCCTCACACGACCTGTTCCACCCTCACACGACCTGTTTCACCCTCACACGACCTGTTTCACCCTCACACGACCTGTTCCACCCTCACACGACCTGTTCCACCCTCACACAACCTGTTCCACCCTCACACGACCTGTTCCACCCTCACACGACCTGTTCCACCCTCACACAACCTGTTTGACCCTCACACGACCTGTTTCACCCTCACACGACCTGTTCCACCCTCACACAACCTGTTCCACCCTCACACAACCTGTTCCACCCTCACACGACCTGTTACACCCTCACACAACCTGTTCCACCCTCACACGACCTGTTCCACCCTCACACGAGCTGTTCCACCCTCACACAACCTGTTCCACCCTCACACGACATGTTCCACCCTCACACGACCTGTTACACCCTCACACAACCTGTTCCACCCTCACACGACCTGTTCCACCCTCACACGAGCTGTTCCACCCTCACACAACCTGTTCCACCCTCACACGACCTGTTCCACCCTCACACGACCTGTTCCACCCTCACATGACCTGTTCCACCCTCACACGACATGTTCCACCCTCACGCGACCTGTTCCACACTCAGACGACCTGTTCCACCCTCACATGACCTGTTCCACCCTCACACAAGCTGTTCCACCCTCACACAACCTGTTCCACCCTCACACGACCTGTTCCACTCTCACACAACCTGTTCCCCCCTCACGCGACCTGTTCCACCCTCACACGACCTGTTCCACCCTCACACGACCTGTTCCACCCTCACACGAGCTGTTACACCCTCACACAACCTGTTCCACCCTCACACGACATGTTTCACCCTCACACGACCTGTTCCACCCTCACACGACCTGTTCCACCCTCACGCGACCTGTTCCACACTCAGACGACCTGTTCCACCCTCACATGACCTGTTCCACCCTCACACAACCTGTTCCACCCTCACACGACCTGTTACACCCTCACACAACCTGTTCCACCCTCACACGACCTGTTCCACCCTCACACGAGCTGTTCCACGCTCACATGACCTGTTCCACCCTCACACGACATGTTCCACCCTGACACGACCTGTTCCACCCTCACACGACCTGTTCCACCCTCACATGACCTGTTCCACCCTCACACAACCTGTTCCACCCTCACGCGACCTGTTCCACACTCAGACGACCTGTTCCACCCTCAAATGACCTGTTCCACCCTCACACAAGCTGTTCCACCCTCACACAACCTGTTCCACCCTCACACGACCTGTTCCACCCTCACACAACCTGTTTCCCCCTCACGCGACCTGTTCCACCCTCACACGACCTGTTCCACCCTCACACGACCTGTTCCACCCTCACACGACCTGTTCCACCCTCACACAACCTGTTCCACCCTCACACAACCTGTTCCACCCTCACACGACATGTACCACCCTCACACGACCTGTTCCACCCTCACATGACCTGTTCTACCCTCACGCGACCTGTTCCACACTCAGACGACCTGTTCCACACTCACATGACCTGTTCCACCCTCACACGACCTGTTCCACCCTCACGGGTAATTATGTATGTAATCAGTGTATTAAATAAATGATAAGCTTCACTCTTCATTCATACAAAAATTTTAGAGTAAATATGTCACATCTAGACAGGATATAATGTATTGGTATACAACATTGACTCTTTTTTTCTGCAAACTTCTGAATAATATACATACTGTTTTTTCATTTTGTCTCAGTGCCTGTTTACAGTTCTATCGAAGAGTAAATATTGAAGCAATCTGAGTTAAGCAACATATATAACTCATAATTTGATAAGTATGAAAAGTTTTAGTCACATAACTCTGAAAGATAAAAGCCATAATTTGTGAACCTAGGGATGAAGATGTGTTCATGTAGCTTTGACATGGGTTTGATGTCATAGCTAGGGTTTATATAAATAATCATGATGAATTGGTATTTTCGAGAAAGGAGATAATTAACCAGTATATGTTTTGGATGTATTAAATATATTGTATCTTGAATAATGCTTAGCCTGTGATGTTTTATAACAGAGTCTTAAACAAAAGAAATAGCATGACTATCCATCTCATGCATACAGAGCAATAGCATTTCCTCAAATGGAAACTTATATTTACACCGCAAAACATTGATTGATAGCCTCTTGACTATTTCTTGATGTAGTCATGATGATAGAAAGTATTTGTAATAGTAATAAATAAAGTAAAGTAAATCAGTAAAGGAGTAGAAATCATGTAAACTTGTCAACATGAATCATGATCATTCTCACATGTCAATATTATCACGTTTAGATCTATCAGACAGTAAGCTAAGTCTCACAAGCACTCAGATTTGTTGACAAATTTAAATAATACCCCAAAGGAACCTTGTCAACAAATCTGAGTGCCAGGCGCAGGTTGTGGCTAAGTCTGTACCTGTGGGCAGTGTGGCTACCTATGGCTTAGCCTGTAAGTTCAAACGGTACAGTCTTGACTCTTGTTCTTGTGAGTAACAGTACATCATCAGACTGTCAAACTGTAACGTCTGAATATTCAGGGGCCACCATTCACTGAAGGCTACCAGTGGCTGAGCCTGTGCAGTGGGCAGTGTGACTGTGGCCTCGTTCGCAAGCGACCGTTAGTCGACTAATGGTTGACGATTTGGCTGCCGAACGGTTATTTGTCCAACCATCTAGTCGACCAGAACGAACCATGCCGCCACCCACGGTTCCTCTGGTCGATTGTCGTCCAATATGGCGGAGGGAAATGAGCAGTAAGCGGTGTTCGCGTCATCTTTGTGGCGTATACTTAATCTGTAACTTCGTTTGCAAGTTGATATCCATTCAAACGAAGTAAAATATAGCATGGTTCATACGTAATTGCTTAGTTTGCCAATTTATCATGTTTTTGTGCTAAATGTTCACATGATCGAACTAACTGTACGCTCGTTTACGGTACCCTTATCTCCACTGTTTAGATTTTTGTTTAGGGGGGGGCGTTGGTACTCCTCCGGTCACCAAGCCGATACAGTGAGGCTCTAGCCAAAGGACACAGGGTGAAATGTTCTTTGTAATACAATTCAGTGACGATCCAGAATTTTGCACAAGAGGGTCAGGACACACGGCGGTTAAAGGTGCTTGTTATTGGTGTTATTTCCGCCATGAGACCGATTGTCAACCCTTTTCGACTATCTTGCGTTCGGCATTAGGCTGTAATGCGCAGGCGCAATGGCGAAATCTAGGTCAAGAAATAGTCGACTAGCTGTCGCTTGCGAACGAGGCCTGTGTCTGTCACACTGTGGCTGTGCCTGTGGCTGTGCTAAGCGTTAGTCATGACATAAATAAATAAGCTTATAGGACACTGACCAGATTAATAAAGGTGAGAAACTTGAATCTGCCACCATAGGTATGGTGCGACTCCATGTCCATGTACAGTAGATCATAATACACTGTCCAAGCATACACAGCAAACACAGTACTGTGGTAAATGCACCGCGACAGCTCTGGGAACCTTTTCCGAGCCGCCATTTTCTCGCACCGAGGGTCAGCCCCGCGAACTTTGACCTCATGACCAGACAAAGTAACAACTGTACAAAGAAGGCGTGGCTTGACCTGTTTTAAACACAAGTCAGGTAAAAAGATCACTAAGGAAAACTTACCAAGTTCCAAATAGTCAAGTATTTAAGTTTCCCCGCATATGTCGTAGCGTGATATCCTCTGACATACCTAAAATGATAGAAAGCCGAGAAAAGAAAAGTGCAAAACGGAGCCAGGTGCACGATAACTGGTCGTTTCATGTTGGATTTCACGGTCTTGGCTTGGATCGTTGTAACGGTACCAGCGTTGTATGCGGACTGCCTAGAGATCTGACCCTGGATCTGACTCATGCATATGTATACATGTATGCCTCCGGTTGACACAGGTTACAGCACCTGTTGAAACGCGTATATGGTAAAGAAATAGTTCTTGTTTCTCTGCATGTCATCCTACATAATAAATAATATATAGGGTTTCAGATAAGCTTTAGTCAGACTGAAGGTGGCAAGTTATAACTATGGATACAATTTAGTGCGTATTTCGATCGCGGCTGCCCGCTGGACCGGAGCCGAGCCATAGGGCGGATCCAGGGTCAGGCCGGAGCGTTTTTTTCGTTTTTCCCGCTTTTATTGTTGCCAATGTTGGTGATGAATGGAGAACAACAGAAAAGAGGCAACAGGCCCACTTCAGGCTGCAACTGATGTCACCAGTTCTTTTGTCTCAGTTAATAGTTAGCGCTATTATTAATGGCATTCAGTGGCGGATCGAGGGGAGGGGGGGGGGGGCGAGCATTGTATTTTTTTGAAGTTTGGATTTTAAATCAAGCTGTATTTCATAAAATGACATGCAATAATAATAATAATAATAATAATAATACGAAATTACATCTTACACAGGCAATAAAATATCTTCATTTAATATCTACAAAATTCCACTTATGGTTAGCGTGTAATATGCAAGGGCGGATCTAGGGGGAGGGGGTGGGGCAAGGGGGTGCGCCCCCCCCCCCCCTATTTCGAGGAATAAGGCCGTTTATCAATGTAAAATTTCGGCCTTCTGAGGCGTGGACCCCCCCTCCCCCTATCCGGTCGCAAGTTTTTTGTGCCCCCCCCCCCCTCTCGTCAACAAATTGGTGGATCCTCCGGTCGCAATTTTGATCAGAGCTCACCCCCCACCCCCTGGATCCGCCCCTCATATGATGTATATATTACTCACACTTTGCTAAGGATCACCTCTATGCAGAAATATCTGAGTGTATAACAGGTGACTCTGTAATTCTAGTATAATACAGATAAACCTTCCATCTGTGTCCAATCTGTTACTCGTGTGCCACCATGGATGGTAAAGGCAATTATAGTATTATAGTAGAAATACAGTCACCTGATATACACTCCGATATCTCTGCATAGAGGTGATCCTTAGCAAATTGTGAGTAGTATATAAAGCCTGTAGGAAAGTTTAGAGTAAGCGATTTGTGTAATATGGTATATGCTTAAAGCCTGTAGGAAGAGTTCGGAGTAATAAACTGATATCTGGTACGGGTTATCTTTTGACTACAATTAAATTCAGATACAAAATTTATATATACAGAATAAGATATAATAAAAGCGGAAAAATAAATATTGTGCCTTTGGATTTTCTAAAATCCGTTATTCATTTATGCCTGAGCTTCTTTTTTCGTATAAGTATAATAAAAGTATTTCATACCAAAGCTTTTGAATACCCGCTCTGACAGATTATTAGCCAGAGATAGTTCATTATCTTGTATAATGGCCCCTGGGGGGTACTTAATACATTGCTGTGGCCCCGTCTTTTTCCCCGCCAAAATCCGCTCGATCGGGGCGTTTTACCGCCGAAATCCGCTTGGTCGGGGCGTTTTACCGCCAAAATCTTTTTCATCAAAAATGTTGGCGTTTTACCGCCAAAATCTTCTTCATCAAAAATGTCCGCTCCCTCAGGCATCAAGGGGCACTCGCGGACCACCCCCCCTCCTCCCCCCACACACACACCAGATTGGCATAACAGTGCACCCCCCCCCCCCTGGGATAAGTGCACTTATTTCCTTAGCAGTTTTTTCATAGTATAAATTTCACCGACATAGTTACAAGGTTATTAAGTGTCTTTTTCACATAGCTTCCCATTATGTATTCTTATGTCTTCTATACACTAAAGACCTTGCTTGTACTAGTTGGGGAAAATAAACAGTTAGGAAATTTGATATTTGTTTTCATATAGTTTCCTCCCTTACCAGGCTACAGCTGGCAACGAAGAACAATTTCGACGGCGCAATAGACTAAAGGGCTTTTAGGATATTTACTTTGCTTACAAGCGTCAAGTTGCGTTTATTCCAGAGTTCTCAAGCATATTGTCTTATGACTATTGCTTTTCTTTTTCTGTCCCAGATTAAACGCTAACACTTTTTTATTCTTTTCAAGCTCCATAAATACCCCAAGTACTCGGACGGGTCCTGTGTGAAAAAGTACCCCATTAAAGACCCATGTAATGTATTTGGAGGTGCCAATAGCCATCCCGCTTGTTCTGTCCATATTCAGAACCACATAGACCTGCATATTTTGAGAAAGTGTGAATTATCAGTACAACTGCATTGGTATATTTTATGTTTGCAACTATAATTGAGAGTCGCATCGTCTACATGTCGCGTTATCATAGTATCCCGTAGTTTGCCGTCACAATTTGCCTGTGGGTGTATAGCAAAGATTTCAGCAACAAGAATGAAGAGAAAAGCCGTAAGAGTGCAGCTTGGTTTTACCCCTCTATTATGCAATTGCCTCTACGTACAAGGTTAAATTCTGCCAAAACTATGTCCATTGTTTATCTGATAGAAGCTGCCGGGTATATAATGCTTTCATAATATTTATAAGACTCACTCTAAAATTCAAAGCCATTAGCGTTTCAGTTATGAAGTTCCGCTCTATCGTTTCAAGATTTTTTTAACATCCATAAATAGTAGGACACCTGAATGTTTGTGTTTCAATCTTCAATCAGACGGATGTTATGACCGACATATCTTTCTTCAAATATTGTCATTGCTGACGATATTTCTCGTACTCGCGGTTACTTAGACAGAAGGCTAAGATCTTGTAGTCGACGTTGCATAGACGTATTGATCTGAAGTTTGAAATGCGTTCTCGATCATCCTTCGTAAAGATGATTGATATTGTGGAAGATCGTTGAAACGGGGAGAGTGTGTCGCTTTCGTTTCATTCTGAGAGTGAAATGATATTGCAGACTTTTTGTTTTAGAAAGTAAGTGCTTCGTTAATCCATGATATTGCTAATTTGTTCTTTTAGAAAGTATAAGTGCTTCCTTAATCCATTCTGCATTTGCCCTGGTTTGAGTTTGTCGAGCAAACTGACTTAACCTAAGGTTAGAAAAGAGCCCCCCCCCACACCTACCCCCATACCCTCCCGTTATACCGGTAAATTTAAAATTAAAACCTGCCCTGTTTTGTATGGTAACATTTAAAACCTGTCAAATATAATTTTGTATTTATAGGTCGTTAATATTGCAGAAAAAACACATAACTTATTGAGCACTAAATAAAACGACACATTGTAAAAACCATTTGTTGCCAGACTGAGGCATTTCGTGTGTGAAAGCTTCGTTTTGTGATCTGATAATGTCATTTTTAATGCAAATATATACCATCTTGGGTGGCCCCCATTGCCCCCACCCCCATTTTACCAGACCTTACTACCCGAAGTTGAACCCGCCTCAAGTTTTAAAAATTCTTGTACAGACATTCCCACCCCCATTTCACTAGATACCCAATGTACACCCACTCCCCTTTTTGAGTTGACACTAAATAAAGAAACAGTAAGTTTATAATCAATTCGTTAAAAGTAATAAATTCGTGGAAAGTCACATGGACACAACACGTGCTTATGTTTACTTTGGCGCAGGAATCACATTTTAGTGACGTAAGTGATGCGGCTGTTCAGCCTGGACTCGATTTCGATAGGACAAGCGCGGGCGTTTGCGTGACGTCATTGAAAAGCAGACCTTTGCAGTGAGAAATCCCCTCACGGCGACCGAGAAACCCCCGGAATTTACCCGATAGAACATGGTGTTTGGTATTCAGTTTTATCACGAAGGAATACTTTGTACATCCGTCTAGTACATGGTGAAAGTTGCTTCTCCGAACATTGAAACGATTGGTTGAACTTTCGATGTGAACGGTTCATGGTCGGAGGATGCCACGTAGAAAACATTCGCCCTCGTCGGACGTGAAAGGTAAACGGTTTGTTGCCGCTTTGTGTCTCTCCTGTCCAATGACATACGGAGTGATGTATTCAAATATGTTAATATTCTAGGATGAACTATTGTTAATACCCTTTTGACTGTGCCACAGCATTTAGATGGATACAATAGCTAAGAAATGAAGGCGTGTTATCATTTGCATATTCGGGGAAATACCTCGCCAGGTGGCCCACAGGGGGTGCCCCCATTTTGGATTCAATTTACCCAGGATTCCCCGTTGGGCCCCGTGACTGTGGAGGGAGCCCCTTGCCGCGGCCTTGGTAGCTTGAAGAGTGAAAGCATATTGATTGTAATATTCATTTATCTGCGTTCTGTTTGATACATTAAAAGTAACATTGGTGTCTTTATCTTGTCACCGTGTTAGGTTTAGGATTTACTCTTATCTGTGTGGCTGCCAGTCGAACAAAACTTCCTCTAGCTTCACTTGGCGTTTCCTTCGGGGTTCGGGCGAGTCTATTATTGCACATGAACTGATGAACATGGCAGGGGTGCTAAGCCGTATGGGGGAAGCTGTCTCATATTATGTTAACCTTGGTGGTGGAATTCTGGGTTAAAAAATTCTAACCAATAAAGATTTAAACATAAAGTGGGCATACACAGGTCAAGCACCATATATCTGAAACATGTTTGGTTGTGACATTGCTGAATAATTCGACCTACATTGTGACAGCCCTCTCCGTTGAATTGATCAACCCAAATCTATTTTTGTATTGCAACTATGAGGTCATGCATTGGAAATTCCCCCTTGAGGCTCCAACAGGGGCAAGCAAATAACTCCTTTGAAATATAGTTATAAATATTACCTTTACTCGGCTTTAGGTCTTGGAATGTAATTTTAATTGATTCTAATTAAATTAAATATTAGATTATTACAGATAAGCTTACTCATTTAGCAATCTTCCACTTTGTATAGATTAAGTTATAAATTTAATGACTTATAAATACTTTTTTTAAACTTACTTTACTTTTTTTAATATTATTTAGTGAAATAATTGGTTGAATAGAAGCTGTGGCTCAAAAAGGCAGCTTACAGTCTATATGTTGAAAGAGTAGATTGATATTATAGGCTACATTGGTGTAGAATACACTAGCTAAGGCAGATAAGGAAACCTTTGGGAAAATAAGCCCTAGCAAGTTATTCATATATTTATGAACATGATGAATGGTTTGCAATATTATAAATATATATTCCTTAAAGGCCATCTTCTGGGTAAATTCATATGTAAAATTAATATAATACATCAACAGATGAGTAATCATTGAACTACATGTTGAAGATTCCATTGGACCTATAGGAGCCAAGGGAAGGGCCCCTGAGGGGGGGTAGCCATGTCGCGTGTCAATTTGAAGACAAGGTCCATGTTGCGGGTCGATTTTAAGAAAAGGTCCATGTCGCGTGTCGATTTTAAGAAAAGTTTCATGTCGCTAAGTCTTATGTCGCATGTAGATTCTAAGGCGACCCCAATGTCGTGTTGTCGAATTTAAAAAATCGCTGTGTCGCAGTGCCGAAAAAGCCCCTCTGGGTCTAGACCAGTTGATATCGCAAGTATTCAAATAATTAACCTCTACACACTTTGCCATGAATATCAGTGTCTATTTTGGATGTCTTTTTAATCCAAAAATTCTCTCTAAATGGCAGGGGGCCTCCCTGGTGTAGTGGTTAGCGCACTAGACCGCAGATCAATAGGTCCTGGGTTCGAATCCGGGCTCGGGCACCTAATCTGGGGCATGTTTCATTCCTTCATCCTTCATCGTCCCAGGAGGTTCCTTGGCCCAGTTTAGCCTGTATGTGCACAAAAGTGGCCTAAAACACCAACATTCCTCTCTAAATGGCTATAAAAATCATGCACTTTTCTCCAAATGCTCTCTATGGCATGGGTGGCACACCTCCACCACTGTAGTAATATAGTGCCCCACCTCCCCAAGCCAGAAGCTGGACTTTAACGTTATGTAACATTTAAATGTAACTTCCTTTTGTAGATGAAGATGGTGAAACAGAAGAAGTTACGAAGAAGATAAAAATAAAAGATGGTAATGTTAATACTGTGTAGTGATAAATGAATGTAAATGCTTATTACTACAATGATATTAAAAGCCTCTTAACATTTAAATGTGTTTTAATTTATATCTGGATTTTCTGATTATTCATAAATTGTATTGTTATTTAAACAATCAAGCTCTCATTATTATTAGCCACTATATATGCTATAACCTTGTGAACTATTAATTCAGAAATGATTATTAAAGAAATTAGTTAAATACATTACTAGTTATTTGCAGAGTTATATGTACTACTTTTGCAATGGTGTAGGTATGTAATACTGAAATAGAGTGCTATGCAGTACCAGTAAGATTTGACAATTAAAATTGATGTACCGGGGTAAGTTGAAACAATTTGTTGCAGCTGAAACTTCAGTGGTTTTAGATGAAACTGAAGTATTTCAACCCGTGCTGGATGCCAATGAATCTACAAATGTTGGTTAGTATTTAGCTCATATTAGCCAATAAGAAGAGCAGCTTTGTACTTACTGGTAGACAATATTAATATGTGTATCCGTAATTACCATTGGCTTCCAGTTACATGTTGTTATTGGTTTGTTATTGGAGAGACCATTGTGGATACCCGGTAGTTCAGTGGGTTAAAGAACCCATGTCCTTCTTCTCAAAGAGTAGGGGGATCCCCCAGGGACATGGCTCCACTCCCTTCCTTCTCCCATTGACGTGATATGACTAAAAGTGTTCCAATTAGCGTCCTGCATATACAACCAACCTGTCTCACGAAAGGGTTACGTTCGTCCCTATCACAGTTGCTAAGCAGGCTGATCTGCAGGTCCGAACTGGTCGTGGGTTCGCGCGGGGACACCGGCATCTGGCACATGTCTGGTCTAACCTCCTGTCATTGGCCCAGTTGAAGACTTATTGTGCACAGAAGTGACTTCTAATACCATCTTAAATGTCATGTCACAAAACATGTTCTTTTATGAAAATTATCAACATGCAATACCACGAATGTCCTTCTTTGCTAAGAGTTACCCCCGGGGACATGGTTGCACATTCCCTTCCTTCTCCCACGGACGCGATATGACCAAAAGTGGTTAAAGCATCCTGAATATACAACCAACCATTGTGGATACCTGCCTATAAGGTTCTAGGGTGCACCTCGTAAGGTATATGCACCTTGAAAAAGGCGTGTGTATGGTATTCATAACATTATTTTTTAATGTTTGTGTTCTTCTTATGCCGCAGAGTATTGCGATTGAGTATTCTTTTATTTCTCTTTACTGTTTTAGAACCCGAGACGTCGAGTGCGGACGTGGTTATGAAGAATGACGTTGCCTTGGTGATAGAAGATGCAGATGGCTATGCCCGCCAGGAGTTTCGGGTGATCACGGTGCCCCCGGGTACTACAGCCCAGAGCGGTGGCGCCGGCCCCACCACAGTCACCTACGTCACATCAGATGGGAGTCCCGTTATGTCGACGAATGTCGTCGGGGGCGCTAGCGGTCAGTCGTCGGAGGAGAAGAGGAACTTGTCATTGGAAGCTCTCTTTCAAGCCGCGCACTCCGAACTGGAAAGTATTTCCAAGGTGACAGTGCCTGGACAGTTGGGTAGCCATGGGGACGGGGCAGTTGCTAGGCCAGACCCGGCGGGCCAGGATTCGCAGGCGGCGTCTGCTCAAGAGATGAAGCCGGTGATCGATGTCCTCGTGACCGGCGATGACGGCGTGACGTATGAGCTGAAAACCGACGCTTCCGGCAAGCACCATCTCGTGGTGACCACCGCCAACCCGGCCGCCATGTTCGGCCAGCCGTTGACCAGCGGGGAGGTAGTCCCCGCCAAGCCGTCCCCGCCAATCAGCAGTCTGCCGACGACGCTCTTGGTCGCGCAGTCGGTTCCACGACCGGAGCAGACTCACGTGGCCGCGTCGGTAGCCCCCGTGGTGACCCAGGTGTTGCCCGGCAACAGCCACAATATGGCCGCCATGCAGGGTCACTCCCAGGGGGGCAGGAGGCGCAAGCATCCGCAGAAGCCCGGAAAGTATATCTGCGGGTACTGCGGCCGTGGTTGCGCCAAGCCCAGCGTGTTGCAAAAGCACGTGCGCGCTCATACGGGCGAGCGACCGTATCCATGCCTACCCTGCGGCTTCGCCTTCAAGACCAAGAGCAACTTGTATAAGCACTGCAAGTCGCGGTGGCATTCCGTGCGAGTCGACCTGGGCGCCAAAGGAAGCAACGGCGACCAAGGAGGCGAGGACATGGGCAAGTATTTGAACCAGGATGATCCGGACGGCATGGAGGAAATAACGGATGAGGAAGAAGAAGAGGAGGATCTGGGTGACGGTACCGAGGCAACGCTGGATCAGTTACAACGCCAAGCCGGGGGCCTGGAAAAGGGCAAGAAACTATTAAAAGCCGCGTCGGCGGATTCCTTTACCATGACGACTAGTTCGTCGTCGCTATTGGCTATGGGGGGTGGTCCCAAGGCGTCGGTCCTGGCCTTTACCTCGGGGACGACAGCCACCGGCGGCAAGAGGGCGTTGTCTGTAGACACTAGTGCCGGCCAGCGCATAGAGGTCCAATCAGCGGGACTTCAAACGGGAGGAAACGTCTTCGCATCCGCCAGCCAGATCACCCCGGGGGTAAAGCCAGCGACCACAGGTGTCCACATGACCGTCAAACGGTACTTTGAAGCGGCAAAGCTCAGTCGGACTGCCTCGGACGGCGGTCGAATAGCGGTACCCGTATCGTCTGCTATCCAGCCAGCCACGCCGATCGGCGACTTCGGTGTAGCGACGCCCAAATCTCAAGAAAACCGACCAAGGATCGTGTGGACCATCGACAAGCGAAGTGGCATCGCTAGCGCCGATTTGGTGGAACCGCCCTTGAGGACAATAATTCCCGCCGCGTCCTCTCCTCTGGATAATAAGAGCGGCTTGGCGGGAACTCCCATCGTCGTAAAGCAGGTTCCCATACCGTCGGTCGTCACACAAGCTTCGTCGATGATGTCGCTGAAAGGGATGGGGCTACCGGCCCCGACGGCGTCGTCGTTTAGCGCGGTTCCGCTTTCCTTGGCCACAGTCTCCATGCCCGCGGTTCCTATCATGGTGAGTCCCACGATCCAGCACCCGCCAAGGGGACCCCACCAACTGATCGTCTCGCAAACCTCCAGCGCCTCTTCGCTGTCCCTCACTTACGCCGGGATCGTCCTACCGCCTGCCGACGCCCCCATCGGCGACGGGGGTTTGAGGACACTGGCGCCCGCCGGCGCTAAGCCTTATAGACCTCGCCAGCAGGCTCC
The DNA here is from genome assembly GCA_964019135.1 of Arenicola marina. Classification (NCBI taxonomy): domain Eukaryota; kingdom Metazoa; phylum Annelida; class Polychaeta; family Arenicolidae; genus Arenicola; species Arenicola marina. Next base: position 1,022,005 of record OZ025256.1, read on the forward strand.
GACAGATATCAAGCTTAATATTCCTCCGAAGTTCAGCTTGGGACCGATTCCTGCCAAGATGTCGCCCGTGAATCCTAAGAATCTGACTCCGGAAATGTTGCAGGAGCGCATATCGAAGCTGATATCCGATAACGCCGCAATCGTGTCCACTCCAATGGCCGACGCTCCGAGGCCGAAGCGCGTGACGCGGCAGATCAGCGAGCCGCAATTCGCCATGTCTACCCACCCGAGACTGCCGATGAGAGCGTCTTCGCTCATCGCCATTGGCAACGACATGGGCCAACCAGCCATGCCGTTCGATACCGTGTCTGCGCCGTTGTTGAGGCAGGCCAGCGAGTCGCAATACGCCATGCCCGTCAACCCGAGATTGCCAATGAGGGCCTCTTCTCTTGTCGCTATTAACAACGATATGAACCAACCGGTTACGCTGTATGACAGCAATTTGCCGTTGCTGGCACCTAGTCCGAATACTTTGAACTCTAGCACATCGAGCCACGTGGTTACTTTTGGGGGGCTCAAATCCGATAGACGACCGACATCGGAAACTCGAAAGGAAACCCTCCAAGGTGGTGTAGCACCTTTGCCATTGACCATTCAGAAGGTGTCAATGGCCGAGGATACAGCGTGTTCCCTTGTGGCCATTGGTAGTGCCAGCCCCCAACCTGTCACGCTCTATGAGAGCACGATACCTATGCTGGCTCCTAATAATATGACCTCTAGCATCCAGCTCAAAGCGGAACCAGAATTCCGGAAGGAATCGCAGAAGACCTGCCTGAAGAGCTCGATCGCCGACGAAAAACCTGCGAGACAACTGAAGCCGGCTAACCTTCCCGTCCCCTATGCCACTGCGGTGGTTTCCGGATCCCATCCCATGCGTGGATTGAGGTCAGACGGCGGGGGCAACGTGCTGCAGAGGCAGGAGGCTGTGGTGGGGCCGGACCCAGGAGTCCCTCAGACCGTGATCAACCTTCCCGCTGAAATCCTGCAGGAAAATGCGCTTCCACAGGAGTTCAAGATCGAGTTTCACCTGCCGCAACCAACGGCGAAGGGGCAGACAGCGTCGGAAAATGCCCTCAATTTCCATACAGGGCGTATACAGAAGACTGAAATGACCGGAGATGTGGATCTATCCGCTCCGGAATCCGCCAGCGAAAATAACAGCGTCATCAAAGAACTTTTGATGAAGGACACTATTCTTGGCCAAGCGAGGAGAGCGGGAGAATCGCTGGAACTGCGGGATCAGGCGGCCACATCGGGCGGACGCATGAGTACGGAGACCAGCATTTACCCGAAGGTAACCGACGAAGGCATCCCGGGCGGCAAACTGGGCTCTGTGGATATAATGTCTCCGTTGCCCGGAGAGGCCCAAAGGGTGCTGCTCATCCAAGGTAATGGGACGCCTCAAGGCATGGCTACCTGGTACAGGATCAACACCGGACAAGGCCCCCTGACGGTGATCCAGAAGGATCAGACCAGTGGAACGCCGGCGTCCGAGTCGAAGGGATCTCCGGCAGAGGGCGCCTCCTCGAGGGGTAGAGGTCGCCCCAAGGGCTCCAAGAATCTCGTGCGCAGGAATTCTGGTGACAAGAAGCCGATGTTGCCGGGTTCTCTGTCATTGGACCTGCCGGCGACTGGCAAGGACGTGGCTAGACTAGGCGTGCCGCAGTCCACGGGCGGCGGAGGCAATAATGCCGGTCTGAGAAGATCCCTGAGCACCAATGACTCGTTGAAAAAGAGCGACCAGGGTTTGGCATCCCCTGGACCGGAAACGCTGACGACCCAGTCCCTGTGGAAACTTCGCCTGAAGGGTAAGCTGTTGATGAAGCGATCCATGAGTGTGGAGCGAGTCCTGTCCCAGCAGCAGCTGGAAGGGGGCTCCGCGACGCCGGAGAGCCCGGTCACCACGCCAGTGACCATCAGTTCCTCGCAGGGTTTACTGGGACCCACTCAACCTGTCCTCGGGTCTCACAAACATTTATCGCTACAGCGGTCCAAATCGTACGACGAGTCGACTCGAAGTACGAGCGATAATACCACCAGGAGAACGGGAACCCTGCTCTCCGCCATCAGGGCTCAGAGCCTGATGGGCGAGGGCGGCAGCGCGGCGGAGACGACCAACGCGTCGAACGCGTCGTTAGCCGGGAAGCATATTTGGACCGTTCTGAAGGACGGCACGGTGGTTGAAGTGTGTAAGGAAGGCCAGAGTGCGCCGCGGGTGCCCACGAACTGTAGCCCCGCCATCGTGCGGTGCTCGCCGCACGTCCTGGCGCCACGGTCGTTCCGGCCGCAGCTCACCGCGCTGAAGCCTTTCTACGACGAACTCCCGCGGGTGCTGAACATTCCCGCCAACCTGGCCTACAAGGTTCCGGGGCTCTTGCAGCAGACGAAGGTCCCGACGACGACGACGACAACGATGACGACCGGTAAGTGCGACGTGACCAGTTCGCTGGCCGCCAGCGGCGTGGTCGTCACGTCGGTGATGACGTCACCTCGCGTCACCCTCGGCCACTCACCCTCGGCCGACAACGAGGTTGCCATGGACACAGATGTGAATGAAGGTGACGAGGCCGAGAGTACCGGGGCCGATGTGACGATGGGCGCCGTGGCTGTGGCTACAGACGGCGATATCCAGGTGGTGACCGCCACGGCGGAAGACACGAGTACCGCTGCGTCGCCCGAGAGTGGCCCGACCTCGCCTGGTATGCAGGTTGTAGTGGCCAACCTATCGAAGCCGCGCAAGGACAAGGTGAAAGTGGCCTTGATGCTGCTGGGGCATTCGTATCCGGTCCTGCAGTCCAATACTTTAAGCACCTTCTGCAGCCTGCAGAAGCCGCAGCCGATGTACGTGCAGCAGGGCTCCAGCAAGAAGATCTCCATGTACTCGACGTGGCGAGCGGCCGCCTTCAACCCCAACCCGATGGGGCTCACCACCAAGACGATGCTGCGGCTCTACCAGACCCAGCGCTTCGACGTCAACCCCAAGTTTGCCGTCTCCCCGCTTGAGAAGCAACCGTCGGAGACGCTGACCCACTCCAGTTACTGGGACAGCAAACAGCGCGATGGCGACGACGACGCCGCCGCGGACACAGCCGCCGTAGATTTCGGGCAGCTGGACTTCTTGTCGCCCGCCGTTCGGAAGCCGGTGAACATCATCACCTTCCCGGATATGCTATCGGCGGCGTCGTCGCCCCTTCTGGAGTCGACGACCATCGCCAAGGAAGCCACCGCCGGGAAGGACCCGTCCGCCGCCGTCATGGCGACGACGCTGTCCTCGGAGTCGCTTCTCGACGGCTCCCCCGCGCAGGGCGCCAAACCGCGCGTGGTGAAGATATTCGAAGGGGGCTTCAAGAGTACTGAGGAGTACGTGTACATCCGGGGCCGCGGCTACGGCAAGTACATCTGCGAGCGGTGCGGTATCCGCTGCAAGAAGCCCTCCATGTTGAAGAAGCACATTCGGACCCACACGGACATCCGCCCGTACAATTGCCGCTTCTGCAAGTTTTCCTTCAAGACGAAGGGCAACTTGACGAAGCACATGAAGTCGAAGGCTCACCATAAGGTTTGCACTGACATGGGCATCAGGCCGGTGCCCACCACGGTGGATGACAACTGTATCCAGGGCGAGGTGCTGGCGCAGCAGAGCGCCGTGTTCTATGACAACGAGCCGCCCGCCGTGGGACACACGGAGGAGGTCGCCATGGACCAGACCTTTGACGACGACGACGTGAGTACAGTTTGAGTAAGATCGCTTGGTTGGAGAAAGACATCATATATAACATAAATATATATTTATATATCAAAATCGTGTCCATTAGAGCGTAGAACCGAGCTATGTCTCGGCGAGACACATACAGTTGTTGCGGTAGTTAACTCATATTTTAACTTTTTGCTCAAGGAATCAGTTTTTAGATTTATGTTTGTATTTTTATTAATATTATTATTCTTCTTATTATTATTATTATTTGCATATCTGTTTGCATATATATTTTTCATTTATTATATTTTTATGTGTGTAAATTGAACAAGTAAGACAAAGTAACCCGAGTAATGTGTGACCGTTCATTTGCCATGAAGCCCTGCCGTCCCACGCGTAGCATTCACATACTACAATAATCCATTGCGTGGAAGGAACCTCCCTGATGTCGTGGTGAGAGCCCTAGACCGAAGTCCATATGTCATAGAGGCATCCCTGGTGTAGTGGTTAGCGCACTAGACCACAGATCAATAGGTCCTGGGGGCCTCCCTGGTGTAGTGGTTAGCGCACAAGACCGCAGATCAATAGGCCCTAGATGGCTCCCTGGTGTAGAGGCTAGCGCACAAGACCGCAGATCTATAGGTCCTGGGTGCCTCCCTGTTGTAGTGGTTAGCGCACTAGACCGAAGATCAATAGGTCCTGGGGGCCTCACTGGTGTAGTGGTTAGCGCACTAGACCGAAGATCAATAGGTCCTAGGTGCCTCCCTGTTGTAGTGGTTAGCGCACTAGACCGCAGATCAATAGGTCCTGGGTGCCTCCCTGTTGTAGGGGTTAGCGCACTAGACCGCAGATCAATGGGTCCTGGGGGCCTCCCTGGTGTAGTAGTTAGCGCACAAGACCGCAGATCAATAGGCCCTAGATGGCTCCCTGGTGTAGAGGCTAGCGCACAAGACCGCAGATCTATAGGTCCTGGGTGCCTCCCTGTTGTAGTGGTTAGCGCACTAGACCGAAGATCAATAGGTCCTGGGGGCCTCACTGGTGTAGTGGTTAGCGCACTAGACCGAAGATCAATAGGTCCTAGGTGCCTCCCTGTTGTAGTGGTTAGCGCACTAGACCGCAGATCAATAGGTCCTGGGTGCCTCCCTGTTGTAGGGGTTAGCGCACTAGACCGAAGATCAATAGGTCCTGGGGGCCTCCCTGGTCTAGTGGCTAGCGCGCTAGGCCGCAGATCAATGGGTCCTGGGGGCCTCACTGGTGTAGTGGTTAGCGCACTAGACCGCAGATCAATAGGTCCTGGGTGCCTCCCTGGTGTAGTAGTTCGCGCTCTAGACCAAAGATCAGTAGGTCCTGGGGGCCTCCCTGGTGTAGTAGTTCGCGCTCTAGACCGAAGATCAGTAGGTCCTGAGTGCCTCCCTGGTGGAGTGGTTAGCGCACTAGACCCCAGATCAATAGGTCCTGGGGGCCTCCCTGGTGGAGTGGTTAGCGCACTAGACCCAAGATCAATAGGTCCTGGGGGTCTCCCTGGTGGAGTGGTTAGCGCACTAGACCCCAGATCAATAGGTCCTGGGTGCCTCCCTGGTGTAGTAGTTCGCGCTCTAGACCAAAGATCAGTAGGTCCTGGGGGCCTCCCTGGTGTAGTAGTTCGCGCTCTAGACCGAAGATCAGTAGGTCCTGAGTGCCTCCCTGGTGGAGTGGTTAGCGCACTAGACCCTAGATCAATAGGTCCTGGGGGCCTCCCTGGTGGAGTGGTTAGCGCACTAGACCCCAGATCAATAGGTCCTGGGGGCCTCCCTGGTGTAGTGATTAGCGCACAAAACCGAAAGTCCTGGGTTAAAATCTGGGCCCGTGGAATATTTCACCCATTCATCCTTCATCGTCCCGAGATGTCCCCTGATCATATTGAGCCCTTGCGTGCACAAAAATGACATAAAACACCAACATTTAAACAGATCCTAGTTCCCCTCCTACATGCAATGTAATGGTCGGTGGTTCGAGCCCCGCTGTGGCCATGTCTGTGTGGTCGCAGGATAAAAATCCCATGTCTTTCTTCGTAAAGAGTAGTGGGTTTACCCCCGGGGACATGGCTCCACTCTCCCTTCCTTCTCCCATTGACGCGATATGACCAAAAGGGGTTAAAGCGTCCTGAATAACCAACCAACCAACATGCAATGTATATATGGTTCTAACATGGAAGCTGGTTCCTGTCTCACGGTGGGTTGTGTCTGTGTGTTGACAGGACGATGACGAGGATGACGATGATGATGACGAGGATGAGGACGCGGAGGTGTCCCTGGTGGAGGCCTCAGTCGACCAGCAGGGGGTGCAGTTTGAGGTCGAGGTGGAGACGGCGCCGGCTGCCAAGGCGAAAGGGTAAACCAAGTGTTTTCCGTTTTTTTTTCCTTATTTATAATAAGCGGGCGAAATGCCTTCTCCGTTTGACCCGTTGTGTGAAGTACCGCGCTTTCTTAGCCACCTCAACGGTGTGACTTGCGAAGTTATGTAACCCTGTTATCAGGACACATGGCCTAGAAAGTGTCCGTGTTTATATTTTATACACGTCGCCATTGGCAGTTTCGTCTATATACCCATTGTGTTGGCATGGGAATATGTGGAGTGTTGTATTGGCATGGGAATATTTGGAGTATACGCATCCCTCTTAAATTAATTTTAATTGCCGCATATTTCCGTCTTATATATTTGATAGACGTTGCCATTGGCATTTTCGTCTGTATACCCATTATGTTAGCATTGGAATATTTGGAATATATGAATTACGCCTCTAAAATGTCTTCACTTGAATTGCTGCATATTTCCCTGATAGCTGCCTGTTCGTGTAATGTAATGTGTCTGCACCATGCTTTGTTACCCCTGACACACTGTTCTCACCCTTCACGGCACCCTCAGATCCCCCAAGGCTCCCACGTTCGCGGCGCTGCGGGCGGCGGTGGAGGGCCAACCAACCCTGGTCCGCATTGGCGAGGGTGGGGAGCCCATCGTAGAGCAGGAAGGGGACCAGGGAATGATGTGAGTGCCCTGTTTGTAAATAAATCTCACCCTGTTCTTCGCTATCTAAGTACAGGAAACACTGCATATAGGGTCTACCCCGTGGCCTAGTAGTGGGTAGCGGGCTCGGCTGTTGTCGAGTGTGCTCTGCTAGGCCAGCCCAAGCGGTCGGTGTGAGGTTAGAACCTTATCTGTGCTCACCCCGGGGCCTAGTGGGTAGCGGGCTCGGCTGTTGTCGAGTGTGCTCTGCTAGGCCAGCCCAAGCGGCCGGTGTGAGGTTAGAACCTTATCTGTGCTCACCCCGTGGCCTAGTGGGTAGCGGGCTCGGCTGTTGTCGAGTGTGCTCTGCTAGGCCAGCCCAAGCGGCCGGTGTGAGGTTAGAACCTTATCTGTGCTCAACCCGTGGCCTAGTGGGTAGCGGGCTCGGCTGTTGTCGAGTGTGCTCTGCTAGGCCAGCCCAAGCGGCCGGCGTGAGGTTAGAACCTCACCTGTGCTCACCCAGTGGCCTAGTAGTGGGTAGCGGGCTCGGCTGTTGTCGAGTGTGCTCTGCTAGGCCAGCCCAAGCGGCCGGTGTGAGGTTAGAACCTTATCTGTGCTCACCCCGTGGCCTAGTGGGTAGCGGGCTCGGCTGTTGTCGAGTGTGCTCTGCTAGGCCAGCCCAAGCGGCCGGTGTGAGGTTAGAACCTCACCTGTGCTCACCCCGTGGCCTAGTAGTGGGTAGCGGGTTCGGCTGTTGTCGAGTGTGCTTTGCTAGGCCAGCCCAAGCGGTCGGTGTGAGGTTAGAACCTTATCTGTGCTCACCCCGTGGCCTAGTGGGTAGCGGGCTCGGCTGTTGTCGAGTGTGCTCTGCTAGGCCAGCCCAAGCGGCCGGTGTGAGGTTAGAACCTTATCTGTGCTCACCCCGTGGCCCAGTGGGTAGCGGGTTCGGCTGTTGTCGAGTGTGCTCTGCTAGGCCAGCCCAAGCGGCCGGTGTGAGGTTAGAACCTCATCTGTGCACACCCCGTGGCCTAGTGGGTAGCGGGCTCGGCTGTTGTCGAGTGTGCTCTGCTAGGCCAGCCCAGGCGGCCGGCGTGAGGTTAGAACCTCATCTGTGCTCACCCCGTGGCCTAGTGGGTAGCGGGTTCGGCTGTTGTCGAGTGTGCTCTGCTAGGCCAGCCCAGGCGGCCGGCGTGAGGTTAGAACCTCATCTGTGCTCACCCCGTGGCCTAGTGGGTAGCGGGCTCGGCTGTTGTCGAGTGTGCTCTGCTAGGCCAGCCCAAGCGGCCGGTGTGAGGTTAGAACCTTATCTGTGCTCACCCCGTGGCCTAGTAGTGGGTAGCGGGTTCGGCTGTTGTCGAGTGTGCTCTGCTAGGCCAGCCCAAGCGGCCGGTGTGAGGTTAGAACCTCATCTGTGCTCACCCAGTGGCCTAGTAGTGGGTAGCGGGCTCGGCTGTTGTCGAGTGTGCTCTGCTAGGCCAGCCCAAGCGGCCGGTGTGAGGTTAGAACCTCATCTGTGCTCACCCAGTGGCCTAGTAGTGGGTAGCGGGTTCGGCTGTTGTCGAGTGTGCTCTGCTAGGCCAGCCCAAGCGGCCGGTGTGAGGTTCGAGCCTCATCTGTGCTCACCCCGTGGCCTAGTAGTGGGTAGCGGGTTCGGCTGTTGTCGAGTGTGCTCTGCTAGGCCAGCCCAAGCGGCCGGTGTGAGGTTAGAACCTTATCTGTGCTCACCCCGTGGCCTAGTAGTGGGTAGCGGGTTCGGCTGTTGTCGAGTGTGCTCTGCTAGGCCAGCCCAAGCGGCCGGCGTGAGGTTAGAACCTCACCTGTGCTCACCCCGTGGCCTAGTAGTGGGTAGCGGGGTCGGCTGTTGTCGAGTGTGCTCTGCTAGGCCAGCCCAAGCGGCCGGTGTGAGGTTAGAACCTCATCTGTGCTCACCCCGTGGCCTAGTAGTGGGTAGCGGGTTCGGCTGTTGTCGAGTGTGCTCTGCTAGGCCAGCCCAAGCGGCCGGTGTGAGGTTAGAACCTTATCTGTGCTCACCCCGTGGCCTAGTGGGTAGCGGGCTCGGCTGTTGTCGAGTGTGCTCTGCTAGGCCAGCCCAAGCGGCCGGTGTGAGGTTAGAACCTCATCTGTGCTCACCCAGTGGCCTAGTAGTGGGTAGCGGGTTCGGCTGTTGTCGAGTGTGCTCTGCTAGGCCAGCCCAAGCGGCCGGTGTGAGGTTCGAGCCTCATCTGTGCTCACCCCGTGGCCTAGTAGTGGGTAGCGGGTTCGGCTGTTGTCGAGTGTGCTCTGCTAGGCCAGCCCAAGCGGCCGGTGTGAGGTTAGAACCTCATCTGTGCTCACCCAGTGGCCTAGTAGTGGGTAGCGGGTTCGGCTGTTGTCGAGTGTGCTCTGCTAGGCCAGCCCAAGCGGCCGGTGTGAGGTTAGAACCTTATCTGTGCTCACCCCGTGGCCTAGTGGGTAGCGGGCTCGGCTGTTGTCGAGTGTGCTCTGCTAGGCCAGCCCAAGCGGCCGGTGTGAGGTTAGAACCTCATCTGTGCTCACCCCGTGGCCTAGTGGGTAGCGGGCTCGGCTGTTGTCGAGTGTGCTCTGCTAGGCCAGCCCAAGCGGCCGGTGTGAGGTTAGAACCTCATCTGTGCTCACCCAGTGGCCTAGTAGTGGGTAGCGGGCTCGGCTGTTGTCGAGTGTGCTCTGCTAGGCCAGCCCAAGCGGCCGGTGTGAGGTTAGAACCTTATCTGTGCTCACCCCGTGGCCTAGTGGGTAGCGGGCTCGGCTGTTGTCGAGTGTGCTCTGCTAGGCCAGCCCAAGCGGCCGGTGTGAGGTTAGAACCTTATCTGTGCTCACCCCGTGGCCTAGTGGGTAGCGGGTTCGGCTGTTGTCGAGTGGGCTCTGCTAGGCCAGCCCAAGCGGCCGGTGTGAGGTTAGAACCTCACCTGTGCTCACCCCGTGGCCTAGTAGTGGGTAGCGGGTTCGGCTGTTGTCGAGTGTGCTTTGCTAGGCCAGCCCAAGCGGTCGGTGTGAGGTTAGAACCTTATCTGTGCTCACCCCGTGGCCTAGTGGGTAGCGGGCTCGGCTGTTGTCGAGTGTGCTCTGCTAGGCCAGCCCAAGCGGCCGGTGTGAGGTTAGAACCTCATCTGTGCTCACCCCGTGGCCTAGTGGGTAGCGGGTTCGGCTGTTGTCGAGTGTGCTCTGCTAGGCCAGCCCAAGCGGCCGGCGTGAGGTTAGAACCTCATCTGTGCTCACCCCGTGGCCTAGTGGGTAGCGGGCTCGGCTGTTGTCGAGTGTGCTCTGCTAGGCCAGCCCAAGCGGTCGGTGTGAGGTTAGAACCTTATCTGTGCTCACCCCGTGGCCTAGTAGTGGGTAGCGGGTTCGGCTGTTGTCGAGTGTGCTCTGCTAGGCCAGCCCAAGCGGTCGGTGTGAGGTTAGAACCTCATCTGTGCTCACCCAGTGGCCTAGTAGTGGGTAGCGGGCTCGGCTGTTGTCGAGTGTGCTCTGCTAGGCCAGCCCAAGCGGCCGGTTTGAGGTTAGAACCTCATCTGTGTTCACCCCGTGGCCTAGTGGGTAGCGGGCTCGGCTGTTGTCGAGTGTGCTCTGCTAGGCCAGCCCAGGCGGCCGGTGTGAGGTTAGAACCTCATCTGTGCTCACCCAGTGGCCTAGTAGTGGGTAGCGGGCTCGGCTGTTGTCGAGTGTGCTCTGCTAGGCCAGCCCAAGCGGCCGGTTTGAGGTTAGAACCTCATCTGTGTTCACCCCGTGGCCTAGTGGGTAGCGGGCTCGGCTGTTGTCGAGTGTGCTCTGCTAGGCCAGCCCAAGCGGTCGGTGTGAGGTTCCGACCTCAACTGTGCTCACCCCGTGGCCTAGTGGGTAGCGGGCTCGGCTGTTGTCGAGTGTGCTCTGCTAGGCCAGCCCAAGCGGCCGGTGTGAGGTTAGAACCTCATCTGTGCTCACCCCGTGGCCTAGTGGGTAGCGGGCTCGGCTGTTGTCGAGTGTGCTCTGCTAGGCCAGCCCAAGCGGCCGGTGTGAGGTTCGAGCCTCACCAGCACAAAAGAAATGTCTATAGATGCTTGTGCATGATTTAAAAAATGTCTAGGTATTTGATCGCAAAGAGCAGTTGCTACCGGAGGCATGGCTCCTATTTACTTTGACCATTCCCATTGTCGCGATATGATTTACTGAGGCTTGAAGCCTCCTACTGACACCGACCAACCAGGCGTGCTGGGTGTGCGTGGCTGCTAACTCATAGTGTGTTGTTGTATACAGCTCTAATGAAAACCGTAAATAATATTATAGCGTTGAGACCTATTTGTGTGCTCACAGTTATGATTTTTCTGTTACACAGTACTAATTATTTCTATATTTTGTAAAGTTTCAGTATTGCGGTGGATGAGGAAAAACTGGGTAAGTGCTGGCTGGAAAGCAAAGATTCCCTAGCCACTGAAGCGTGAGATGTAACTCTTCAAAATCTTTGAGTCATACAAACTAGTTTAGATTTGCGCTTTCATGAATCTCCACTTGAAATCTCCATAAATTAACCTGGCAGTACCGCTTACCAGTATAGCATTCCATATTATAAAGATTTATAATTGCATTTGTAGAAGTTCTTTTTTTAGATTACGATTTCAGTGATTAAAACCGAACGGTAACGAAATAATATATTAATATAAGTGTGCCGGTTTAAGGTCAGGAAAGGTCGACATTACTTAAGCTTAAATCCGGTTTACACTGTGTGTTAAAGTGATGTTCCAATATGTTTAATACAGGCACATTTCATAGATGGCCATAAGCTCCGGCTTGTAGGCTCGTATGTACGACAATCACTGAACTTTGGTCCACTTTGGTTGCCTAGGCACCCCCCGGGCGTCCATCGACAAGGAGATCGCGGCGGCCAGTCTCCTGGATCTGTCCAAAGGACCGGAAGTCGACTCTGACGGTCAGGTCAACACTTCAGGGTCAAGGTCAGAGTCAGAATCCAAGGTCACAGATGAAGAGCTGGCGGAGGAAAAAGCTGGTTCCGCGTCTGATGCCACAAAAGGCAAGGAACAAGGTACGAGATTTTTTTTGAAGACGTTTATACGATGGTTTGTGTGTGTTGGTGCTGCCGAGGTGAAATAACTGTCATGCATGGTTCTGTATGGATGTGGATTGGGGCTGTTTTCTGGATGGGCCAGAGTGTGGATGTACCATAATCTGGATGGGCCAGAGTGTGGATGTTCCATAGTCTGGATGGGCCTGAGTGTGGATGTTCCATAGTCTGGATGGGCCAGAGTGTGGATGTACCATAGTCTGGATGGGCCAGAGTGTGGATGTACCATAGTCTGGATGGACTATAGTCTGGATGGGCCAGAGTGTGGATGTACCATAGTCTGTATGGGCCAGAGTGTGGATGTACCATAGTCTGTATGGGCCAGAGTGTGGATGTACCATAGTCTGGATGGGCCAGAGTGTGGATGTACCATAGTCTGGATGGGCCAGAGTGTGGATGTTCCATAGTCTGTTTTGGCCAGAGTGTGGATGTTCCATAGTCTGTATGGGTCAGAGTGTGGATGTTCCATAATCTGTATGGGCCAGAGTGTGGATGTTCTATAGTCTGTATTGGCCAGAGTGTGGATGTTCCATAGTCTGTATGGGCCAGAGTGTGGATGTTCCATAGTCTGTATGGGCCAGAGTGCGGATGTTCTATAGTCTGTATGGGCCAGAGTGTGGATGTACCATAGTCTGGATGGGCCAGAGTGTGGATGTACCGTAGTCTGGATATGCCAGAGTGTGGATGTTCCATAGTCTGGATGGGCCAGAGTGTGGATGTTCCATAGTCTGTATGGGCCAGAGTGTGGATGTACCATAGTCTGGATGGGCCCGAGTGTGGATGTTCCATAGTCTGTATGGGCCAGAGTGTGGATGTTCCATAGTCTGTATGGGCCAGAGTGTGGATGTTCCATAGTCTGTATGGGCCAGAGTGTGGATGTTCCATAGTCTGGATGGGCCAGTGTGGATGTACCATAGTCTGTATGGGCCAGAGTGTGGATGTTCCATAGTCTGTATGGGCCAGAGTGTGGATGTTCCATAGTCTGTATGGGCCAGAGTGTGGATGTTCCATAGTCTGGATGGGCCAGTGTGGATGTACCATAGTCTGGATGGGCCAGAGTGTGGATGTTCCATAGTCTGGATGGGCCAGAGTGTGGATGTTCCATAGTCTGGATGGGCCAGAGTGTGGAGGTACCATAGTCTGGATGAGCCAGAGTGTGGATGTACCATAGTCTGGATGGGTCAGAGTGTGGATGTACCATAGTCTGGATGGGCCAGAGTGTGGATGTTCCATAGTCTGGATGGGCCAGAGTGTGGATGTACCATAGTCTGGATGAGCCAGAGTGTGGATGCTCCATAGTCTGGATGGGGGGCCTCCCTGGTGTAGTGGTTAGCGCACTAGACCGCAGATCAATAGGTCCTGGGTTCGAATCCGGGCTCGGGCACCTAATCTGGGGCATGTTTCATTCCTTCATCCTTCATCGTCTCGGGAGGTTCCTTGGCCCAATTTAGCCTGTATGTGCACAAAAGTGGCCTAAAACACCAACATTCCATTCCATTCCATTCCATAGTCTGGATGGGCCAGAGTGTGGAGGTACCATAGTCTGGATGAACCATGCTCTGGGTAGTCTGACGTAGTCTTATTGTTGTGAGCGATCAGTCGCTTTATACAAGAAACCCAATGACGACAATACAGTATAGGCGAATTACTTTTTGAAGTGGATTTTATCATTAGGATTACATGTATATATAATCGACTTCAAATTGGAGTTCAGTTAATGCTGTGAGGCGCCACTGCATGGGCTAAGTATTCTAGGTCATATGTTGGATTTAATTAACATCAATGCGGTTTCATCAAAAGTAATTAACATGTTCATTCATAGAGACAAATATAAATAGTTTTGATGTCAAAAGAAATTAACATGTTCATTCATAGAGACAAATATAAATAGTTTTGATGTCAAAAGAAATTTACATGTTCATTCATAGAGACAAATATAAATAGTTTTGATGTCAAAAGAAATTAACATGTTCATTCATAGGGACAAATATAAATAGTTTTGATGTCAAAAGAAATTAACATGTTCATTCATAGAGACAAATATAAATAGTTTTGATGTCAAAAGAAATTTACATGTTCATTCATAGAGACAAATATAAATAGTTTTGATGTCAAAAGAAATTAACATGTTCATTCATAGGGACAAATATAAATAGTTTTGATGTCAAAAGAAATTAACATGTTCATTCATAGGGACAAATATAAATAGTTTTGATGTCAAAAGAAATTAACATGTTCATTCATAGAGACAAATATAAATAGTTTTGATGTATTTTTATTCTTTAATTTCAAATAGGTTACTCCATTTTCCTAAATAAATTCTTTTACATTTATTTATGTAGTAAAACTGACGAATAATTTGGCTGAAATTAGTGATGTCCCCTATATGGCACCTGACGTGACAGAACCACACCACACACCGCTGTTGTCGCCTGGCTATATAGGCGTGTCTGCTATTGATGTATCTGTACGCACACACGGCCAGATAACCGCCTGGACCACCTTATAGGCGCCCTCATCTCACGGACCATGACAGCCGGGGAGAAGGAGGGTCAGCGGCTCAGGGATGAGTCACCGGAGGAAGACCGGTCGTCGCCAAGGAAACAGGTATGGCGCTACGATATAATTCGTTGCCCAGACGGTCATATTGGAATATCCTCGCCTCCCCCAAAAAATCTTGTAGCGCCTTTGCACTATTGGTACCATTTGAATGGAAGCACAATTTGTGAGCTAACTTCGCACTGGCTCAATAGAGAGCAGCATAAAGTATTGGTTTAGTCTATTTTTTTTTTATTTTTTTTATTTTTATTTATAAATGTTTATTTCTCTAGGCGGGCTCGGTGACGGGTCTCGACGGAGAATCTCCGCTAGAGGGCGCTGCTGCCACCGACCACGGCGGCTTCTTCCCGCCTTACCTCAAGACCTCGGACACGTACGCCCAGAAGATTGCCGCCTTGCAGATGGCCAACGACAAGGACTTGCGCTCCGGGCTTGGGCGCCAGTTCTCCATCAGCGGGGCCGCGGGGTTCATCCCGCCAGCCTTCGTGACCAGCGGGTCGGGTCTGGTGCAGCTGGCCAGTCCCACGGGTCCCAGGGTCCTCGCCTTCCGCACCAAGGTGGCCCGGGGCGCCCCCGGCGGCGGGGCCAAGGTGAAGGCCGGCGATATGGGGCCGATCGTCGGGCAGCTGCTAGTGCGGGATGTGGAGGGCATGGGGATGGGGATGGGCGAGGGAGATCTGCTGTTGGCGACGGTCGCCGCGGTGTCTTCCAATTCGTCGGCGCCGTCAGCCGCGGAGGGTGGCGCGGGCGGCGCTACAGTGGCGACGTCTGGATACCCCCTGCAACAAATACAACAACAACAACAACAACAACAACAACCACAGCAGTTACAACAGCCTAGTGGCGTTTCCGCCGCCGCGGAGCAACTGCTTCTCGTGCCCGGTTCGGTGGTATCGTTGGTGGACAGTAACTCCAACCTGACCTTGGAGGAGCAGCTACAGGAACAGATAAAGACCTTCGTCAAGGTCACGGTGGCGTCCGCCGCCGAATCCAGGCTAGAGCGGATGAAGATCCCGACGAAAGTGGCCAACATCCAGGGCCCGCCCCTGGAGATAATGCCTATCCCGGTGGGTGAGGGCGGCGGGGAGGCGGCGCTCGCGGGGGACGCCGCCGGGGGGGACGCCAAGTTCACGTGCGACGTCTGCCAGGCGACCTTCCGCCAGAAGCAGCAGCTGACGCTTCATTTGAATATTCATTACTTGGAGAAGCCGTACCGCTGCGAGGACTGCTCGCTGGCCTTCGCCTCGCGCATGCTGCTGGACAAGCACCAGAGTTCGGAGCGCCACCAGGCGGTGGTCACCCTGATGCAGCAGATGGGCTCGCCGACGTCCGAGGACCCGCGGCCGTACAAATGCGAGGAGTGCAACATAGCGTTCAGGTCAGTGCTAAACGGAGACTCCATTGTCCGACACATTATTTCAATCTCTATGCGAAACTAGTTTCCGTGCTTTTCATTTATGAAAGGAAAGCTTAACAGTCAAAGCTATGTAAAAAAAAAAAAGTTACACTTTGATAATGGCTGAAAGCTGAATAAATTTGTCTGGCTTCCTTCAAGACGAATCTAAGCTATGTCTTAATATATCCGCCGCCTTCTAAAATGAAAAAAAAACTACATTATGAAGTGATGCAAGCTAATTGGATTTTTCTTGCCTTTTTCAAAACGAATGCTAGCTATCTCATATATACATCCATGCTCCATCTTCACTGAAACAGCAGGAAACGGACCACTCGGGTGCAGGGTAGCTTAGGATTGGTTTATATGCATGAGCGTTAGGTATGCTATTGATGGCGAAAGGCAGATAGATGAGCCAGAATGTATCTATGTTTGCAGGATCCAGGGCCACTTGGCGCGCCACCTGCGGTCGAAGATGCACATCGGTCGGCTGGAGACTTTGGGCAAGATGCCCCCGGGTACCTACGACCTGGGAGAGGGTGCCAGCACGTCGGCCCAATCGTCATCCATGGTATTGCTAATAGACGATCAGAGCCCGTCCCAGGATGACGGCATGGAGGAAGAAGACACCTTGGGGGATGATGACGTAATGGGCGATGATGACGTCATCAGTGAGGACTACGCACTCTCCAAGTCTAAGGCGGAATCCGCCGCGTCCATTCGACCCAAGCTGACCCGGAAGTCCGCCATCGACATCGCCTCGGAGGACTCCTCGGCAGAGGGCGCTGGCGTCGCTAGCCGCCAACCGTCCATGATGTACTACACCTCAGAATCGGCCGGCGACGTCACTGGTGACGTCACGGGTGACGATAGCAGAGTGGAAATAATCACCATTCCGGAAGTATCCTCTGACGTCATCACCAGTGGCGCCGCGTCCATTAAAATTCCAATCTCGGACGCCGCCAGCGGTGTCGCCACCGCGCTGGCGCTGCCGGTGCGAGATCAGTTCGAGTATCGGCAGTCGCAGACGGGAGAATACGAGAAAGTGGACGTGGCGTCCAACGAGAATGTCACGGTGGAGATGAAATCCGAGCCCATCGAGCTCGGAGAGATTCTGCCCAAGTCGGCGCCGCGAAATGTCGATGAACCGGACATTGAAAAGCACTCAGGTAGGTCACCAAGATGGCTCCGTGGTGTTTGGAAGCGTGCAATGCTGTCTTCGTTTAATTCCTTTATGCTAACGTTTTCATTTAATTGGATTTAGTATAAACGAAAGTGTGTCTTAACGTTTGGCCTACTGCATACATCCCACACCCCGTTGTGGTGTTTTATTATCAATCTTTGAAGCTATTATTTCTTCATTTATTGTGTCATTTGTGCTTACCTTACCTAATTATCTATCTATATAATCATGTGTATACCATGTAGATCCGGATTTATGACTTGATTCATTTAATTGTTTACAGGAAACTTTCACGCCCCTCACAAGTGTGGACTCTGTGGAAGGACGTTCAAGGTCATAGCGGCCCTCAAGGTATGTTAGTTACTGGTGCGACACACTGCATCGCCGGTTGTGTGCCGAAAGCGGTGTCGTAAAAAAATCGGTACGAAATTATACTAATAGGTTTAAACATAGAATGTTTCAGATAAATGAATGAATTCCGTACTGTTATTTTGTTCTTGTGCTCAGGGGGATACGTAATATGGGCCATTAAAGGTCTAAGGCCCAACATGTTGTGGTATCAAGTTTTTTGGGTCAAATCTAAAGTGACGCCGCCAGGCCGAACTAACGCTTGCGGACATGGTGTGTGGGACGCGTAACATTGAAAAACACGCGCCCTCCAGAAATAATGAAAAGTAAATTTTATAGTAATAAAATTTGAGCTCCCTCATGTTGATCTACCTGTCATTACTGTCCATGGATTGGCTGAATTGACCATGATTATTGGATCGTGATTTGTATTGTACGAGTAGTATTCCAACTTGTTTTTGTTTCTGTATGACACCCAGCGCCACCTGGTGACTCACGCGGAACTCCGGCCCTATGTGTGCGAGTATTGTGACGCTGGCTTCACGACGGCCCAGTCGCTGAAATTCCATCTTCGAACCCACACTCAGGTGTGTATTCTTCATGCCGACGCCCAGGTTAGCGGTGCCCCGGCCTAATGTTTTGCAAAATAACATGTAATGGAAATCTGAAGCACTTTAATGAATATGTGTCAGATACATTACCTGTAAATATACATTCTATATGACTATGTGCAACACATTTATCACACACGCAGCACATTTATAACACATGTGTAACACCTATCACCACATTTATAACACATGTATAACACATTTATAACACCTGTGCAGCACATTTATATGTAGCACATTATGTCAAGCACCATGTGCAGGTTTACATGTCCTTGCAGTCTATGAATACCTTTGTTTTGCAGGCCTGACATTTGGAGCATGTTTCATTCGACCCCTTTGCATTGTCCCTGTGAGGTTTCTTAGCCCAGGTTAGCGTACATGTACACACAAGTGGCCTGACACCCGAGGTTTTGTTTCGTTTCAGGAGCGCCCGTATGTGTGCCGGGAATGTGGCGAGACCTTTGCCCTGTCTGACGCCCATAAGGTCCATCTGAGGTCGCACTACACAGAAAGCGGTGACGACGTCGAAACCCCCTTCTCCCGACAGGGCAGTCCACAGAAAGCCGTGACGTCAGTATCCTCGGCTCCGACGAAGCCAGTCGTGAGCGTTCCACTCCAGCAAATGGGTCAGGTCACCCAAGGTCAGGGTAGCGGAGGTGACGTAGTGGTGAAATCTATCGGCCAGCACCCGTTTGCGAGCGGAAGTAGTATCATATCAATCTCCCCGGGTGGAGACGGACAGAGGCCGCCAGAGGGCGTCGTTGTCGGTAATCCGCTGCCGGCGGCCTCTAGTCCACCCTCGGGTAAGATGAGTAGTCGTCACGCCCTTCAGACCCTGGGGGGTATGTTCGGCTCGAGAGTGGAGGCGACGGGGGTGCCGTCGTCGGGGGTGGTGGTGGAACTCGGGGCTGGGGACTGTGGCCTCTTGCCTCCTCTTCATCAACCGCTGAGCGCTGGGGAGCCCGATGTGCAGGAAATCGTCATCATCCAGTGCGAAGACTCGCAGGATTTGGAGCGTTTCCACGGGATGTCTAGAGTCCAGTACCAGACTGGGACAGCTCTGTCTCAGGACACCCAGCAGGCCGTCCCCGGAAATGACGCCCACTTCCGGACTGATGACGTCACGGAGGAAGCCGAACACGTGACCCAGCAGGTGACGGTCGGCGGGGAGGAGATGCAGGTGATTTATGTGAACGAGGACGGACTTGTGGATCACGCGGCCGGTGGCGGGCAGTCACATGACCTGGCGGCGTCTTCCGTGATTCAGATGGGGAGCGGGAACGAGGCTGGAGGGCGCGTGCTGAGGGTGTTGTCCGATCAGCATGGCAACCAGTATAAGATCCTGAGCGTCGATACCATGGAAACGGGACAGTTTCAGGACCGCTTGGCGCCGCCAATCGAGAGCGTCGCCCGGGAACCAGCCACAATCCCTCACGCTACCGAGCCAGACGTTATGGACGAATCCACCGTGTGTGCTGACGATAACGACGTAGGACTGCTGCAGGTATCCACCAAGCGCCAAGGCCAGCAAGGCGAGACCGGCGCGCCCGTCTCTCCCGCGACTCAACGTCATTCGGTCGCCGTGGGAACTCCGGTAAAATACGACGTAGTCTCATCCACCACGAGACTTAATAAACGTGAACGAGAGGAGCAAGTAGACTTGGAAAATCCTCCCAAGAAATGGCGCATGGTCGTCACGCCGGATGAAAACATCCAGCTGTCGCCGATTTTCGAAAACGAGGATGTTAGCACCGACTTGACTGGGCAGGAAGGCACGCCGAGTGTGCCCGTCATGGCGTCCTTGACTCGAACAGAGGGCGAGGGCGACGTGCAGCACCATGGCAACGTGCATCATCATGGCGACGTCACCGTAACTGATTAACTTTTGTGACGTAGGCAACAAACAATCGTGCAACACAAGTCAAATGGCCACTTGCTGTGGTATGAACTGGTATTCGGCAGCTGTAAAGAATCTCATCGTATCTAGGTCAACAATCAACAGCCCACCCGTACTTCCCATGCACTGTGTGGTACAATAACAGCGTATGAAACTGTTTGTCATCTTAATTCCGATAGGGAATGCATTTACTATGTCAACCCGAAATGTGAAAGAGAAAAACCAGGTCATTCCTGGTGCACTATGTGTACAGACCCTCGCTTCTAAAGGCACCAACGTTACGTTTTTTGTTTGCGTCCTTCGCTCGGCGATTATTGTGTTGGCGTTTGTGCTGATAAATGGAAGTTAACTGCGGTGCCATACTACCTGACTAACACGCGCACTTGCATCAATTGGCGTTGTCAGTTCCATCCGTATGTTGGTATCTGAATGGTCGTAGGCTCTGTAACTGTATTATATATGTAATTGAGCCGTGCGTAGCCACCAACAGACAGCCATAGCCATGTTTTGGGTCGCCATCGGCGCCGCTGAAAGAATGAATTCCACCGTGGATGTTACATGGCCAGCAGCCTGCCCGCGCGTTTCTAGTTCGCTACAACATGTTAAGCGCAGGCGATAATAGGGGATGGCGTAGGCGATAATAGGGGATCGCGTAGGCGATAATAGGGGATGTCGTCCGCCCATTAATGCGCCTTATAAAAAAGTTACCTGCCACCTTTCCTGGCCGAATCGCGGATTCAACCTTTTACTAACAATACGACATTCTCGCAATCCTGCGTCTCCATTGAAGCTATGCTAATGCTATTGTCAACTGTGTTTCGGTCATTAGAATTGTTGCTATGTACATGTACAAAGAATTAAGCGGGAATGTTTGTTGCGTCTTGTGCTATTAATTCCTGTGGCATGTTTGCCTGCGTCGCACAGTAATTACAAATCTACCTCTCGGCGTTACATAGATCGTTTTCGGCGCATTCGTGTTTGCAAATTTCTTCCCTTCGAAGTTCTTCTATCATAATTATAAGCCGGACCTTGGCCATTTGCTGTTGTTTACGTATAAGACATTTAGATAGCAAATTGATTTGCCAAAAAATATTGATATGGTTCGAAATCGATGTCTGTTTGCAGATGAAAACATTCCGCTACCACACGAAGGTAGATTAAGCAAGACTTGATTTCGTTAGAAATAGATTAAGCCTTTCTGTGTAACAATGGGGTCATGCTTCCATTTGAGAATTCATTGTTTTCATGTATAGATTAAAGTTTTTTCCATAGTGTTTTGTGAAGGCGAGTTCTCTGATATACTACAACTCTTTGCAAACAAAAAGTTGTTTCAGGTGGTGGTATATTTTTTGTACTGTAGAATACGGCGCTCATGTATTGAAAACAGCTGAGGTCTCGCTAGCCTTGCCTAATGGTGAGTTCTGATGGAAATTAATTTTTTCATAATGTGTTTCCATTGTTACATAAGATGCTAAATCTATTTATTACAAATCCGGTGTCTAATCCTTAGTATATAACTTAGCAGTTTTGTTAAATCATACCTCGGTAAATATGCAAAGCAATGTTTTTGTTACTTTCGGTTTGGGCTGCGTACGTTACAGCTTTGTTTCTGAAATAATGCAAATGGCTGCGAGAGAACGTATTCCAACTGCTTGGTAAGCAAATAGATGTTATAACAGACAACACTTCACAGAATTCGCCTGGGCCTCCCATGTATATAGTATACCCAAAGTGCTATGTTGAGTGAAGATGGTTTCTGTCGTTTCCATTCGGCCGAGACCACCTCGGTACAACTAACCTGCAACAAGCTGTGGCGTGCTTCCGACAATTGTTTTCATCAGTTATTAATGCATGCATCATCATTTCGGTTCCTAGTCAAGTGCCTCTCTGTGCGAATGCTGTGGAATGGGTGATCTATATCGTTTTTTGACGAAGTCTACGTGCGCGTGTGAAAGTGAATCAATGGAAAACGGATGCGCAGTGAAGCGTGACCGACCAGAAATCTAGTACGTAGCATTAACTGTTCGGACGGTTTTGAGCAACGCGTGGCCTCTAACCTAATAGGTGGTGTGCGTGAAAATGTATCTCAAAACACAAGCGGGCTGTCATTGCAGATTGACAACGTCACGTGTAAAAGTTTCAATGGATATAAAGTAAGAGACTATGCGGCCCAGTCAGTATTTCTTGTGGGAACTATATTTTGTATATTTAAGGCCGGACATGCATAATTCAGGATTATATTTCCACCATCATCAATTCATTTTTATACATATTTCAGTATTTTAATACGAATGACAATTTATAATTTCAGGACATGTTCATAAGGTAAAATTTGTAACGAACGTATAATTGAAAGTTACCTGTTGAAGTTGATAGCTCTTCTCGATTGAATAAAAGTTTCATACATTTCCTGTTTTTTGCGTTGATATATTTATAATTAAAGTTGCATATCGAGCTCTTTCTCGCCAAAACTAAGCCCAAGCGATATATGGACAGCTAGACCCCGTTTATCCGACACCAGTTATTCCTGAAATCCCGCTATCCGACACAGTTCGACCTGTAACGGATTTCTACAATGCTAATTGCCCCCGTTAATCCGACATTCGCTTTCCGACACGGCTTTTCTGCAACCAAAGTGCCTATTTCTCCCGTTTATCCGACCAATTGGCCGTGAAGCCAGCGCCGTGTTAATTGACTTTTGCTCCATTCTATTGGTGTGATAAGTGGCCGGTGGACTCTTACCACACAACGAATTATAACACTGACGGTTATTGCTTTCAAGCGTCGACACCTGAAGGTGTGATGTCTTTGTTTACAGATATCAAAGAGCTTTCAGGCTGTAATCATTAAAAAATATTAGGGTTTTTTGAAGTTATGAATTGGATAAAGTCATGACACAGTTCTCGTTATACCGTCAAAACGCGACACGCGAGACCTGCCTCTACAAGAATAAACACCCATTAAAGACGCAACTCAAGCATCCATTTCACTGGTGTGCGGGTGATTAAATCGCTTCAAGAAACGCTTCATTATCAAACAATTCACCAAGCATGGTAAAGCTGGAAGCGCCAACATGACTCCAGTCCAGATTGTGTGTCAAACACCTGGGGCCGCATTCATAATCCCCTCGTTTTAAAGTTACGCACGAAAAGTGCATTTTCGTCTTAGCAATGACCGCACAAACAATCGGCCATTGCCGAAGGGTCATGTACGTCCCCAGAAACCTGATAAACATCGCCGTTTCGGCTGTGATGTGGCAAACGTGCCTATCCCGTGACACCACCACTGTAGTAAATTACTATAGTAAATTGCTGTAGTAAATTACTATAGTAAATTGCTGTAGAAAATTACTATAGTAAATTACTATAGTGAACTATACTGTCGAAAATTACTGTAGTAAATTACTATAGTAAGATACTATTGTAAATTATTGTCGCATATTACTATAGTAAATGTGCAATATTTTGATATAATTGACTATAGTAAATATGCAGTATTTTAATATAACTTAGTATGTTAAATACTAAAGCATTTATTATAGTAATCATACTACAACATTTACTATAATAAAGTACTACAGTATTTACTATAGTAATTATGGTAAACCATTTACTATAGTAATGATACTTAAATTTACTATAGTAATTACACCACATTATTTCCTGTTGTAAATATACTACAGCGTTTACTACCATGGTATGTTTTGTGGAATTCACTGCAGTAAAACGCAACAGTAAAGATATAAATGACAAATGAAGACAGTTGTTACAGTCCAATCAATCCCAGTTTATTACGGTTATGAAAACTAAGGCCATCCAAATTACCGAAAAAGTCCATTTAATTTCATTTAATTTCATTTAATTACATTTAATTTCTATTCTTTCGCATTATGCTGCCGCCATGTCTTTCCCGCGTTATTTAGTTTTCGGCGCATCATGGCCTTCACCTGCGCGGCGGTTGCGCCCGGGAAACGATGACATACCGCTTCTGAAAATGTCATAAGAAAACGCTGTAGTAAAGTCCGCGGTGAAATTAAGATAATATATTGATAACAAAGAAGACAGCAATGCAGATAGTTTGAACTTCATGAAAAGCACACTGGACACAGATTCCACACTTAAGGCATCTAATATTTATATGTGACCGTTTTTTTCCCACCGTGCGAGCATTTTTTCTTCTCTATATCAATGCAATGTACATATATAACAGCAAATAATATAAAATAAAAATATCAGGACTTGGTCAATTTTTCTTTTAATACGCAAAATTCCGTAAGTGACACTTTTGAGTTTCCATAGGGGGTTCGGAAGTGATGGTTCAAGCTCACATTGCAAAAATAATGTAGTGCAGTCGCGTTTACAATGTAAGTTACATACCATGTACATTGTTCAATCGACTATAGTAATAAGACTCGTAATACGATACATATGTTTCGTTTAATATTTAACTCACGGATGATATCGTTTAGAATGGCCCGGTCCATTGGAGGCTTGGCGTCAGTGCCGCTGGTCCCCGGGCGTATGTTGCCGGTCAGGGAGTGTTGTGCCAGGTAGTCAGTGGCAAACACTCTCTGAAGCAAATCGTTGACAAATTTCTGTGGCGTTGCCATAGATAACCTCGGGACGACCATCTCAACGCTCTATATCAATAACATAAAACAAAAACAGTCCTATAATGACTTACGACCAACTCAACACATGTATCAGATCTAACGAATTTCAGACGGTAACATGTAATTGAGTTGTGTTCATATTAAAGTTCAGTATTACATAAAATAAAATATGTACGTCATTACCAAATAATAGAGTTAAATCCCTGTTGTTTTAGTTGAAAACGTACAGCTTGTTGGCCGACCTCCAAGCACTCTGGTTTGCTTGTCTGGACTGGACTTGTTGGAGGGGTCGCAGAGATGGCCGGGCCGACCTTTGGGCGAGATACCGCTTTAGGGGTCTGCGGGCTAGCCGGTGGGCAATACATGCCACTGGTCGACGGCATGGGCCTAGACCGCACACCCTGCTCAATGCGGTCGACGATCTCTGGAGCCACTGTGCACAAAAATATAACTTTGTAGTCATTTCAACTATTGATACATAAATTAGCAAATATATATCAATTACAAGAGAGAGTATGACCTAAATATAGTTAATTCGAAAATTACAACTGGTCAAGTTTGTTGAGGGCAGTTCTAATATATGTTTGTAATAAATGGAATAATTTTGGTATCCCAGCATAATTATGGCATACCAATAACCCTTAAAATGGTTATGTGATTTACGGCAACAAATAGCACAAAAGTCTTATAGATTGAATACTGCTTTAACGATACCCTACGCACTGGGTGCACCGTACTGTCCTGCAGTGCGGCCTATTTGGCGCCGACCCCAACTGCCGCGCAAGTGTGCGGGGCCCTTATACTTACAGTTTGTTAGCCTTATGATGGACCTCAACGAGCGGTTCTCTTCCATTAGTTTTGCGTTTCGGCATTGCAACTCGTCGTTTGCCATGAGCAGCTTATTGTCTGGACGTGAAAATGTGACAAGTGGCACATCGTCCTCATCGGCAGTGCCGTGATCACTGGCTTTGTCTTGCTGTGTGAGGTAACAGAAGAAGAATCAGATACGAATTTGGCCTTTCAAACAAATCACATTCAACTGTTACTCTAGTGAGTTAAATACTTGGCTACAAATCTATGGGAAACATTCAAATACCCTTCAGAAGTTCAGTGCATTCACTTCTACTTCATAACCCCACATCGCCACCTCCCCACCCATAAATGGCAGAAGCTATGGCACTACCCATGTTGTCTAACGTATCTCATAATTATGTACTATCTATCTTTCACTGATGTATTATAATTAACTCATGATTAGAGACTGTATAGTACCTGCAAATTTTCTCTAACACGTGCAAGCACTGACAATGACTTGTCCTCTGGCTGCCGTACTTTTTTGGCGATGTGATATGTATCTCTAGACTGAAATAGAAACTTCAGCTTTTGCAATGGAAGACAGTGTGTCATGTACTGACATTTAAGCTGATGAAGTAAAAACATATTTAAACAGAGCTAATATAATCATAGGACCGATGCTAGCTGGTATGGTATCTTTTTATACTTCATTAGTTCCAAACAAATATTCATTGGCATGTTTTAACCACCTTAGTCTCAGTGAGGGGCCGGCCCGGTAGCTCATTGGGTTAGAGCACTGGCATTCGGCGTTCTGGCCATCTGAGAGCCTAACGGCACGTGGATCGGTGGTTCGAGTCCCGCTGTAACCATGCCTGTGTGGTCACAGGATAAAGATCCTGTCCTTATTCGCGAAGAGTAGGGGGTTACCCCCGGGTACATGGCTCCAATCTCCCCTCTTTCTCTCATTGACCCGATATGACTAAAAGTGGTTAAAGCGTCCTGAATATCCAATTTTCTAACTTTAAAACATATTGATGGGGGGTAGTCGATTATCAGTTATCTTCAATCGCGTACCACGCAGCTCTTCCCGTTGCCGGCCAGAGTCAAAGCAATATGAATGTGTACTTTCATCTGTCCCATGTCCTTCGGGGACCTGGCTCCACTCCCCTCCTCCCATCGACGCGATAGTAGTTAAAGGTAGACGGTATAGATATTTTATATTCGTTTGCGTTTTTTCCTCTCAGGTCAACGATTTGGTGTACCGCAAATTTCTCTCTGTATAAACAAGTGAAGCGCATTTTGATCTGAAGTGAACTTGCGAAAGCCTGCGCTTCCCGTAGAGGCAGCTAGAAGTGATTCGCGAGGCTGCGAAACTCCTGACCCGGTCGCCCACGCAAATTACTTCACTATTCCAAATAATCTTGTGCCAATCGCTGAATCCCTATCGACAGCGCAGGACTTTTAGACGCCATGCTGAAAGGAACTTTACTGTCTTTTATCTTTTTAAGTCTAGAATCAACGAAAAACTTGCTCCGGCTGATACAGATCTATCAGAGACGGCAAATTTGAATTTTGGAATTAGACTAAGTTAATGAAACAGAGGTTTAGAACTTAGGATGAAGTTTTCCAGCATATTCATAATAAGCAGGCCATTCTGTAGGATTCAGTATTCTTTTTTTTTTTTTACAAAGCAAGGTTAACGGGAGGGTATTTATTATTCTATTAGATTTTAGTCTTCTTTTAAAAAAATAACTGAACCTGAACTTCACGGTGTGACAATCAGGCAGCGTCTCTGCAGCGAGGATAAACTACCAAGCTATGAAGTCAAATGGCAGCATGCAGCATCAATCGGGGGGGGGGGGGGGGGGGGGGAGGGGCGCTAAATATTAAACCGGTTCTTGGGATGCAAAGAAACAGAAAAACAGACAATGACCACCACTTTCTTGGACATCCGAGAGAGCCACGCTTAGAGTCCCATAAACAACTGTTACACGCCGAACAAATTAGATTGAGCAAGGTTTACGTGATAACGAAAGGAAACCCATGTATCTGGCGCCAAGAGAGCTATATAATGGATTCAGCAGACGGGGAAAAAAGAAGACTCGTAGTAAACACGTTGTGCCGCAGGCCCACAAGATTTATTGTATCCGTTCGGTGCATGATGGCTGGTCGACAGAGATAGTTCATTTGGTGGTGTGACGTCACTGTCGGCGCGTGAGCACGGGGGGCACGCGCCCAGCCTGACAACAGACCAGCAGCACCATGGCGACCGCGCGGACTCCAGCGTCTATTTGCCCTTACCAGGGAGAATAACACCGTCATACTGTAACCAAAAACAACGGCGGGTCAGGGATAATACAAAAGGGGTATGTATTTTAATCACACGATTCCACTGACCTTGTGTGGTCACGATGTTTCAGTCAGTTATACTATATATCATAAATGTCTAAAAATCAGTGGGGTAGCCTTGAAGCGTTAATTATTTGGATCTTGGTACAGATATATGCGGGATATGGAGTCACGCCCATGTCCTTCGGAACATAACCGAAGCACGGTATGACCAAAAGTGGTTAAAGCATCCTGAATAACCAACCAACCGAAGCACGGACATTGCTGCCATGTGGAGCATTTAACCCGCAAAGCTATAGGATTCAGCATACACTTCTTAAGAAATAACCAACACAAGATCTTTAGCATATATTGATGAACAAAATGGCGCCAATGTGTCGGCAATGTATGTCATCGAAGAATTCTGTTCACCGATACTCACTTTGGCCTCGACTAATATATAACGGGCATCTCACCGAATTGTGAACGAAATAGACATTTTAAGTACACGTATAAACTTCAAATATATATCATCCACATATCCATACAGTTATAGCTCTGGAAGATGTAAGCACACGGGACGTATTTCTCAACCAACAGTAGACTCACCTTCTGTTGGAACCATTTCATGGCCTCGTCCTTGGTAGCTTTGTGTGCGAATCCCACGACAGACTTCCTCCTTCGGCGGTGAGCGACGTTGTAACCTAGAAAAACAATAGGAGGGATTCAATTCCTGACGCTTTAACTCCAGGCTTAGTCACACGATTCAGGTTAATCCAAAGAAACCGTTGAGTAGCAAATGATATCACAGCCTGTGGCAATTGTGGTTTGTGACGTAGACCGCAGTTTATCACACATAGTAAGACCGTTTTTTTTCTCTTGCCAATTGGAAATACATTTTCCTCGCAGAATGTAGGAGTCGTCTGCGAAAAAAAAACCCCAATACATTTCGCTTACACCGCAAATGGTTATTGATGCTCTGGTTATTTCACTGTTGAAAGGGATAAGCCAAACGGTCACATCATCGATTCCCAATATCATGTAGTAATAAGTTAAATAATGGGTAAAATATCCCACATACACCGGCTGCAAAGCTGACCGTAATAAACGGAAGGCGTGAGCAACATGTGAGCAATGATAAAACAATAGCCAGGCTAAGGTTGAAAAACTATCAACACGATCACCCCTTCTGGGTACTTATTTTGACGCCATAAATGACAGTTTTTGTTTATAGTGGACACCCCGAGTTCCGGAAGCACTACGCACCGGGTCGCCCCAGGACTACGTAGAAGTCCATGCCGTAGATTCCGATTCCGGGATCGTACTTGATGCCCAAGTCAATGTGTTCCTGAATGCCGAAGCCGAAGTTGCCAGTCATGCTGAAGTTGTTCTTACGCAACTCGTACTCTCGTACCTGTGACAGAGGGGACAGCGGAAGATTTAGTAAAACATGGGAGACGGGGAGAGACATAACCGACTGCCCGGGACAGTTTACATACATGGTCGGACAGGTCAGAATACTGGTTGTATGCCCGACGGGGCAGATTGATCAGCAGATTGATCATCGAAATCATAGTAAATAACGCAGTAAATTGTTTATTAGTTGTATCAACGTTGTTGTTTCTCAGCTTGACATGTCAGGTACATTTTCAGGGGGGCAGGTCAATCTCACACCACGTGCCCGACAGGACAGGCGACATTTGAAGTTCATGTCTGTCCCTGAGAGAGTTGAATTAATACCAGTTATCTGTATTTGGCCATGCATACTCATGTCTAAAGGGGCGAACATTGATCCAGTTTTGACTGACCAGAGGCATCTATAGAACGACCTGTCTGACAAGATATTAAAGTGTGCCACTGCAGGTCGATTACCTTCATTAAACAACAGGTTTTGTGACCAGACATGTAAAATGGTATTATAAGTCACTTTTGTGCACATTAAATCTTGAACTGGGCCAATGACATGAGGTTAGACCAGACATGCGTCAGATGCTGGTGTCCCCGCGCGAACCCACGACCTGTTCGGACCTGCAGATCAGCCTGCTTGGCAACTGTGATAGGGACGGACGTAACCCTTTCGTGAGACAGGTTGGTGGACGCTTGGACCACTTTTAGTCATATCGCGTCAATGGGAGAAGGGAGGCAGTGGAGCCATGTCCCCGGGGGTAACCCCCTATACTCTTTGCGAAGAAGGACATGGGATCTTTATCCTGCGACCACACAGAAATGACCACAGCGGGGGTCGAACCATCGAGCCGTTAGGCTCTCCGGTGGCCAGAGCACTCCAGGCGAGCACTCTAATTGACTGAGCTATCGGGCCGGCCCCACCAACTGTGATAGGGAGGGATGTGACCCTTTTGTGACACAGGTGGACAACCTATGATGAAAAGGGAGAACCAACCTTGAGGCCGCGCTCTAGAATCTCCTCAGCCTTGGCCCCCCGTACTGTACAGTGAACAGCAATTTTTTCATTCCTCCTGATTCCAAAAGACCTCACGGTGTAGCGAGCTGCAGCAAAAAGAAAATGACACGTTCATTCACATGTGCCTAAGACATATCACAATCACAAGGGTAAAATGATTAATTTTAATATAGCATATAAAGTGATGTCACTCTTAAAATTGTAGCACCAAAACCACAGCAGGAAATGGTGTGTTGCATAAGAGCTTTCATTTAGCACATGTACTGATATAAAGAACGTTACATCATTTACAGTATGTAATGTTCTGCCGACATTGCAATTGTCATATTTTAGATCCAAATATGTTTCTTCCCCAATTTACAAATTTTGATACGGTACCAACGGAAATGTTGACCACAATCAGGATATTTAAACATTGTAATCTGACAAGTAATAAAGTGCTCTTCCAACAAGTTCTACACAATCATGCAATTATCATTTGTCGCTCTTAAATTTGTAGCACCGGAATCATAGAGAAAGGTGAGTTGCAAAAGAGCCTTCATTTAGCACATGTACTGATACAAAGAACTTTACATAATTTACAGTATATAATGTTCTGCCGACAGTGCAATTGTTATTTCTGATCTAACACCACGCTACTATTTAAAACAATAAGAATGTGTTTTCTCCAATTTGGAAATTTGGAATACCAACTGAACGGTTTACCGCAAGCAGGCTATCTAAACACAGTACCAGGCAATGCGACACATTAAAAAGGGCTCTTCCAACAATTTCTACACCATCATATCCTAATACTTTTTGTTGCTCTTAAATTTGTAGCACCAAAATCATATAGAAAAAGGTGAGTTGCAAAAGAGCTTTCATTTAGCACATGTACTGATACAAAGAACTTTACATAATTTACAGTATATAATGTTCTGCCGACAGTGCAATTGTCATATTCGTGATTCGTATACCACACTACTACCCGGTATTGAAAACAATAAGACTGGCTTTTCCCCAAATTTAGAAATACCAACCGAACGGTTTACCGCAAGCAGGCTATCCAAACATAGTACCAGGCTATGTGACACATTAAAAAATTATCTTCCAACAATTTCTATACTAACATATCCTAATACTTTTGTTGCTCTTAAATTTGTAGCACCAAAATCATATTAGAGAAAGGTGAGTTGCACAAGAGCCTTTATTTAGCACATGTACTGATACAAAGAACTTTACATAATTTTCAGTATATAATGTTCTGCCGACAGTGCAATTGTCATACTTGTGATCTAAAACCATGCTACTATTTAAAACAATAAGACAATGTGTTTTTCCCAAATTTAGAAATTTGGAATACCAACTGCATGGTTTACCGCAAGCAGGCTATCCAAACATAGTACCAGGCTAGGCAACACATTAAGTGATCTTCCAACAATTTCTACACAAACATATCCTAATACATTTGTTGCTCTTAAATTTGTAGCACCAAAATCATATTAGAGAAAGGTGAGTTGCACAAGAGCCTTCATTTAGCACATGTACTGATACAAAGAACTTTACATAATTTTCAGTATATAATGTTCTGCCGACGGTGCAAATAGCCATATATACCAGTACCTGGGTATGAAACTGCTATTTGAAACAATTACAATAAAATTAAACAATCGCTGTTATTCTATAATATGCATTAAAATGGTAGAACCACACAGAAAAAAGAAAGTTGCAATCAAATTTTTTTTACTCTGCATAAGTACAGATTGTTTTCACAATACATACAACAAATATTATAATGAATTTATGTCGCTCTTTCAATTGTAGCACCAAATCCACAAGAAAGGGAAGGTAAATTGCACAAGACCTGTCATTTAGCATATGTATTTAAAGAACATAACGTTTAGACGGTAAACAATGTTCTTCCGACAGTGTCACATCAGAAATCTCATGATAATAAATGTGGTACAGATATTCTGTAGCAAGTATTGTTTCAGCAACAAGGGTTACATTTTCAAAAGGGGCAAAATCTATTGCACAGATTCTTCAATAATTGAACCACCTTGATGAAACCTTGAAGTTGGAAGTGATATTGTCATTTTCTGCAGCTTGTCACTCACCCTTGGAGAAGACAGGCTGTTGGCCAGTCAGCTGTTCCAACACCTTGGCAGCTCTTGTAAGTCTGTCACCAGACTCCCCCACACAGATGTTTAAACAGAGCTTGGTAATGCGCAGATCCCGCATAGGGTTATTCTTCTTTTTGTCTTCCTTGGCACCATCTTTCTTGGCGGGCTGCAAAAAGTAAAATACATATAACGATATAAAGGCCAAAGACTTGTTCATCAAGGGGTCAAAATAAAAAATATGGCAGATATACACAAACATGTATAGCAAGAAATCTAATCAAAAACAAAATAAAGTACCCAATGGCCTATTTCATGTACATAGTTTGCAGGCCAGTCTAGTCTGCTAAATCGCCCTTCATTTACATGGGAACTTTAGCGGACTTAAGCTCTGTAGATGGCTAAACTGTGGAATCTGCCACTGGAAGAGATTTCAACTACTGTCATTTACGTATGTTTTGGAACACCAAAAATGTCTCTATGTTTTGGAACACCCCCATTTTTGGAAAAAATAATTATTTTTTGTGGCTGTATGATTTAGTACACCACAGATGGTGGATAATTTTTTTGTATCAATGTTTTAGTACACCCTAATTTTCCGGAAATAGATCTATTTACTTAGGTCGCTGCCGTGAAGATATAAGACATATAACATTGAAATCGGTCTCAATAAGGGAGTATCAACCTCCGATCCAGCACCCTCTCAACTTTTAGGCATCAGTTCCCACGCTTACTGCCCATCCAATATCACTCAAGCTACTCAAATGGGTAATATTGTAAAGGAGTTGTTCTTTTCGGGGCATATCAAATGTCAGTCAAAACTTGCGGTGGTACCCGCGCGTTCATTGTATATATGTCTGCGCTGCCTGACTGCTCTGTCTGCACCACCCTCCACCCCTGCCTAGCCATGTGACACACATTTCTCGGCTTCTCTTCTCTCCATCAGAGCTGGTTGACTGACAGTACTCCCCATTCGAACCACTGCCCACCCCACCCCCGTCGTCAGAGGAGGGCCGTTCCTCTCAGCTCGCAAAGTGCCTGCGGTGACGAAGAGGCTAAGTGTGACACCTCCCGCCTCTCCCTCCTTCTCGACCGATCCCTTTACGCTCGTGCCAGACTTTGTTTGACAGAAAGCAAGGAAGCCAAATACTGTGTGCTGACCTTACCCCACCCTGCCCCTTACAAGCATCCTGTGGTGGCTACGGCTATGGAAGCTTTTAGGCTGACTGACCGTACAAGCCCCTTATCCATTACCCCCCCCACCCACCCCCCAAAAAATGTATCTTAATATTTTTGACTATGTTTTGGAACACCCAGGTTTGTGATTATTTTTCGGGTGTTCCAAAACATACGTAAATGACGGTAGATATTAGCAGTTATCTAGTCTATCGAACCTGACAGTCATCTCTTTTGTATATTTTGAATTAGTGCTCACTATTTAACTATTCTACTCTTGTGATATAATACAAATGTCACCTGGCATTATTAAAGGAAGGAATCAGTAATATTTTGAATTATCAGTCAAATGCTAATAGCTTTATAAATATTTCATACTTCTATACTACATATTACATAAGTATTGCACTAGATTAAATCAGCAAAAAGCTAGGATGTAACCAGTGTATTACACATATTAAAAAAGTTCTTTTGCGCAAAAGGTTAATTTTTTTTTTGATATATTTAGGACTTCTTACTTATCTGGAGGCACATCTGGACTAAAATATCCTATTTCTGTGTAGATTAATCTCTTAGCTGTCAACTTCATCCAAGTAATCAAACATATTTTTCACTTTTATCTGTATTTTCAAGATCTGTTCCAGAACACTATGTGCAAACTGTGTGCCTTCTTCCCAAACTTTCAAGAGCACTACTGACAGTGCCCTCTGCCCAGGTTGCATGCTTTATAGAAGCAAGGGAATAAAGTTGCCAAAAAGACAAAAAATACCATATTTAAAAATAATGACATGATATCAATGCAATAACACAGCATTGAAAATATGCTTTTTGAAAAGGTAGGCAGGTAATCGTAAAGCTTCAGATGCAGTCATTTAGGCATTATTTACAGAAATACAATGTTGAATCAGGTTGGTTGTATATTCAGGAGACTTTAACCACTATTGGTTATATTGTGTCAATGGGAGAAGGAAGGGAGTGGAGCCATGTCCTCAGATGTAATCTCTCTACTCCTTTTTGTGAAGAAGGACATGGAATCTTTATCTTGCAACGAAACAGACATGACTACAGCTCAGCTGGGCTTCCATGTGGCCAGAGCACCTAAGATGATGCAGCTTTGACATTAAAGCCCATACAAGGTAAGGGTTTTGATTAGTGGCCTCCTTAACTTGTATGGGTTTTAATGTTTCGAATCTCCTGCTAATGGAGCTTTAACATCCAGTGTATTACATAACTTCTGAGTTAACTTGCCATCTGACAAGAATTATTTCTTTAAAAATATGAGAGAATATGCTGAGTGCGCTAGCCATTTCCCACATCACCAATGGCATAAAACTGACCCATGTATGTCACGCCAGTGACAAAAAATCCAACATATATGTGGCTAAAGAAAATTAAAGGTGTTTAGTCACAGTGGCTTATTGAAATGAATGGGGGAGGTTTGCTTATTTGCAAATCATTGCCTAACTATATACCACATAATACAGAGCTGTCCACTACTGACTGAGCCATTCAAAGTCACCCAGGCATAGCGGGCAGACTTTTGTCATTGTTATGCATGGGTGATTCCATCACCAGATAGCACCACTGTTCCATACGGTTTCTACAGAGTGCTAACATCAAGAAATATGGTTTGTGTCATAAAAAAGGATAGCATCACAGTGGTTTGGTATCATTCAAATGGTACCTATGTAAGTTTACCTATTACTTACACCGGCAGTTTTCAGAGCGATCGATACAAATTTGTGGAAATACGGGGGAAAAGATCATTCCACAGCATTTATAAAAAAAAATGCTCAGGAAGAGTTGAACATGGCATGAGTTTGAGGCCTAATTAGGCCTATCTCTAAGAAGTCATCTCTTTGTGGATTATCTTCAGTAAAGCTATCTAACCCCGACATAAGTATATAAGTTTTCTATAAGTCTTAATTGTAATACGAGAAAACTGGCCCAGTGGCGCAACTTGGAACGTGGAAGTGTTTCTGGTTTCAGCCTTCATTGGTTCCAGGTTTTGGATACCCAGGCTGAAGAACCAGGCGACAAGTCGTGCAAGGTACATATAAATTAAATTTCAGTTGTTGCAAAGACCCTACCCACTGTGGCATTCAGTGTTGTTTGATACCAGTTCAAATGTTCGCGATCACAATATTATTTCTACCGTGTCGTCGGGGAGCAAATTTTGGCTGCATCTGTCACAATCGAAGGCTTCTAAGAAAAGTGTCAAAAACACAAGATTACGACATGAAGCATTAAGTAATAACGTCGTTTTGATTAATGAATCATTTTCATTTTTACTGACACACATTTCATACCCCTAAAGTGCGAATTGATAGGGATGAACGACGATTTTATCAAGCCAAGTCACACATGTACATACCGCCATCTTGGCCTCCGAGATAAAAGGAAGAAGAGGGGACTTGTGGGAAAACAAGAGCCTTGCCTCGCCAAAAGAGGGCGCTGCAGTGAGACTAGCCTGGTTCCCCACCGCTTGCTCACAGGAGTGCAGTAACAGGGTGTTCGAACATTGAGGTTTCGACCGTTATAGGTCTAGAATTTTCCGCAAACCAATATCATGGATTATACGCGGAATCATAAAGCGGTTGCCTTTAATATGTAAAACATTTGGAAAAACAATAACATTGTCAATATTATAGCGGTAACAGATGGGGCAAGGCGGTGCGTGGGTGCGACATACCCATATATATAGTAGGCTATGTTTGCGTCGGGGCATCTCTTTGGGCGTGTTGGATTTACCTGAAACCGAAGGACAAGTGAAACCGTTTTTGAAACCGGTTTCAACGGTTTGCCCACCTAAAAGCGAACGCGTCGTTTTATTTGCATGTATGTAGGCAATGGCCATGTGCTGTAAATGAAGTTGTGCCAGCACAAAGATGTCATTTGTTTCATTTTATACTCGCGATTGCATGGACTTTATGTTAATAAATTAGATAACTACTTTTGTCCAGAAGTCTATTAGAAGATTGTTTCCCAGTCTAAGAAATGGAAATAATAAATTTATCGATGACAATTGACATGGGAGTCTTTTGGGGATTATTATAATAATTATTATTTCTTTATTAAATTAAGTGTCGTGCGGGCATTGGGGGTGGGAGGGGAGGGGTACTATATATATATGTATGTATATATGCAATCACTGAATATGTCGTGTATGCATAATACATAACATTCATACAACTTTGGCGAAGGAAATAATATTTCATGCGACATATATATGGTTCGATATTGGTTGTCACTGAAACCTCAATTGCAAAAATTTGAATTTTTTCCTTAAAAAAATCCGTTAGCCGCCACCTGCTCTCGTTCTTAACTTAAGAGCTCGTTGATGCTCGCTACTAATACAGCTAATAAACATGAATGTGATCTTGAACATAATCTGCGAGAATTGTGCATCCATATATAGACGCTGAAGTCTGCGTTGTGTAGTGGCCCTCCTGGTAGGGGTGGGGGCAATGGGGGCCGTGTTACCAGATTACGAAGAATGAATGTCCTTATTCCCAGGTCAGGAAGAATGAATGTCCTTATTCCCAGGTCAGGAAGAATGAATGTCCTTATTCCCAGGTCAGGAAGAATGAATGTCCTTATTCCCAGGTCAGGAAGAATGAATGTCCTTATTCCCAGGTCAGGAAGAATGAATGTCCTTATTCCCAGGTCAGGAAGAATGAATGTCCTTATTCCCAGGTCAGGAAGAATGAATGTCCTTATTCCCAGGTCAGGAAAAATAATGTCCTTATTCCCAGGTCACGATGAATTAAAAAGAATAACTCCCAGCATTCATAGGAAGGGTGGATACATGATATAAATTAACGATTTCTCGATTTACGGTTATTTATTATTAAAATTCCCAGTTCACGACTTACGAAAATCATTGATCAGGATGGTCGGCTAATACCCCTATTCACAGTTCACGAAGAATTATTTGCCTCATTCCCAGTTCACCTGAAAACCCCTCATCACATGAAAACCCTATTCCCGAGGAAAGGAAATACCCCTTTCGGATTTTCGTCACTCGTAAATTTCCAGTTCACGATTGACGAAAATCCTTGATCACGACGGTCGGCTAATACCCCCATTCCCAGTTCACGAAAAATTATTTGCCTCATTTCCAGTTCACCGAGAAATGAAAACCCCATTTCCGAGGAACGGAAATACCCCTTGCCCCCTCTCCCCCCCTCCTCCTATGGTAGATCTATTCGGTCGACTCTACTCGACTCAGATACGTTGTGCTGTACGTGCGGGTATTGACCGTAACTCTGACTTACTTATATTTGTACCATGGTTCAATGTGTAAAGCAGAGATAATAGTGCAATGTAAAAGTAAAATGTATCTCAACACCATCACTTGTTTATGCCCGGTTCACACGATGTAATGCGTTGAAAAGTTTGTCGCAACAAACGAACATTTAGACCAACTGTGAGACTGGAGGGCCGGTTTTTAAGTACTTTAGAACATGCACTAAACTTAGTCGAAATTGTTTGATATTGAAAAGTTAAACCCCGGCCTGAGTCACTCGACAACTTACACATATGTCTCCGCTTATTTCTGGCCTTAGCCATACATTAAAACCTGGCTTTCAAAATTAAATACTCCTCTGATAATGACATCGTAGCTATGTTGACAGACACAAGGAGCAGGTGGCTGGCTTGCAAATAACCAATCCGTTCGTAAGCCGGTTTGCAATTTGATAAAGGACCGGGGCGTTGCTGTCTGGGCGGTAGGGTGATTCTTCCGCAATAAGGGTCGTTGAAAAAAAAAACTTTTATAGTCCTTTATATTCCCTTGAGGGACCCCACTCCCCCCCTCCCCCCCCCCCCCCGCCTTAGATCCGCCTCTGGGTTGACAAAATGTCACTTTGCTATGTAGTTTGCCCTACTTGTACATTGCGTGCTCAATTTACCATGGGGGGGGGGTGCAATGCCCCCCCCCTCCCTAGATCCGCCACAGTAGCGGTTAGACCACGTAAACTGTTGACCGACCGATGCTTCGACATTATTTACAACAGTTGAAAGAATGATCGTACCATGTAAATCCGGCATAACGGGTCGCAGACCACGTCATCCATGGTATGTTTCTCAATGGAAACCGTTCCTGTGTCTCGAAGCCGAAGTTGGGAATGTAAAGCTTTGAAGGATACGCCTACCCAGGATGCGCAGGGGGAGGGGAAGGTGGGGGGCAACCACAGGAGTGGGTGGGTCGGAAGAGGGTCGGGGGCGGCAACACTCATGTCATATAAGAAGATGAGTGTTGCCGCCCTCCCCCCCCCCCACCCCCTCCCTCCGCCCCATTCACCTGCGAATGAGGCTCCTATGGGAAACCCGACCCTACACACTCCGCACAGTAGCAATAAATAATTGAAAACCCGCATTTTCTTCATTGACAAGGCTTTATTTCTCTGGGCGCAATATAATGTACATGGAACATTTTAAGTGAAATGCGGAAACACCTAATGCCTGCATCGTCACCTTAGTTTAACTTAAAATATTTCTTAAAGTTTGGAGCTATTTAATAATCATTACACAATGCAATACAGGAATGCAAATAGACGACAGAACAAATGCCAGTTTACAGTATACGCCAATAAATTATATCATGGGCTGTATATCAGCTGTGTACGGTTGGAGTGATGTCGCCGATATGTGGTACTCAGATCATTGTTCGACGGGACTCCTTTAGCCGCATCGTTGGTAGCAGGCGCGGACTCCGTTACGGTTGACACAGACATACCAGCAATATTCCCTCTTCTGGCGACCGTCTGTGAAAATATATATAAATATGTAACATTTGTGATTGATAATGTACAATAATAATGGTTCGCTTGACATTTGTCTGACGTTTTCTGTAATTGCATATGCAGGGAAAAATGTGTGCCTCTTAATTTCTCTGCTCTGACTAAATATGTACTCGTAAATCAATTAGTATCTTGGGTTTTTTCATGTATGTTTGATAAAATATGCCTTGTTTCACCGTGCAGTAAACTCAGACATACAACGTTGCTACAATCATATATGCTGTTTAATTATATGTTCATTTAGTAATGAATGAGACTGTGTGTGTGAATTCTATGGGATGTATAGATCAATTCATCATGGACGCATATTGTGTCAGTTTAGCCGATTAAGTGATAGTAAACACCAGAATTTGGCAATAATACATTGATTTTATTAAGACATTTACCAGTTCTCGGGCTTTGGTCCCTTTCCAACCAGAAGACGTCCTTTCCCCAGCAAGGGGCCAGCAGCTCGCCCGGCAGCAGACTGAAGTCACTGACCTCACGGTCGTCGACCTTGACGTAGATCAGTGAGTCCTCCATGTCCTCTTCCGTAGTGTCCTCAAACTGGAGCACAAATACCCAAGCAAATGCCAATAGCTGAAGCCAATACGTGGTATCACACCTCCTTTATTGGAGGCATTTACCCTTTACCGGTTTCAAATTTAACCATGCAAACAGAATGTCACATGTTGCCATTGTGAAGCGAGCCATCCATTTACTGATACTAAGACATCCACATTTAGTAATTAATTTAATGGCATTCGATGACTGTAATGAGATTAAGAGAATCTTCGCAGTCTTTCGGCATTCCTTTTGTGCAATCAATACAATAAACGGTCTAATATTTCCAGCGGCTTGTGAGCATCAAGTAACCAACCTGCCCGGCTTGGAATTGCCTCAGCAGCTCCCTAGAGTCAGGCAGCTTCCGGTCCACTCCGCCAATCAGGTAACACTCGTCAGCGCTGGGGATGGACCAGCCAATCAGACTCTGCGTAACAAACAAAAACACTCTTTTATCACTCAGTTTTCGCAAATTTAAAGCGGATTGTGATGCATTTGCGATGGGCTTTTTTATGTTAGACTGCTATTACATGTAATGGTGCCCAGCATGGACTCTTAATGACATAACTGCGCGTGAATATGGATACATGTATTTCATTAATTTGCGGGAAACTATGATGTCGAATTGAATGCGAACAAAAGTTCGTTAACACTTTCATACAAAGTTAACCAATGACTACGCAGTGTGGTGACCTTCACCTTGGCGTGGTCGATGACCATGACGGACCCTTCGAGATCTCCGCCCGAGAGTTGGATCACTTCCCTGTTGTTCTCCGCGTCAATCACAAACTTTTCCCCGTCCATATCAAACTCCTGGAAAAGAATATACACGACGTTAATATTTGAAAAGTTAATATGTAATATGTCAATCCAGTCACAAATCACAAGAATACCAGAATAATGGAAGAAAGGAAGAGTTAATACCGTATTTGTATTTATATTTTCCGTACGCGTTTTGTTTATTACATATGCGTCCAAATACATTATTTTGGTATCGATACATATATTATATCGCGAGTTGGCATGTTTTTTCAGTTTTCGCATTTTTAGCGTTGCTAGGGATCGTTAGCCGCACAATTCCTAGTTCAACGCGAAGACCATTTCGCTAATTAATTAACGATTACCGGTAATGTCACGTGGACACCACGTAGAATCCAAGTGGCTCACCTGTGTGACAGATATCGGGGCCGAGAGTCTTGCCGCTCTGTTGAACACGGTGTCTGGTTCCTGGAGCCGCAACGAAGAAAACCGTTATACGAGTTCCATTAGCTGTCACGTGACACCGAATGATGTGATAAGCATTTATATTTTGCTTTGTGTCAAACCATCGAATGCATGTAACGGAAACTAAACACCATGAATTCTGTGTAAGCTTTAACTAATATTGTAACCAATTCCATGCAATCTATAAACATGTTAGAAGACGATTGAAAACAGTTTCAATTTGCTGATCGGAATTGTGTCGTGTTGTCTGTTGTCCCCAACATCTCTTTGAACCAGTCATGTGTTACAATAAGGGTAAATAAATAGGCCAAAATTATCCAGATATGACGTTGATCGACATATTTGGACATTAACTTGTGGTGGCCCAAGGTCTTTGTTACATAGAGAGTAAGAATGGACTCACCAGGTCGTCACACTGGACGCAGCACACTAATACAGTGACACACACCAACACCGCCAGCAACCCGCGGCCGACAAACGTCACACTCTTCATGGTGATCTGTATAATATAATGATGTGTTATCAGGGATTGCACCACAGCAAATACATTGTAATTATTGTATATACAGTGCCATCCGCTAGTGACCGAGACGCGTCACGCCTCTCATGGTGTTCGGGCTCTGTTTATGATGTTAACACACTTTTGCATTGGTATGAAAAGTAAATTACTAGAAATACGTGGAGCATCGATTTGGGTTAGCCTAGACATCAATATTAGTTCGGTCGACGCGGAGGAGCTTGGGTCTTGTTTAAAATTAAAAGTTCAAGTGCAAAGAGTAACCAACATATACTTAATTTTCTGCCCTACGAACAACTAATTTGTGAACCTGGAACTACTATTTTGCAGTGACAATTTTTCATCAGGAATTAAGTAAATATATCGACAGCAATGCTTACGTAATACCTGGACACAACAGTTAAGAAATATTTATAACCTTAAAGTAGTATAATTGCATGCGCCATCTCAGATTTTTTACATTTTAGAATCAAGGCTAAAAGTATCTCAAAATGATGATGCATATTTTAAATCTCGTTGAGTCTGTAAATCAATGATTTCAATATAAAATTCAGCAGATTATTGGATCGCGCGCGGACGAGTCGCGGTCGACATCACACAGATTACTGACAAGCAAACAGGCGTGCAGGGATAAAAACCCGGCCACCAACTTCTGCTCCGGTGAACAAATTTGCTTCTCCGCGGATAGCCCACAGGCTTTCAGGATTTAAATTCAAGAAAGAATATTTTCCTATTTTAACATGGAGAAAAGGTTGGGGGTAATACAACAAATTACAGAACATATTACTT
The DNA here is from genome assembly GCA_964019135.1 of Arenicola marina. Taxonomy (NCBI): domain Eukaryota; kingdom Metazoa; phylum Annelida; class Polychaeta; family Arenicolidae; genus Arenicola; species Arenicola marina. Next base: position 1,064,052 of record OZ025256.1, read on the forward strand.
TAAAAGTCGCTCAGTGTTACTTACGAATTTCTTTTGACCTATGCTGTCAGGAATATCTGTGATTGCTGCGAGTCGCTCGATCCAGACGGCTATCAGAAGGTCTTCTGGGTCTGAGAGGATATGTGAAGCTGAGCTGCTGACACCTGGAGCGTTCCGTGAGGATCTGTCTGGATACGGCAGTCCCTCGGTCTTATATGGGATGCTCAGCCGGTACCAACGTGAGCGGTGGGTAAGCTTGCATAGCCAATCAGACTGGGGAGAGAGAGGTTGATGGTGTGTGTGAGGGGGGGGGGGGGGGTGTAAGCAATGATGAGGGACCACCCCACCATGGTGTCCTGGGGGATTCCCCCTTGTAGATCCGCTTTGAATTAAAACCCAATATTCTTCAGAAACGGCAAAAAATCCCACTCCGTGCTACGAGACGACCAATAGATCCAGACGTGCGTGCCTGTTCCTGGAACCGAGTTCGGCCCGATTCCTCCGCTAATAGCGCGCAAGTGCTAATGTTATCTACCCTTTCAACCTTTTGTACCGACGTTATGTTATCTTATCTTAACCTCGAGTCTTGAAAAAAAAACTGATGTGCGTTGCGTGACACCACGCACGCAGCTGGATTATTATGGAAAGCCATGTACGTATCGTCTGGCGGATCCAGGAGTGTGTCCATGAACTCAGGATCCTGACACATCCGCCTTCTCGAGCATGAAGGCCCCGTTTTTAATGCCAAATATACTGTATGCTATCCCACCGTTATGCTGCGGACTCCAAATATAATGGAATTATTTCCAAAAAAATGTATTCTAATGCAAATAGCTAATACATGGCTAATAAATGTACTGCGCGGAGCAGAGAAATATACCGCGCGGAACGGAGAAATGAACTGCGCGGAGCGGAGAAATGAACTGCGCGGAGCGGAGAAATGAACTGCGCGGAGCGGAGAAAGGTACCGCGCGGAGCGGAAAAAATTTACCGCGGGGAGCGGAGAAATGTACTGCGCAGAGCGAAGAGATACCGCGCGGAGCGAAGAAATACCCTCAGCGCAACCGTTGTACCTATGGGCCACAGTACTCATGACTCAATCCTTCACAGCTTGGCGTTAAAAAAACCAACGGGAGACGCGTGAGTGTGTGTGGTGGAGTGGGGTGGGGGCGGGAGTAAGGGTGGAGAGGGGGGGGGGGTGGCGGTCAACTATGCTCCGAGTTCTTATCAGGGTCTCACCTACCGAAGACTTCGGACTTCGCGGTTTTGGGGATTCCCCTTGGCGTCCGTTTAGTTTGAAGAACCGACGATCGGGATCGCAACCATCGGTTTGTCAGTGCTGTTTACACTGTGTTTGCCTTCTGGAGTGACCCGGGTTCAGCGAAGGGATGGGTGTAGTACATAAGAAAGCCACGCGAGATTTTGACCAGGGTTAGCACATTACAACATGTGTTCTGTTATTTAATTGTTGAACACAACATATGTGTTCGCATACATCAAAAACCTTAGGACATCATTTCCATTAGAAACACGTGTAAGCTTTGGAAGTTATTATCAATTTAACAATAACTGTTTGAGGGAGGGGAGTGACACTACATATAGTTTAGTACATATGTACTGCTCAAAGGCACACCCTACCATTGCAGTAAGTTGGTGTGCCTCACCCCGGGTTAGTCGTATCGTCTATCGTAGTTTATCAACTAGTGAGATTGAGGACTTTGAGAAGGAAATATGATAATGAAGCCTGATCTTGATCCAGAGTGCATGAGCACTGACAGCAGGATTCCCTAACCTCGAAGGTTATCGTTGCGCGTGCATAACACCAAGAACAGGACCTAAGGCAGGGCCGCTTGTTGTTCCCGGCCCTACCAGGTTTTTAGAATGTTTTTAAAGTTTAAGTCCAGGTTTTCTGTGCCCCCCTCTGGGTGTTAAATGATTCATCCTAAAGTGGGCCATCGGAAAGCTGATTATTTCACTTCACTATTTTTTTTCTAAGTCATTGAAGAAATCCGGAATCCCGACCAAATTAAAAGGAATCAGTGACAATTTGCTGGGCAATCCCCAAGGTGAGGCTGTAGCACCCTGGATCACCGGGGCGGTCACTGAGGTTGTAGCACTCTTGGATCACCGGGGCGGGCACTGAGGCTGTAGCACTCCCGGATCACCGGGGCGGTCACAGAGGCTGTAGCACTCCTGGGTAACCGGGGAGGGCACTGAGGCTGTAGCACTCCTGGATCACCAGGGCGGGCGCTGAGGCTGTAGCACTCCCGGATCATTGGGACGACCACTGAGGCTGTAGCACTCCTGGATTACAGGTGGGATGGGGGGGGGGGGCACTGAGGCTGTAGCACTCCTGGATCACAGGTGGGAGCAGAGAGGCTGTAGCAGTCCTGGATTTAATGTGGGAGGGGGGAGGGGCACTGAGGCTGTAACACTCCTGGATCACTGGGACGACCACTGAGGCTGTAGCACTCCTGGATCACAGGTGGGATGGGGGGGGGGGGGTGGCTGAGGCTGTAGCACTCCTGGATCACAGGTGGGATGGGGGGGCTGAGGCTGTAGCACTCCCGGATCACCGGGGCGGGCACTGAGGCGGTAGCACTCCTGGATCACCGGGCGGGCACTGAGGCTGTAGCTCTCCTGGATCACCGGGGCGGGCACTGAGGCTGTAACACTCCTGGATCACCCGGGCGGTCACTGAGGCTGTAGCAATCTTGGATCACAGGTGGGACGGGGGGGCGGCACTGAGGCTGTAGCACTCCTGGATCACAGGTGGGGCACAGAGGCTGTAGCAGTCCTTCGATTTAATGTGGAAGGGGGGGGGAGGCTCTGAGACTGTGGCATTCCTGGATCACCGGGGCGGTCACTGAGGCTGTAGCACTCCTGGATCACAGGTGGGAGGGGGGAGGGGCACTGCGGCTGTAACACTCCTGGATCACTGGGACGACCACTGGGGCTGTAGCACTCCTGGATCACAGGTGGGAGGGGGGAGGGGCACTGAGGCTGTAACACTCCTGGATCACTGGGACGACCACTGGGGCTGTAGCACTCCTGGATCACAGGTGGTATGGGGGGTGGGGCACTGAGGCTGTAGCACTCCTGGATAACCAGGGCGGACACTGAAGCTGTAGCACTCCTGGATCACCAGAGCGGACACTGAGGGTGTAGCACTCTTGGATCACCAGGGCGGACACTGAGGCTGTAGCACTCCTGGATCACCAGGGCGGTCACTGAGGCTGTAGCAGTCCTGGACCACCAGGGCGGATACTGAGGCTGTAGGACTCCTGGATCACAAGTGGGACGGGGGGGGGGGGGGCAATGAGGCTGTAGCACTCCTGGATCACAGGTGGGGGGGGGGTGGGGCACAGAGGCTGTAGCACTCCTGGATCACAGGTGGGACGGGGGGGGGCACTTAGGCTGTAGCAGTCCTGGATTTAATGTGGGAGGGGGGGGGGGGGCTCTGAGGCTGTAGCACTCCTGGATCACCAGGGGCGGTCACTGAGGCTGCTGGATCACAGGTAGGAGGGGGGAGGGGCACTGAGGCTGTAGCACTCCTGGATCACCAGGGCGGACACTGAGGCTGTAGCACTCCTGGATCACTGGGACGACCACTGAGGCTGTAGCACTCCTGGATCACCAGGGCGGAAACTGAGGCTGTAGCACTCCTGGATCACCAGGGCGGACACTGAGGTTGTAGCACTCCTGGATCACCAGGGCGGACACTGAGGCTGTAGCACTCCTGGATCACCAGGGCGGACACTGAGGCTGTAGCACTCCTGGATCACCGGGGCGGGCACTGAGGCTGTAGCACTCCTGGATCATCGGGGCGGGCACTGAGGCTGTATAGCACTCCTGGATCAGCAGGGCGGACACTGAGGCTGTAGCACTCCTGGATCACCAGGGCGGACACTGAGGCCGTAGCACTCCCGGATAACCAGGGCGGACACTGAGGCTGCAGCAGTCCTGGATCACCAGGGCGGACACTGAGGCTGCAGCACTCCTGGATCAACAGGGCGGACACTGAGGCGGTAGCAGTCCAGGATCACATGTGGGAGGGTGGTGGCACTGAGGCTGTAGCACTCCTGGATCACAGGTAGGAGGGTAGTGAGGCACTGAGGTTGTAACACTCCTGCATTACCAGGGCGGTTAGCTAGATTAACTAGCCTCTTGACATTTACACTCCACTGCATATCTGACTATCGTTCGCGCCATGCACGCAGCAACAATGATTTCACTGCTGGCAGCTTAGTCATCATAATGGTCTAGTATAGAAAATGTTCGTCCAGAGATATATCGGGAACAGTCAACACGTTGACTCTTCAATGAATTGAGTAAGTATATATGTAGTCTATTTTGCTTTTTTTACGACACAGAAACACATATGCCTAACATAAATACTTCACAAAGCCTTTTATATATTTTTTTTGCGTCGCCTATACGCAAAATGTATATTAGGCCTACATATGTGTATTGCGAGGCCTTATAATTAATTGAAACGTGCTACGCGTGGTCTACTTCTCTATATAAATATGTGAATGAAGTTTTAAAAGAAATTAGAGAACAAGTAAAACTGGCTGGCAAATATTTCGTTCTAAGATTGTTGTTTTGATCAAATCGTCGAAAAGATGAATTAATCACGCATAACATAACTTGCGATGTTCTGCTATTGTTTCTTTCGGTGTGTAACCTTCACTTGCGTTGTGGCGTTGTGGCGAGGTCTTGTGGTGCACATCCAGATCTGCGTATACAACAGATGATAAAAAAAATAATCTCGTACTCTCTCGCAGAGGGCTCATCGCCTTAAATGTGTCAGTTTGTCTTAGAAACATTTCATAGTCCACTATGGATGAAAGAATACATATTTTTGTGACACTAATTTTGTATAATTACTGGCATTTGCGCTAATTACAGATCGTGGTTACCACATCGAGTGTAGAACTCTGGCATGTGATTTAGTCACATGATCAAGTGCGAGATTACGTCCTGGCAACCGACCCAAACAGCACGACGGACAGCGTGCAGAGTGATGGCCGTGTAAACAATTCGGTTCGATTTGCGAGGCCACATTATTTCGGATAGCAAAATGAGTTCCAGTGGTGAGGAAGAAGATGTTGGGCCCTCTGTTGATTCCAATGACCCTGCAGAACGAATCACTGCACGACGGAATCGAATTCAACGCAGACTTGAAATACAGCGAAGGTAGGCTTATTCATTGACACTTGTCTTGACAACTTTTCTTGAAATGTCAAATGAGAGTTGTCTTGACTTGAGTTGAGTTGCCAACTGGTATTATTTGGGGTACACCCCCTACAACCGCTGGTCAGGTCGACCACCAGACATGTCGACCACTGGCTACCTGGGGGTTGAGGTAGTCCCATATGAGACAGTTGTTGCTACACACAACAGTCTCAGAGTCTCATGTCCGCATGTAGAAAATGAGGGTGTAAGATTTGTTTTTGTGGGCGACTAAAGTCAAAGTCATAAATGCTGTAGACACACGTTTCGGCCCATATTTTCCGTGAATTTGCATCGTTCACTCTTAAAATCCCTGACGTGAGAAAGCAATACAAGACCATTTCAATGATACCAAACTTACCTTTGTAATGCGATATTATCCTTTTTTATGACACAAACAATATTTCTCCATGCTGACACTCTGTTGGCAGAAAACGCTCTGTCGCCAAAATACTAAAACACGCGTCATAAAATGATGGTTGCCATGGCACCGAACGTGCTTTGAACAATACATGATCTATATTTATACCAGCCACGAGGATGCCATGGCAACTGTAGAGCCTTTCATTGTCTGTGATTTAGTCTAGTTGTGAAAGTGTGTCTGCTGCCAATGAAGTGTCAGCATGGAGAAATATTGTTTGTGTCTTAAAAAAGGATAACATCGCAGTACAAACGTAAGTTTAGTATCATTAAAATAGTCTAGTGTTGCTTTCTCACGTCAGGGATTTGGAGAGTGATCGAGGCAAATTCGCGGAAAATATAGGCCGAAACGTGTGTCTACGGCATTTATGACTTTGACTTTAAGTGTTGTTAACCGCACGATCTATCAAACCCTTGTCATTTTGTACTCTGATACCTTAACTTCATATTTACCACAAAACCCACATGCATATGAACTAACAAAGTATCGCATTACTATCAAGTTGGTTGAAATGAGACTTTCTTGTTGTTTCCCGCTGCATTTCATATTTGGTCATTCTTCACCAGTGGCTTTCGCCAGGTGGCGTTTCGCTTTTTGCGTGTCAATGGCTGCGTGTATGAAGCGCCACCAAGTGAATGGTGCAGTTTTAATGACATGTACGCATGCGCAGTTTCTCCACTGGGTGGGCAAGGCGGCGGATAGAACTGAGTTGTCTGCTGCTTTGAGAAATCAACAGACGATATCGTCGTAATCACGGAGACTTCAACCAAAATAACAAGATAAGTTGTAAGATGGCGTTGTTGGGAAACAACACCACATGTCCGGTCTGTCAAATCCTGTACGGCATTTTACAAACATGCTTGACGAGAAGCGGTGCTGATGGTGAGAACTTTTTGGGGTATGGCAATAATTTCTAGAAGTATGTATCTTACAACTTATCTTGTTATTTTGGTTGAAATCTCCGTGATTACGATGATATCTTCTGTTAATTTTTCGAAGCAGCAGATAACTCAGTTCTGTCCGCCACCTTGCCCACCCAGTGGAGAAACTGTGCATGTGTGCATGTCCTTAAAACCATACCAATCGCTTGGTGGCACTTCATATACCCAATAGGCGAAACGCCACCTGGCGAAAGTCGCTGGTTAAGAATGAGCAAATATGAAATGGCGTGATAAACAATAAGAAAGTCTCATTTCAACCGACCTGATAGTAATGCGATACTTTGTTAGTTCATCTGTATGTGGGTTTTGTGGTAAATATGAAATTTAGGTATCAGAGTACAAAATAACAAGGGTTTGATGGATCGTGCGGTTAACAAATACGAATCTTACACCCACATTTTCTACATGTGGACATGGGACTGTTGTGCGGAGCAACAACTGTCTCATATGGGACTAACGATTACGCTGTTGTTAAACAATAAAACGATTGGCACAAAATATGTGACTTCTTGAACATTGATTCACCCCTTCACCTTAACATTCAGGTCAATGTTTGATGGTTCAGTTAACAAACATCAAAGGCAGCGTCAGGAGGCGGCTCTATAGCATATACATTTTATGACAGATTTTTTCCTTTCTTTTAGAGAGTTCCAAATGATCAATGGCAGTTCCATTTATTGCACTCCCACCTCAACTACTTGTATCCGCCAACCTGTAGTAAACACATGTTTTCATGTGAATTTCTGGTGACAGACTGGACTATTTTTGCCTTTCAAGAAAGGTTACTTGTGTGATTAGTCATTACTTGTCAGGAAATAACAAGAAAAGGATTAAGGTTTGTTTCTGTTATAAAACTTTTCCCTCAGCAAAGGAGAATCAGAGCTACACTTGGTCATAGTCAAACAACCCTGAAATGGGGTTGTTCCAGAATTTTACTATGAAATGCGACTAGGCTGTGTTTCAGCCCACACAGCCTAGGGTTCTGGGCTACACTGAACCTGCTGCACCTTTTGCATTACTTTTTCACCGATCTCTATGTGTATCAGGCGTTGATCATGTTGATAGAGGTCGTTAAATAAAATATTTGGTCCTAATCTTTTATTCTATTGTGATAGCAAAATTGTTATGCTGCTTAATGAAAAACACCTAGCCGATTAATCTATCTGTCTTCACCAGATCATTGCTCCACCCAGACAAACTTGCCCTGGAACATGGCCCACTGGCTGAGGTCCCTCTGTGCAACAAATTTTGCATATGCCGTAAACTGCCTATTTGAAGCCGCATACATATTAGAAGCCGCACCCCAACTTTGGCCTCAAAACCGGGTTGGCAGGCACCCAGAACCATTTCCGGAAAACTACATGTTATAAGCCGCACCCGGACTTTGGTCTCTCGACCCTCACCCCCCCCCCCCCCCCCCCCGCACTGTATCCCTGCTTAATCCTGTACCGCCAACGAAACCAATTAATTGTTTATACGAGCAGTCACGATTATATACTAACAACATTCACCCCTCCCTCTCCAATCGCACCTCTTTTCAGGTGTCACACCAGTGGCTGGCTCTCCTGGCCCCTACCAACCCAATTAATTGTTTATACAAGCAGTCGCGACTACTAACAACATTTACCTCTCCCTCTCTGATCGCAGCTCTTATTAAAGTTGCATGTCGAGCTCTTTCCCGCCAAAACTAATGAGGTCAAAATACATATAAGAATCAGTCCTTGAATCATTCAAGACTTCTTTTATCTATACTCCACCCATACCAAATAGTGTCTCTTAGCCTTGTCCGTGATATCAATTTACCACAAGTTTTCATTTTAGTGGTAAACGTCATCAGTTTGTGTGCTTCGCGATGCTTTGGAATAAGTAGCAGTGCCGCGACCGAGTTCTGTGGTGTCCCGGGATAGACACGTTTGCCACACCACAGCCGAAACGGCGATGAAAACGGCGAGTTTTCTGCAAATTTTGATATAAATTTCGCCTAGGCTTAGTTTTGGCGGGAAACAACTCCACATTCAACTTTAAGTGTCACACCAGTGGCTGGCTCTCCTGGCTCTTACTGCATGTTTATGAATGACTGTCATACCTACACAGTATCAAGTTTCTACAAGTTTCTGTCTGGCACAATTAACTTATTGCATTTGGTGCGAGCCCGGCGGCAGCTGTATCAATTTACACCACCTGAAACCTGGCCTCTGATCATTGGTCTACAATAGGTAAGAAACAACACAACCGTAAGTAGCTCATTGCCAGTCTTCATTGCCATGGTAACACAATACCGGGGAAAAGAACATCTTACGACGCAGCTTTTAAGTCGTATTACCTCCCGGCTTGTTGACTTGTATGACGTTATGATGCAATACATTATTTTGGCAACACCGGTAATTTTCGTATTACACCCCCCCGCCCCACGCTCACTTTAAATCGGCAAAAGGCCCTATTTAAAGCCGCACCCTGACTTGCGACTCAAACCCGGAAAGTGGAACCTCTAACTTCCTAATATAAGCCGCGGCTTCAAATAGGCAGTTTACGGTAACTTTACTTTCATTCACTCTACGACGATCAAACAAGTACAAATCACTTTCCCAGTGATATATATTACATGATTAGATAGTTAATTCAATAGTTATCAAGCGATAACCAAGCTAGACAACAAATACGTAAGCGTCTAAGCTGCTTAACACTGCCGGGTACTGCAGTCCTGCCCCCCCCCCCCTCCACCTCCCCATCCCTCCCCCAGAGCCTCACACTCTACCCCAATGGGCTGTCCAGAAGAACTGCGAGCTTTCGAGCTTTCATGATTATGTGCAGTGATGTAGTTGCTATCCAGCTATTGTTTAAAAATGATATATCACAGAACAGCAGAGTTTGAACCGAACCATAGCCATTTGTATTTTTGATATAAGCTAGCTTATATGATACATACATGAAATGAAGTATACATGAAATGCTTCTTGCATGGCACTGATGTTGCCAAGTTGAGGCCTGCAGGCATGCACTGATGAAAATATGAGCAGACGGGTAAAGTACTAGGATAAACCATCTGCAGCTGCTTTGGCCACTGAATCTCCCCAGGAGGCTGGCATTGATTGGGTAGGTGGAGATAATCTCCCCAGGAGGCTGGCATTGATTGGGTAGGTGGAGATAATCTCCCCAGGAGGCTGGCATTGATTGGGTAGGTGGAGATAATCTCCCCAGGAGGCTGGCATTGATTGGGTAGGTGGAGATAATCTGCCCAGGAGGCTGGCATTGATTGGGTAGGTGGAGATAATCTCCCCAGGAGGCTGGCATTGATTGGGTAGGTGGAGATAATCTCCCCAGGAGGCTGGCATTGATTGGGTAGGTGGAGATAATCTCCCCAGGAGGCTGGCATTGATTGGGTAGGTGGAGATAATCTGCCCAGGAGGCTGGCATTGATTGGGTAGGTGGAGATAATCTGCCCAGGAGGCTGGCATTGATTGGGTAGGTGGAGATAATCTGCCCAGGAGGCTGGCATTGATTGGGTAGGTGGAGATAATCTGCCCAGGAGGCTGGCATTGATTGGGTAGGTGGAGATAATCTGCCCAGGAGGCTGGCATTGATTGGGTAGGTGGAGATAATCTCCCCAGGAGGCTGGCATTGATTGGGTAGGTGGAGATAATCTCCCCAGGAGGCTGGCATTGATTGGGTAGGTGGAGATAATCTGCCCAGGAGGCTGGCATTGATTGGGTAGGTGGAGATAATCTCCCCAGGAGGCTGGCATTGATTGGGTAGGTGGAGATAATCTCCCCAGGAGGCTGGCATTGATTGGGTAGGTGGAGATAATCTCCCCAGGAGGCTGGCATTGATTGGGTAGGTGGAGATAATCTGCCCAGGAGGCTGGCATTGATTGGGTAGGTGGAGATAATCTGCCCAGGAGGCTGGCATTGATTGGGTAGGTGGAGATGTGAAATGTACAGCCTGGGTACTGATCAGTTTGTCCCCAGGAGGCTGGCGTTGATTGGGTAGGTGGAGATGTGAAATGTACAGCCTGGGTACTGATCAGTTTGTCCCCAGGAGGCTGGCGTTGATTGGGTAGGTGGAGATAATCTCCCCAGGAGGCTGGCATTGATTGGGTAGGTGGAGATGTGAAATGTACAGCCTGGGTACTGATCAGTTTGTCCCCAGGAGGCTGGCGTTGATTGGGTAGGTGGAGATGTGAAATGTACAGCCTGGGTACTGATCAGTTTGGAAGAGAAAGCACCTTTGCTTTATGCTGTTATATGTGAGATACTGAGCCTAGATATTTTTTCTTTCAACAGGGCCCAGATGGGAGAAGCTTTGGATGACAAAGATGACCAGAAAGAGGAACTTTCTAAAAGCCGAAAGCAGATGGAGGAAAGTCGCCTACGTCTACAAAAACTTAATCTTGATGGTTTTGACCTTGTAACAGCTATTCGTGTTGCGGGAGATGCCAGAGAGGCTGGTCGCAGGGTAGATGAGGATGATAGTAAAAGAATGAGGTATGTACAAATCCGCATTATTCTTCACACAAGTGGATAGAAAAGCCTTGATGCATGGCTTAGAACTACAGTATTACTTACCACATATATCTAGAGGATTAAATGCTGCCTGATATATACAAACTAAACTTTGCACTTATCTGTTACATATTCATTCACATTTTGCAATTTTGAATAACAAAAGACAATTGATAATGTTAAAGTGTAGTTTTATTTTGTCCGTATTGTCTTGTACACAGTTTTAATCATCCCTATTTACCACTACAGTAGATATTATTGGACCATATGACCCAATATTTCTTTTGGCATGCTGTAGCTTTTGTTACAATTAATTAAGAAAATCTGAATTTGTAGGAGAGAAAAGCTCGAAGCAGAGGCCAAAGCTGGAGCAGAAAGGTTTGAAGAGGTAACTTGATCCATAAAAGTAATAAAGCACTGGCATAAAAGAATTTTTATGTAATCTTTGCACAAAGCACTTTTTACTGGGAAATTAAGTAAAGCCATGCAGAACTAATGTCTCCTTCAATGAAGCTGTTTCAAGGTCAATGGAACTGTTTCAAGACCTGTCCATCTTGGGTTCTTTATAGCTATGAACTTGAACAACACCCCTAATTGGTGGTGATATACATCTGATAATTTGCGATAAACCATTTTTTTACAACCTGGGACATAAATAAACTGTCAAAAACAGTGTGATGTGCTTGTGTAGTATATATCTCTGCGTGCACCTGTGTCAATAAACTAATTGTCAACAGTTTCGCCCTTATTTTGAAAACATTTTCAACAGGGATCTGTTTGCACTTCACTGCTGAGCAAGAGTTTTTGATGTCTCTTTGTAGATTACCAAGAAATGGGAATCTGCTCTCCAGAAAGAAATACCCCAAGATCTACATGAGGTGCTAGCTATTTCTCTTTTTGATGCAACAAATATTTAATATTATTATATGCTATATATATATATATATGTATATACATGCATAATGGATTATCATATTTAAGCTGCAGACTTACCTTTCTTGTGTGCTTCAATTGTTTGTCAATACACTTAATTAAACCTTGTTTATGGAAGTGTCTTATTGATTATTTGTGCAGGAATTGATAAAAAGTGGCCTGGCATATTATGGCATAAACAGGTCGGTGGGGGTTGTGGCAATCCTGGTGGTTTATATGAAATCTTCCATATTATCCAGCGAAGGCTGTTCGCGATTTCTGGGTAATACAAAATGTTAAACAGTTAATTATTTTGTAAATAAAAATTAAACTTAATTTTAAATGAAAAATGTAATCAATACCTGTGTTGTTGAAGGATAATAAATATAAACATATTTTGTCTTTTGCTTTTGAAGATGCTGATGCAACAGAAGGCGGCTTGTGATGCCATGATTGACGAAAAGAACAAACTTATCAATGAGTTTCAAATGGCAAGTACATGTACTTTTATTTAATGTCCTTATTAAAATATTAATACTAAAGGGGATACAATATTAATACTAAAGGGGATACAATATTAATACTAAAGGGGATACAATATTAATACTAAAGGGGATACAATATTAATACTAAAGGGGATACAATATTAATACTAAAGGGGATACAATATTAATACTAAAGGGGATACAATATTAATACTAAAGGGGATACAATATTAATACTAAAGGGGATACAATATTAATACTAAAGGGGATACAATATTAATACTAAAGGGGATACATACACGCGGAATAATTATGTAATGCAATAATTCCCAAATACATACAATGCATACAAATCGTGCAACACTTCCTTGTTCAGTTTCAACCATTGTAATCCTTACCTGAAATTACCGGTAGTAAGGTGGGTGTAAAACAGCATGTAGAGATGCTCCTCATAGCCGGTGAACTGTATAGGGCTGTATATGAACTGTATATGCCCCCCACCCCCCCACCCCTGCCGCCATCCTTTATGAACCTAATACTATTACTATGTGTTCAATAGGAGCTGAAGCAAAAAGATGACCACTATGTGAAGGACCTCAAGAAACAAGCAGAAGACATCGACTTGCTGATTGAGAGAATGGACGAACAAGTGCGGCAGCTGACCAAAGCCATTTACAAAGAGGAACTGGAAGAAGTGGAGGTATTTTTATGTGCCTGTCATTTATATTTGATTGTCATCTCCTCTCACTTGCGCAGTTCTTGTCAGCTTAACGTGAGGCTTAATAGTTTATCCAGGAAATTAGAATTGATGGGACGGGACTAGCTGCTGCTTGCTCAAATATCTCAATAAAGTGAGAAGCTGTTTTTTTTAACACTTCTACGCATCACATATTTTTTAGTGGTAAGCATCGTATTTAAAAGTATTGGGCATGTTTCAAAGACGTTCTACCTCGATCAGGAATCAAGGTATTCTATACGTAGACATTTGCTAGTTTGACCATGTTTAAGATCATACTGTGTCTATGGCAAGAATTAATGAGCCATGTCTCCGGGCTACTCATTTTCACCTTCCGAAGAAAGGCCAGGACTATATTTATCATCTATATTTATCATAAATATAATCATACGTGCGCTGGTACTATAGACCTAGGGGTTTATCCCCCCCCCCCCCAACAAACTCTCTGCCTAAAGCTTGTTGATCTGCAGCACAGCTTGCTTACCAATTGGACTAGCGAGCCTCCCTGCCAGGTTCGAACCCACGACCTGTTGATCTGCAGCACAGCCTGCTTACCAACTGAGCTGTGGCTGCCTGTCAGGCTTCGAACCCACGACCTGCTGATCTGCAGCACAGCCTGCTTACCGATTGCGCAAGGGACGCTCCTTGTCTGTAGATACACATTAATTGTCCCGTTAATTTTTTTGTGGGTTTTCTTTTCCGTAGAAAGCTTTCGTTGCCGAGAGAACCGAGCTGCTTGAGCTGCACCGCAAGAAATGGGAGCAGACGATGCAACAGAGGCGCGACAAGGAAACCGACAACATGAAAGGGCGCGAAAAACGAGTCGAGGACTACGACGAACAGCTGCAGCATCTCCGCATTCAGGACTCCGAGGAATACAACCAAGTCAAGATCAAGCTCGAGACAGATGTACAGGTATTGGATGTAACATGTATTGCATGACTGGGTTCTGACGGTATACATGTATGGATGTAACATGTATTGCATGAGTGGATTCTGACGGTGTACAGGTGTGGACATAACATGATGGCATAGATGGGAAGTATAGGTACGAACGGGATCTGGTATAGGCATTGCAATAGTTTTTAAACCACTTTTGTGCACATTAAGGCCAAACCGGGCTTAGACCATAGGAAGCGAAATCGTGCAGTTTGTTTTTATAAACAATATCGATATCGAGGGTTTATCAATAACCAATTGACCATGATGTAAGTGACCATCTCAAAGATAAGTACGCAGTTAATATGGTGTTACAAAAACAGACCTGACATACGAATTATACAGCTTTGGACGAAAAGCTCTTCACCGAATTCTCGACCAACTTTCATACACCCATGGTAGAACATTTTGAGCGGCGTTTAGGCAGATAGATTATTTGGCTTTTTTGGCTGTTTGCCGAATTCTCCACCAATTTTCTCAGATTCTGCAGCAGCAGCTACAACAAATGAAGGCGACGTACCAACTGAATCAAGAAAAGCTCGAGTACAACTTCCAAGTGCTCCGGAAGCGAGATGAGGAGAACACTATCACCAAGTCTCAACAGAAGAGAAAGATAACAAGGTAAGTTTGTATTGTAAAGAGTGTGTGAATTTTTTGTACTGTTGTCTTCCGAACTTCCGTATCTTAATATATCTATGTAATAACTAGGTATGTGTAGTGGCGAATGTATAGGTTGAAGTACAATAATTTTTAGAAGGGATCTTTCTTGAAAATGCAGCACAAAAAATGTAATCATTACCGGTACTTCATAGTGAAGGACAATGTGGATATGCTTAGCGTATGCCATTGTACCATATATGCCCTGAGAGACAGAATTAGAAAAGCGAATACCTAACTACATCTGGTGTACAACTTAAGCAGTTAATTAACGTAAATTAACGTAAACCTTTCATGTCGTAAAAACCCGTACTTTTTCATTAATGTGGTTTCACCGCGATGTTTTTTGTTTACCCCCCAGAAATTTTCCCTCCCCCCTCCGCCCCCCCCCCAACCCAGCCCCCACCCAAAAAAAATGCAAAAGTTGTATGTGTGTGATTTGCGCGCTATGTGTAAGTCACTCTACTTCCATACCTGTCGGTTATATAACTGTTTTTTTTTGGTTTTTGTAAACTTCATATATTTAACGCGGTTATCAACAGCGCATACACATCTTAATGACTACCTCGAAGGCAGTCTGATTGTTATAATAATGATTGTTGTCTGACGCTCGCATACTACAAGAAGGTAGTCTAGTTTTTATATACCTGATTGTTGTCTGACGCTCGCAGACTACAAGAAGGTAGTCTGGTTGTTATATACCTGATTGTTGTCTGACGCCCACAGACTACAAGAAGGTAGTCTAGTTTTTATATACCTGATTGTTGTCTGACGCTCGCAGACTACAAGAAGGTAGTCTGGTTGTTATATACCTGATTGTTGTCTGACGCCCACAGACTACAAGAAGGTATTCTGGTTTTTATATACCTGATTGTTGTCTGACGCTCGCAGACTACAAGAAGGTAGTCTAGTTGTTATATACCTGATTGTTGTCTGACGCTCGCAGACTACAAGAAGGTAGTTTTGTTTTTATATACCTGATTGTTGTCTGACGCCCACAGACTACAAGAAGGTAGTCTGGTTTTTATATACCTGATTGTTGTCTGACGCTCGCAGACTACAAGAAGGTAGTCTGGTTGTTATATACCTGATTGTTGTCTGACGCCCACAGACTACAAGAAGGTAGTCTGGTTTTTATATACCTGATTGTTGTCTGACGCTCGCAGACTACAAGAAGGTAGTCTGGTTGTTATATACCTGATTGTTGTCTGACGCTCGCAGACTACAAGAAGGTAGTTTTGTTTTTATATACCTGATTGTTGTCTGACGCCCACAGACTACAAGAAGGTAGTCTGGTTGTTATATACCTGATTGTTGTCTGACGCTCGCAGACTACAAGAAGGTAGTCTGGTTGTTATATACCTGATCGTTGTCTGACGCCCACAGACTACAAGAAGGTAGTCTGGTCGTTATATACTTGATTGTTGTCTGACGCCCACAGACTACAAGAAGGTAGTCTGGTCGTTATATACCTGATTGTTGTCTGACGCCCACAGACTACAAGAAGGTAGTCTGGTCGTCATATACCTGATTGTTGTCTGACGCTCGCAGACTACAAGAAGGTAGTCTGGTTGTTATATACCTGATTGTTGTCTGACGCCCACAGACTACAAGAAGGTAGTCTGGTTATATACCTGATTGTTGTCTGACGCCCACAGACTACGAGAAGGTAGTCTGGTCGTTATATACCTGATTGTTGTCTGATGCCCACAGACTACAAGAAGGTAGTCTGGTTGTTATATACCTGATTGTTGTCTGACGCCCACAGACTACAAGACGTCCTGACGAACCTGAAGATCAAGTTGGCCAAGCAGGAGAAGCAGTACAAAGATGAGAATGTCCAGCTCACCGACGATTACAAGCGCATCACGGAACAGTTTAAAGAGCTGCAGAAGAAATCCAAGTAGGTTTCCTCACCCTTAAATATCACGAAAAGAGACCCGTTGGCCTGGATCCGCCATCGGGAAGTATTTCTCGTATCGTTGACACCATTAGCGCAGGCAATTAAATGACCTCTGCATATAACAGCAATTAATCAAAAACATAACTGGACGAAGCACAATTTATCTAAGTTGAACACGCTTTCTTTGTCTCCCATGTCAATCTCAAAAAGACCGGTTTAACAAGCGCCTAATTGTCTTCTATGCATCTCCCTAGGAATAGACCCTTGGGAATACATTAAATAGGCTGTTTTTTCACATGATGATGTGTCGAATTCGGAACTCGCATCTTTGAAGACAAACTGTAAAGCCAGTCTTAAGGTTTCTCGGCTTAATTCGTTCCCACGATTGGAAGTTGGAGGTGATGTCAGATGGGGGCCCCCTGGTGTAGTGGTTAGCGCACTGGACTGCAGATCAATAGGTCATGGGTTCGAATCCTGCCCTTGGCACCTTACCTGGGGCATGATACATCGGTTCATCCTTCAGCTTCCTTGATGACCCATGTCAGCCCATGTGTGCACAAAAGTGGTCCAGAACACCCAAATCATCTCATTTCCTTCTGTGTAATTAGAAGGGGCCGGCCCGATAGCTCAGTGGGCTAGAGCGCTCGCATTGCGTGCTCTGCATGGTCACCTGAGAGCCTAACGGCACGTGGATCGGTGGATCGCGCTGTGGCCATGTCTGTGTGGTCGCAGGATAAAGATCCCGTGTCCTTCTTCGTAAAGAGTAGGGGGTTACCCCCGGATGGGACATGGCTCCATCCACTGGCCATGGGTTCGCACCCTGGCGCTGGCATTCGGGGCGTGTTTCATCCACATCTAGTCCATTGGGTCGGGAGATGTCTTGGCCCAGTTTAGCATTCAACACCAATCTCCTTCATAATCCTTTCTAACTGCGATACCATAGGAAGATAAGGTTGGTCTCGAATTTTTTTATGTGTGTCGCTGCAATAGGAAAAAAAGTCACGGATCTGATGTTGATCCACTCATTCTTGCATGCTCTACTCACGTTATGATGTACGTGAATCTATCGTTCCTCGAGCACACGAACGCACCGTGTGCACAGATCATGCAGCACAGATATGCTCTTGCCCACATCCTACATTACATAGATATGTTCTATCTACATTACATGGATATGTTCTACCTACATTACATAAATCAATTCTTGCCATATCCTACATTACATAGATATGTTCTATCTACATTACATGGATATGTTCTACCTACATTACATAAATCAATTCTTGCCCACATCCTAAATTACATAGATATGTTCTATCTACATTACATGGATATGTTCTACCTACATTACATAAATCAATTCTTGCCATATCCTACATTACATAGATATGTTCTACCATCATTACATAGATATGTTCTACCTTCATTACATAAATCAATTCTTGCCGTATCCTACATTGCATAAATCAATTCTTGCCGTATCCTACATTACATAAATCAGTTCTTGCCATATCCTACATTACATAGATATGTTCTACCATCATTACATAGATATGTTCTACCTTCATTACATAAATCAATTCTTGCCATATCCTACATTACATAAATCAATTCTTGCCGTATCCTACATTACATAAATCAATTCTTGCCGTATCCTACATTACATAGATCAATTCTTGCCGTGTCCTTCATTACATAAACCAATTCTTGCCGTATCCTACATTAGATAAATCAGTTCTTTTGCATATCATACGTGACATTGATATGCTTTGGTCTATGTTATTCAATACACAGATCTCCGCTTGTGTTTATCTTTGACACCAATATGTGCATTGCCAGTGCCTTCCTTACAATACACGTGTCTGTTACTGCCGATCCTAAACAATACACATGTCGTTGCCTGCATCATCGAATACACTTACGGCGCTGTATGTTCCTTCTCACGGATACCTACGGTCCTAGATGTGACTTGTTCTTCCTCCATTTGCCGCATGTCACACTTCACTGAGGAATAATGGATACGACACTCGTCATCACCTTGTGTGTAAATACTCACAATACGTCACAATAGACATGGTTATGGTACTAACCAACCACGTGTTGGTAGCATGGCGGCTTCATGGATATGCCTTGGCGCGATGTATGTGTCGTGACTCCTGACGCCAGTTCGTGATATGCCTATGGCATTGGTTCGAGTACGGGATGGGTTTATCTCCGCACTAGTCTCCTTAAAGGCTCGGACAGGATAAGAACGAGAAGCAAAGTCATATCATGCATTTTCTCACACGAACATTAGTTAATGTATCCAGTCGCAAAATGCAAGATGGGTTTATCGCAGACCTGTAGCCTATTTCGCGTACTTAGTTTGTCCGGCTACGGGGCTTAGTCGGCTAACATCGCCCATCAGTTACATGGTAACGTTAGCCGTCTAAGCTCCGTAGATGGCTAAACTACGCTTATGAAATCCGCAAGTGGTGTCGTAATATGCGGCAGACAAGTGAGTGTGAAAATCAAGTAATATTGATGACGCACAGTTAAAATATACTTTACTCATGTCCGGAGGGAAAGTGATGGATATATTATGGTAATTACCCTTATCATTGACTTATACATGTAGTTCCGAATATCCGCCATCCCACTTTTTTTTCCCCCTTCAGTTTTTGTCGGTCGATGGCACTTGTGCTAATGTCTATTGTTGATTTTTACTTTCGGACGTTAAATAAAATTTTATCTTATCTTATCGTATCTTCAGCAATGAGAGATTGAACAATGCAACATTATGTGGTAGTAATATTCAAGTCTTTATTTCCCATTTTGACGTCCCCTGCGTGTGATCATTGTAGGCACTTCATGGCAACGGACCTAAAAAAGTTTCATGATATTTGGGTCATGAACGAGGAGGAAGCCAAACAGTTGGTACAGAAACTGATGGAAGAAGATCGAATCACCCACGAACATCAGTTGGGATTGCCTTGGAAGACCCCGGATGTGTGAGTCAACTGCCATTCGTTCAGCCCTAATCTGGTCATTATAACTAGTGAACTATCCTTTGGTTCAGACCTAATATGTAATAAGTGCACTATTCATGGGTTCAACGCTGATCGCGAACAAACGTAGTTCTGACTAAAATGTAAATGGGTAAACGTTGTAATTGCAGTTAATCAGTGTTTTATTTTTCATGTTATGTATATTTATGTTGAAATAACGCTATGCAATATAGGCATACAAAGCTATATATATATAAAGCTACTCACGTTTTAAAGATTTGCAAAGAAACGAATGTGTATATGATGACAGGCATGTATTTTATAGATGTGTATTTAGTGGAACAAGACAAGTTATCCAATAATACAACAGTAATGCAAAGCCTTTAATCAGTGCATGCATTGAACCGATTTGCCGCCATTTTGCCACTCTGCGAGCAGCGCGTTATGATCGCATTGTGTTTGTCTGCAGTGGGTTCATGGATAACGTCGGTCCCATACTGAGTGGGAAGCAGAAGCGACACACTGCGTCTGCCTCCAGAGTGGCGCAGGAGGCCTTGTCCATGGCCGGGGGTAAGGCGACACACCAACCAACAACTGCGCTGCTACAATGTTTCAATCTTGTAAAAATGGTGTTAAGTTAAAGCAAGGGATTACAATTTACATTTGACGCTTTTCTGCGACCATTTAAGTTTTTGTACCCCTAGCCTGGAAGAGGCCTCCCTGGTGTAGTGGTTAGCGCGCTAGACCGTATGTCAATAACTCCATAGTTATTGGTATTATGTAGTTTTATAATATTATAGCACCCCTTGTATCACTTAGTGTCGACTGGGAATTCTCCGGGCAACACGGACCGCGCAGCCAGCGAGACAGAACAATCCGAGAAGTCCGACGCTCCCAAGATAACCATCTTCAGCAAGTTGTCCCACCGGGTCGTCAAGCAGATCCTCGAACTGCTCTCAGACGAATCGGTAAAAAAAACATTTTGTACACATTTGCTATTGTTCATTGCCGTAACCACTTGATAAAGTAGTTTATTTCGTGTCGAATGAATATCGAATAGTTAGCTGTCATGCACCTGTAAGGTAGAAATGCATTTTTTATACTTATATAAATGGCAAATTATTGTCGCTAAATGATGTTACTTTTAGTAAAAAAATGTATGTCTCGTGGTAATAAGTACTAAATATATTCGTGCTAAATATATTTTAATGGTCGAGAATCGTGTAAGTGTCTGCCAAGGAAAGTAACAGTTTCATTCTATATTTCATTGTGTTGCGTTCTAGTAACACTTATATAGAGGAGAACAATCTCAGTTTGACGCAATGCCGGGGCACCATAACCGTATTAACATCCTATATCCTTTCAACCGCCGTTGGGTTGTAATTCGGAGCGGTTTGTAGGCCGCCTGAGTACCGTAGAACCGTCCTTGTTTGTGTTGTCGTCATAGTCCCTTTTATAAATTACCCTCACGGCAAGTGGATCGGTGGTTCGAGCCCCGCTGTTGTCATCATGTCTGTGCGGTCGCAGGATAAAGATCACATGTCCATATTCACAAAGAGTAGGGGTTACCCCGGGGATATGGCTCCTTCTCCCATTGACGCGATATGACTAGAATTGGTTAAAGTGTCCTGAATATACAACCAACCATGTATAAATTATTGATATAGTGCGATAAGATGAATTGTCATTAAATTTGGCTGACCGTGCATTTTTTTTGGGCATGAACTGCAGGGTTTCCTGATAGAGACCAAGCTACAGAAGCTACTGTCACCGCTGGAGAGGGATGAGCAGTCCCTGATGAAACTGGATGCCATATTCACTGTAAGTACTGCCTTTAAATTCAGAAGCCGCCCCGATGACTCAGTGGGTTATAGAGCCTAACAGCACGCGGATCGGTGGTTCGCGCCCCGCTGTGGCCATGTCTGTGTGGTCGCGGGATAAAGATCCCAGTTCCTTCTTCGCAAAGAGTAGGGGGTTGCCCCCGGAGACATGGCTCCCTTCCTTCTCCCATTGACGCGATATGACCAAAAGTGGTTAAAGCGTCCTAAATGTACAACCAACCAAGACGTCATGCTTCACTGAACCAGTGTAATGCCTCTCAGTTCGCTATCCAAGCTGGTCGGTATGTAGTTGTGGGGAAGTAAAGCAAATGTGGGCTTACATTTCCGGAAACAAGTCGTTCTCGCAGATTTTGCCTCGTGCGCAGGCGCATCTGTGTTCGACCGCTGCTGTGATGTTGACCCTTCACACGTGTTGCTCATGTCGATTAGTTGAATATATATAATAATATCTGAATGAAACTGGTTACCTGCTTCCATCCCCGCCCCACCTACCCGTCCACTCCCCAACCCACCCTTCCACCCCCTTCCACCCCCCACTCGCCCCCTTCCAGCCCCCACTCGCCCCCTTCCACCCCCCACCCCCACACCCACCCATCTTCCCACCCTCCCACACCCACCTACCCACCCCCACATCCACCGAGTTCCATCCATCGCTCCAACACCCCCACACCCACCCACCCATCCACCCATCCACTCCTCGATCTCCACCCCACTCACCAACCCACTCACCCATCCCCGCTTCACCCACCCATCCAGTCCCCCTCCCCACACCCACCCACCCAGCCAGTCCCCCCCCCCACATCCACCCCAACACCCACCCACCCATCCACTCCCCCCCCCCCCCACACACACACACTCACCCACACACGCATCCACTAACCGTTTTCTGTGCTCCAGGCGCTGGGCGTGGAGACCGAAGACGACATTCAATCTCTCGCCAACTACTTCCTGGTACCAAAGACCGACAGTAAGGACGAGTCTCGCAAAGTGTCTACGGCGGCTGGACCCGACTCGGTGAGTACATGGCTTCCTATATGTGTATGCTTCCTTGGCGTATTACCTTGGGGAGTACATGGCTTCCTATATGTGTATGCTTCCTTGGCCTATTACCTTGGGGAGTACATGGCTTCCTATATGTGTATGCTTCCTTGGCGTATTACCTTGGGGAGTACATGGCTTCCTATATGTGTATGCTTCCTTGGCCTATTACCTTGGGGAGTACATGGCTTCCTATATGTGTATGCTTCCTTGGCCTATTACCTTGGGGAGTACATGGCTTCCTATATGTGTATGCTTCCTTGGCCTATTACCTTGGGGAGTACATGGCTTCCTATATGTGTATGCTTCCTTGGCGTATTACCTTGGGGAGTACATGGCTTCCTATATGTGTATGCTTCCTTGGCGTATTACCTTGGGGAGTACATGGCTTCCTATATGTGTATGCTTCCTTGGCCTATTACCTTGGGGAGTACATGGCTTCCTATATGTGTATGCTTCCTTGGCGTATTACCTTGGGGAGTACATGGCTTCCTATATGTGTATGCTTCCTTGGCGTATTACCTTGGGGAGTACATGGCTTCCTAAATGTGTATGCTTCCTTGGCCTATTACCTTGGGGAGTACATGGCTTCCTATATGTGTATGCTTCCTTGGCCTATTACCTTGGGGAGTACATGGCTTCCTATATGTGTATGCTTCCTTGGCGTATTACCTTGGGGAGTACATGGCTTCCTATATGTGTATGCTTCCTTGGCGTATTACCTTGGGGAGTACATGGCTTCCTATATGTGTGTGCTTCCTTGGCGTATTACCTTGGGGAGTACATGGCTTCCTATATGTGTATGCTTCCTTGGCGTATTACCTTGGGGAGTACATGGCTTCCTATATGTGTATGCTTCCTTGGCCTATTACCTTGGGGAGTACATGGCTTCCTATATGTGTATGCTTCCTTGGCCTATTACCTTGGGGAGTACATGGCTTCCTATATGTGTATGCTTTCTTGGCGTATTACCTTGGGGAGTACATGGCTTCCTATATGTGTATGCTTCCTTGGCCTATTACCTTGGGGAGTACATGGCTTCCTATATGTGTATGCTTCCTTGGCCTATTACCTTGGGGAGTACATGGCTTCCTATATGGGTATGCTTTCTTGGCGTATTACCTTGGGGAGTACATGGCTTCCTATATGTGTATGCTTCCTTGGCCTATTACCTTGGGGAGTACATGGCTTCCTATATGTGTATGCTTCCTTGGCCTATTACCTTGGGGAGTACATGGCTTCCTATATGTGTATGCTTCCTTGGCGTATTACCTTGGGGAGTACATGGCTTCCTATATGTGTATGCTTTCTTGGCGTATTACCTTGGGGAGTACATGGCTTCCTATATGTGTATGCTTCCTTGGCCTATTACCTTGGGGAGTACATGGCTTCCTATATGTGTATGCTTCCTTGGCCTATTACCTTGGGGAGTACATGGCTTCCTATATGTGTATGCTTTCTTGGCGTATTACCTTGGGGAGTACATGGCTTCCTATATGGGTATGCTTCCTTGGCGTATTACCTTGGGGAGTACATGGCATCCTGTATGTGTATGCTTCCTTGGCGTATTACCTTGGGGAGTACATGGCTTCCTATATGTGTATGCTTCCTTGGCCTATTACCTTGGGGAGTACATGGCTTCCTATATGTGTATGCTTCCTTGGCCTATTACCTTGGGGAGTACATGGCTTCCTATATGTGTATGCTTCCTTGGCCTATTACCTTGGGGAGTACATGGCTTCCTATATGTGTATGCTTCCTTGGCCTATTACCTTGGGGAGTACATGGCTTCCTATATGTGTATGCTTCCTTGGCGTATTACCTTGGGGAGTACATGGCTTCCTATATGTGTATGCTTCCTTGGCCTATTACCTTGGGGAGTACATGGCTTCCTATATGTGTATGCTTCCTTGGCGTATTACCTTGGGGAGTACATGGCTTCCTATATGGGTATGCTTCCTTGGCGTATTACCTTGGGGAGTACATGGCGACCTATATGGGTATGCTTCCTTGGCGTATTACCTTGGGGAGTACATGGCTTCCTATATGTGTATGCTTCCTTGGCCTATTACCTTGGGGAGTACATGGCTTCCTATATGTGTATGCTTCCTTGGCCTATTACCTTGGGGAGTACATGGCTTCCTATATGTGTATGCTTCCTTGGCGTATTACCTTGGGGAGTACATGGCTTCCTATATGTGTATGCTTCCTTGGCGTATTACCTTGGGGAGTACATGGCTTCCTATATGTGTATGCTTCCTTGGCCTATTACCTTGGGGAGTACATGGCTTCCTATATGTGTATGCTTCCTTGGCGTATTACCTTGGGGAGTACATGGCTTCCTATATGGGTATGCTTCCTTGGCCTATTACCTTGGGGAGTACATGGCTTCCTATATGTGTATGCTTCCTTGGCCTATTACCTTGGGGAGTACATGGCTTCCTATATGTGTATGCTTCCTTGGCGTATTACCTTGGGGAGTACATGGCTTCCTATATGTGTATGCTTCCTTGGCCTATTACCTTGGGGAGTACATGGCTTCCTATATGTGTATGCTTCCTTGGCGTATTACCTTGGGGAGTACATGGCTTCCTATATGTGTATGCTTCCTTGGCCTATTACCTTGGGGAGTACATGGCTTCCTATATGTGTATGCTTCCTTGGCGTATTACCTTGGGGAGTACATGGCTTCCTATATGGGTATGCTTCCTTGGCGTATTACCTTGGGGAGTACATGGCTTCCTATATGTGTATGCTTCCTTGGCGTATTACCTTGGGGAGTACATGGCTTCCTATATGTGTATGCTTCCTTGGCCTATTACCTTGGGGAGTACATGGCTTCCTATATGTGTATGCTTCCTTGGCGTATTACCTTGGGGAGTACATGGCTTCCTATATGGGTATGCTTCCTTGGCGTATTACCTTGGGGAGTACATGGCTTCCTATATGTGTATGCTTCCTTGGCGTATTACCTTGGGGAGTACATGGCTTCCTATATGTGTATGCTTCCTTGGCGTATTACCTTGGGGAGTACATGGCTTCCTATATGGGTATGCTTCCTTGGCGTATTACCTTGGGGAGTACATGGCTTCCTATATGGGTATGCTTCCTTGGCGTATTACCTTGGGGAGTACATGGCTTCCTATATGTGTATGCTTCCTTGGCGTATTACCTTGGGGAGTACATGGCTTCCTATATGTGTATGCTTCCTTGGCGTATTACCTTGGGGAGTACATGGCTTCCTATATGGGTATGCTTCCTTGGCGTATTACCTTGGGGAGTACATGGCTTCCTATATGTGTATGCTTCCTTGGCGTATTACCTTGGGGAGTACATGGCTTCCTATATGTGTATGCTTCCTTGGCCTATTACCTTGGGGAGTACATGGCTTCCTATATGTGTATGCTTCCTTGGCGTATTACCTTGGGGAGTACATGGCTTCCTATATGTGTATGCTTCCTTGGCGTATTACCTTGGGGAGTACATGGCTTCCTATATGTGTATGCTTCCTTGGCCTATTACCTTGGGGAGTACATGGCTTCCTATATGTGTATGCTTCCTTGGCGTATTACCTTGGGGAGTACATGGCTTCCTATATGGGTATGCTTCCTTGGCCTATTACCTTGGGAGTACAGGCTTCCTATATGTGTATGCTTCCTTGGCCTATTACCTTGGGGAGTACATGGCTTCCTATATGTGTATGCTTCCTTGGCGTATTACCTTGGGGAGTACATGGCTTCCTCTATGTGTATGCTTCCTTGGCGTATTACCTTGGGGAGTACATGGCTTCCTATATGTGTATGCTTCCTTGGCCTATTACCTTGGGGAGTACATGGCTTCCTATATGGGTATGCTTCCTTGGCGTATTACCTTTGGGAGTACATGGCTTCCTATATGTGTATGCTTCCTTGGCGTATTACCTTGGGGAGTACATGGCTTCCTATATGTGTATGCTTCCTTGGCCTATTACCTTGGGGAGTACATGGCTTCCTATATGTGTATGCTTCCTTGGCGTATTACCTTGGGGAGTACATGGCTTCCTATATGTGTATGCTTCCTTGGCGTATTACCTTGGGGAGTACATGGCTTCCTATATGGGTATGCTTCCTTGGCGTATTACCTTGGGGAGTACATGGCTTCCTATATGTGTATGCTTCCTTGGCCTATTACCTTGGGGAGTACATGGCTTCCTATATGTGTATGCTTCCTTGGCGTATTACCTTGGGGAATACATGGCATCCTGTATGTGTATGCTTCCTTGGCGTATTACCTTGGGGAGTACATGGCTTCCTATATGGGTATGCTTCCTTGGCGTATTACCTTGGGGAGTACATGGCTTCCTATATGTGTATGCTTCCTTGGCGTATTACCTTGGGGAGTACATGGCTTCCTATATGGGTATGCTTCCTTGGCGTATTACCTTGGGGAGTACATGGCTTCCTATATGTGTATGCTTCCTTGGCGTATTACCTTGGGGAGTACATGGCTTCCTATATGGGTATGCTTCCTTGGCGTATTACCTTGGGGAGTACATGGCTTCCTATATGTGTATGCTTCCTTGGCGTATTACCTTGGGGAGTACATGGCTTCCTATATGTGTATGCGTCCTTGGCGTATTACCTTGGGGAGTACATGGCTTCCTATATGGGTATGCTTCCTTGGCGTATTACCTTGGGGAGTACATGGCTTCCTATATGTGTATGCTTCCTTGGCGTATTACCCTGGGGAGTACATGGCTTCCTATATGTGTATGCTTCCTTGGCGTATTACCTTGGGGAGTACATGGCTTCCTATATGTGTATGCGTCCTTGGCGTATTACCTTGGGGAGTACATGGCTTCCTATATGGGTATGCTTCCTTGGCGTATTACCTTGGGGAGTACATGGCTTCCTATATGTGTATGCTTCCTTGGCGTATTACCTTGGGGAGTACATGGCTTCCCTATATGGGTATGCTTCCTTGGCGTATTACCTTGGGGAGTACATGGCATCCTGTATGTGTATGCTTCCTTGGCGTATTACCTTGGGGAGTACATGGCTTCCTATATGGGTATGCTTCCTTGGCCTATTACCTTGGGGAGTACATGGCTTCCTATATGTGTATGCTTCCTTGGCGTATTACCTTGGGGTGTACATGGCTTCCTATATGTGTATGCTTCCTTGGCGTATTACCTTGGGGAGTACATGGCTTCCTATATGTGTATGCGTCCTTGGCGTATTACCTTGGGGAGTACATGGCATCCTATATGTGTATGCTTCCTTGGCGTATTACCTTGGGGAGTACATGGCTTCCTATATGTGTATGCTTCCTTGGCCTATTACCTTGGGGTGTACATGGCTTCCTATATGTGTATGCTTCCTTGGCGTATTACCTTGGGGAGTACATGGCTTCCTATATGTGTATGCTTCCTTGGCCTATTACCTTGGGGTGTACATGGCTTCCTATATGTGTATGCTTCCTTGGCGTATTACCTTGGGGAGTACATGGCTTCCTATATGTGTATGCTTCCTTGGCGTATTACCTTGGGGAGTACATGGCTTCCTATATGTGTATGCTTCCTTGGCGTATTACCTTGGGGAGTACATGGCTTCCTATATGTGTATGCTTCCTTGGCCTATTACCTTGGGGAGTACATGGCTTCCTATATGTGTATGCTTCCTTGGCCTATTACCTTGGGGAGTACATGGCTTCCTGTATGTGTATGCTTCCTTGGCGTATTACCTTGGGGTGTACATGGCTTCCTATATGTGTATGCTTTCTTGGCCTATTACCTTGGGGAGTACATGGCTTCCTATATGTGTATGCTTCCTTGGCGTATTACCTTGGGGAGTACATGGCTTCCTATATGTGTATGCTTCCTTGGCGTATTACCTTGGGGAGTACATGGCATCCTATATGTGTATGCTTCCTTGGGGTATTACCTTGGGGAGTACATGGCTTCCTATATGTGTATGCTTCCTTGGCGTATTACCTTGGGGAGTACATGGCTTCCTATATGTGTATGCTTCCTTGGCGTATTACCTTGGGGAGTACATGGCTTCCTATATGTGTATGGTTTCTTGGCGTATTACCTTGGGGAGTACATGGCTTCCTATATGTGTATGCTTCCTTGGCGTATTACCTTGGGGAGTACATGGCTTCCTATATGTGTATGGTTTCTTGGCGTATTACCTTGGGGAGTACATGGCTTCCTATATGTGTATGCTTCCTTGGCGGGCGTATCACGGCAAAACTCCTTGAAATGATTATAAGAGGTGACCTCAATGTCAACATGTCATGCCGGGCTGCATTACATGGTGGGTATCCGGTATATAGGATTATAAGAGGTGACCTCAATGTCAACATGTCATGCTGGGCTGCATTACATGGTGGGTATCCGGTATATAGGATTATAAGAGGTGACCTCAATGTCAACATGTCATGCTGGGCTGCATTACATGGTGGGTATCCGGTGTGGGGAATACTAACATCTTTCATGGGTCAGTTTGTGGGCGTTTTATTGTATGTCCTTAAATATATATATGATTATTTACCCGAGGGTTAATGTTCCAGGTTTTCTTCACATTCTACTTTATTTATGTTACGACTACCACACGCCCTGCAATGACATATTGATAGGTCCTCCAATCTTAATGACAGGATGACTGTTTAATGTAACGCGTCTCTCACTGGTTTCAGGACCCACCGACAGACGTCGCGCGAGAGGACAGTGCGGTGACAGCGGACGAGGTGAGAACTATCGTTATTCTTGTTATTTTATTTTTTTTATCTCTTATCTAATATAGTTAAATGTTAATTTCTGTTTTTACTTTAATATGTTTCATTCAAGTTTACTTTGATTCCAGGACATCGACGAAGCGGATAGAGAAGTCGCTAAAGTTACTGGAAGAGCGGGAGAAAACGAGGCTCTTCCAGAGTCCTCCCCCCGCTCAGCCAGAAGTCAGGCGCCGGATTTGATACATCCCAATGAAGTCACCAGAGCGCTGAGAAAGTTCGTAGAGGACCACAGAGAACCCCCTAAGTAGGTCAAGGTCACAGACGATCAAACGAAAATTTACTGTTAAATGAGTTGAAGCCCGTCTTGTCTGCGCGCCTAACTCTTTATCTCAATATTAGATTATCTCTTATCCAATGGATTGGGATGTGAGTCGAAGTTATCTATTCCTATGGTAGAATAGTAAGTTAAAGTAAAGGTTTGTTCCGTACTGCTGGGCTTCGATCGGCCCATAGTACAACATATATACAGATTATGATATTAACAAAATTAACTTAATTATGAGAGCAGCTTTGTGAACACCGATCACGGAGATTTGTTGCTTGATAAATGAAGTATTAGTAGAATAGTTTGCAATCGCCATCCCATAATTTTGGTGACCTATTTGCAGGGACAAAGGTCGTGACGCTCAATTCAAGATGGCGGCGCTGGACGACCGCGACGACAGTGACGACACGGCCTACTGGGCCAGGTACCCCGGCGTCCTGCCGGAGCAGACCGAGAGACTCTGGGAGGGACTGATTGACGGAATGGAGAAATACAGGTATGTACACCCAGACACACTGCGTGAAATACAGGTATGTACACCCATACACACTGTGTGAAATACAGGTATGTACACCCATCCCCACTGTGTGAAATACAGGTATGTACACCCAGACACACTGCGTGAAATACAGGTATGTACACCCATACCCACTGTGTGAAATACAGGTATGTACACCCATACCCACTGTGTGAAATACAGGTATGTACACCCATACCCACTGTGTGAAATACAGGTATGTACACCCAGACACACTGTGTGAAATACAGGTATGTACACCCAGACACACTGCGTGAAATACAGGTATGTACACCCATACCCACTGTGTGAAATACAGGTATGTACACCCATACACACTGTGTGAAATACAGGTATGTACACCCATACACACTGTGTGAAATTCAGGTATGTACACCCATACACACTGTGTGAAATACAGGTATGTACACCCATACACACTGTGAAATACAGGTATGTACACCCATACACACTGTGTGAAATACAGGTATGTACACCCAGACACACTGCGTGAAATACAGGTATGTACACCCATACCCACTGTGAAATACTGGTATGTACACCCATACCCACTGCGTGAAATACAGGTATGTACACCCATACCCACTGTGTGAAATACAGGTTTATACACCCATACCCACTGTGTGAAATACAGGTATGTACACCCATACCAACTGTGAAATACAGGTATGTACACCCATACCCACTGTGAAATACAGGTATGTACACCCATACCCACTGTGTGCCCATGGGAGAGAAGGGAGACTCCCGCAGAGGCAGGGGCCGCCGCGACAGCTCAGTGGGTTACAGCGCCCATACCCACTGTGTGCCCATGGGAGAGAAGGAAGACTCCCGCAGAGGCAGGGGCCGCCCCGGTAGCTCAGTGGGTTACAGCTCCCATACCCACTGTGTGCCCATGGGAGAGAAGGAAGACTCCCGCAGAGGCAGGGGCCGCCCCGGTAGCTCAGTGGGTTACAGCGCCCATACCCACTGTGTGCCCATGGGAGAGAAGGAAGACTCCCGCAGAGGCAGGGGCCGCCCCGGTAGCTCAGTGGGTTACAGCGCCCATACCCACTGTGTGCCCATGGGAGAGAAGAGAGACTCCCGCAGAGGCAGGGGCCGCCCCGGTAGCTCAGTGGGTTACAGCGCCCATACCCACTGTGTGCCCATGGGAGAGAAGGAAGACTCCCGCAGAGGCAGGGGCCGCCCCGGTAGCTCAGTGGGTTACAGCGCCCATACCCACTGTGTGCCCATGGGAGAGAAGGAAGACTCCCGCAGAGGCAGGGGCCGCCCCGGTAGCTCAGTGGGTTACAGCGCCCATACCCACTGTGTGCCCATGGGAGAGAAGGAAGACTCCCGCAGAGGCAGGGGCCGCCCCGGTAGCTCAGTGGGTTACAGCGCCCATACCCACTGTGTGCCCATGGGAGAGAAGGGAGACTCCCGCAGAGGCAGGGGCCGCCCCGGTAGCTCAGTGGGTTACAGCTCCCATACCCACTGTGTGCCCATGGGAGAGAAGGGAGACTCCCGCAGAGGCAGGGGCCGCCGCGACAGCTCAGTGGGTTACAGCGCCCATACCCACTGTGTGCCCATGGGAGAGAAGGAAGACTCCCGCAGAGGCAGGGGCCGCCCCGGTAGCTCAGTGGGTTACAGCTCCCATACCCACTGTGTGCCCATGGGAGAGAAGGAAGACTCCCGCAGAGGCAGGGGCCGCCCCGGTAGCTCAGTGGGTTACAGCGCCCATACCCACTGTGTGCCCATGGGAGAGAAGAGAGACTCCCGCAGAGGCAGGGGCCGCCCCGGTAGCTCAGTGGGTTACAGCGCCCATACCCACTGTGTGCCCATGGGAGAGAAGGAAGACTCCCGCAGAGGCAGGGGCCGCCCCGGTAGCTCAGTGGGTTACAGCGCCCATACCCACTGTGTGCCCATGGGAGAGAAGGAAGACTCCCGCAGAGGCAGGGGCCGCCCCGGTAGCTCAGTGGGTTACAGCGCCCATACCCACTGTGTGCCCATGGGAGAGAAGGAAGACTCCCGCAGAGGCAGGGGCCGCCCCGGTAGCTCAGTGGGTTACAGCGCCCATACCCACTGTGTGCCCATGGGAGAGAAGGGAGACTCCCGCAGAGGCAGGGGCCGCCCCGGTAGCTCAGTGGGTTACAGCTCCCATACCCACTGTGTGCCCATGGGAGAGAAGGGAGACTCCCGCAGAGGCAGGGGCCGCCGCGACAGCTCAGTGGGTTACAGCGCCCATACCCACTGTGTGCCCATGGGAGAGAAGGAAGACTCCCGCAGAGGCAGGGGCCGCCCCGGTAGCTCAGTGGGTTACAGCGCCCATACCCACTGTGTGCCCATGGGAGAGAAGGAAGACTCCCGCAGAGGCAGGGGCCGCCCCGGTAGCTCAGTGGGTTACAGCGCCCATACCCACTTTGTGCCCATGGGAGAGAAGGAAGACTCCCGCAGAGGCAGGGGCCGCCCCGGTAGCTCAGTGGGTTACAGCTCCCATACCCACTGTGTGCCCATGGGAGAGAAGGGAGACTCCCGCATAGGCAGGGGCCGCCCCGGTAGCTCAGTGGGTTACAGCGCCCATACCCACTGTGTGCCCATGGGAGAGAAGGAAGACTCCCGCAGAGGCAGGGGCCGCCCCGGTAGCTCAGTGGGTTACAGCTCCCATACCCACTGTGTGCCCATGGGAGAGAAGGGAGACTCCCGCAGAGGCAGGGGCCGCCGCGACAGCTCAGTGGGTTACAGCGCCCATACCCACTGTGTGCCCATGGGAGAGAAGGAAGACTCCCGCAGAGGCAGGGGCCGCCCCGGTAGCTCAGTGGGTTACAGCGCCCATACCCACTGTGTGCCCATGGGAGAGAAGGAAGACTCCCGCAGAGGCAGGGGCCGCCCCGGTAGCTCAGTGGGTTACAGCTCCCATACCCACTGTGTGCCCATGGGAGAGAAGGGAGACTCCCGCATAGGCAGGGGCCGCCCCGGTAGCTCAGTGGGTTACAGCTCCCATACCCACTGTGTGCCCATGGGAGAGAAGGAAGACTCCCGCAGAGGCAGGGGCCGCCCCGGTAGCTCAGTGGGTTACAGCGCCCATACCCACTGTGTGCCCATGGGAGAGAAGGAAGACTCCCGCAGAGGCAGGGGCCGCCCCGGTAGCTCAGTGGGTTACAGCTCCCATACCCACTGTGTGCCCATGGGAGATAAGGGAGACTCCCGCAGAGGCAGGGGCCGCCGCGACAGCTCAGTGGGTTACAGCGCCCATACCCACTGTGTGCCCATGGGAGAGAAGGAAGACTCCCGCAGAGGCAGGGGCCGCCCCGGTAGCTCAGTGGGTTACAGCGCCCATACCCACTGTGTGCCCATGGGAGAGAAGGAAGACTCCCGCAGAGGCAGGGGCCGCCCCGGTAGCTCAGTGGGTTACAGCGCCCATACCCACTGTGTGCCCATGGGAGAGAAGGAAGACTCCCGCAGAGGCAGGGGCCGCCCCGGTAGCTCAGTGGGTTACAGCGCCCATACCCACTGTGTGCCCATGGGAGAGAAGGGAGACTCCCGCAGAGGCAGGGGCCGCCCCGGTAGCTCAGTGGGTTACAGCTCCCATACCCACTGTGTGCCCATGGGAGAGAAGGAAGACTCCCGCAGAGGCAGGGGCCGCCGCGACAGCTCAGTGGGTTACAGCGCCCATACCCACTGTGTGCCCATGGGAGAGAAGGAAGACTCCCGCAGAGGCAGGGGCCGCCGCGACAGCTCAGTGGGTTACAGCGCCCATACCCACTGTGTGCCCATGGGAGAGAAGGGAGACTCCCGCAGAGGCAGGGGCCGCCCCGGTAGCTCAGTGGGTTACAGCGCCCATACCCACTGTGTGCCCATGGGAGAGAAGGAAGACTCCCGCAGAGGCAGGGGCCGCCCCGGTAGCTCAGTGGGTTACAGCGCCCATACCCACTGTGTGCCCATGGGAGAGAAGGAAGACTCCCGCAGAGGCAGGGGCCGCCCCGGTAGCTCAGTGGGTTACAGCGCCCATACCCACTGTGTGCCCATGGGAGAGAAGGGAGACTCCCGCAGAGGCAGGGGCCGCCCCGGTAGCTCAGTGGGTTACAGCTCCCATACCCACTGTGTGCCCATGGGAGAGAAGGAAGACTCCCGCAGAGGCAGGGGCCGCCGCGACAGCTCAGTGGGTTACAGCGCCCATACCCACTGTGTGCCCATGGGAGAGAAGGAAGACTCCCGCAGAGGCAGGGGCCGCCGCGACAGCTCAGTGGGTTACAGCGCCCATACCCACTGTGTGCCCATGGGAGAGAAGGGAGACTCCCGCAGAGGCAGGGGCCGCCCCGGTAGCTCAGTGGGTTACAGCGCCCATACCCACTGTGTGCCCATGGGAGAGAAGGGAGACTCCCGCAGAGGCAGGGGCCGCCGCGACAGCTCAGTGGGTTACAGCGCCCATACCCACTGTGTGCCCATGGGAGAGAAGGAAGACTCCCGCAGAGGCAGGGGCCGCCCCGGTAGCTCAGTGGGTTACAGCGCCCATACCCACTGTGTGCCCATGGGAGAGAAGGGAGACTCCCGCAGAGGCAGGGGCCGCCGCGACAGCTCAGTGGGTTAGAGCGCCCATACCCACTGTGTGCCCATGGGAGAGAAGGGAGACTCCCGCAGAGGCAGGGGCCGCCCCGGTAGCTCAGTGGGTTAGAGCGCTTGCATTGAGTGCTCTGGCCACATGAGAGCCGAGCGGCACGTGGGTCGGTGGTGTGAGCCCTGCTGTGGCCATGTCTGTGTGGTCGCAGGATAAAGATCTCATGTCTTTCTTCGCAAAGAGTAGGGGGTTACCCCCGGGGACATGGCTCAACTCTCCCTTCCTTCTTTCATGGACGTGATATGACCAAAAGTGGTTAAAGCGTCCCGAGTAAACAACTAGCCTGCAGAGACATCTCCGTTGAATGTGGCTTGGGATATGCAAAGGTTTGGGTTGTATTAACAATGTAGGCGGTTAGGTAGGTTTCATTGTAAACTACTCACAATTTGCTAAGGATCACCTCTATGCAGAGATATCTGAGTGTATAACAGGTGACTGTGTAATTCTACTATAATACAAAGACGTTTGCCTTTACCATGCATGGTAGCACACGAGTAACAGATTGGACGCAAATTGGGGCAGGTTTATCTGTATGATAGTAAAATACATAGTCACCTGTTATACACTCAGATATCTCTGCATAGAGGTGATATTGTGAGTGGTATATAAACAATGTATATATCTCCCCATATTAGGCAAAATGTTCACGCCACGTTATTGTTTAGTTACAAGTTAACTTTGTCTATTGAATATAAGCAAATAAGAATGTGTTGTAATAACAGGTTACAGTCTTTATTCCATGAAATCACAAAAAAATCATTCATCAGAGTAGCAAATCTAAGATCCGGCCTGTTTATTTCTGGGAGCATTGTACATGAACGCTAGTTCGAAATTACTCTATGAGGTCACAAAGTTGATATGTTAGCTTTATCGCTGTACATAGGCATCTTTTTGACACAAATTTTATTTCACTCCTGAAGCGAGACGCTGGGTTCTCGAGAAAAGCTCATCCACGAAACCGAAGGTTTACGGCAACAGAACGCTGAGCTGCGAATGCTTCTGCACCAGTATGTTAATTCTAAGGTGAGTCACTCTCTCGGTAGAGGGCGCGCAACTCTAAGGTTTCATCTGGCTGGTGATGGTAACTCACGTAGTCAGATTTAGTCTTACGGGACAAAGTAGAGAGATCAAAGTAGGTTCAAAAGTCGGTCCTTTCTTCGTGTATAATACAATTTATGTTTTTCCACAAGTAATTATTTACTGCTGAAGTCAAAGCTGCAATATATAAAGAATACATTTTCTTTTACAAAAGAATGTAAAAGTGTGAACAAAAATTCAGTTGTCGCAATGTGTTCCCTTTGTTGTCTGTTTAAACTCCATAATTCCAAACTCAACATACC
The DNA here is from genome assembly GCA_964019135.1 of Arenicola marina. Lineage (NCBI taxonomy): Eukaryota > Metazoa > Annelida > Polychaeta > Arenicolidae > Arenicola > Arenicola marina. Next base: position 1,100,139 of record OZ025256.1, read on the forward strand.
CGGACTTTAATATCTTTCAGGTGAACCAAGAGCTGGAAATCCCCCCAACACGAGTATTTCAGATGGAACTCAATCCTTAGCGCTGGAAAGACGTGCGAAAAGGACGCCTTTGATAATAATAATGACTTACGCGGAACTCTCGTCGTACGAACGCTCAGTATTTGTATGTAAAAAAGCATCAACTTGGCGACGTTTTGCCTTCTAATGTGCGACCACCTGTGTTTCGTATGGTATTGGTATGTGTTGTCACATTAAGGCACAAAATAGCCTTGAAGGCCGAACCAAGGCGTTACACCGCCCCAATCACAAAACATCAGCCCTCCCTGGCGTGCAGTGATTTGTGAAGTTCTTTAGACAGCGGGGCTGTCCATACTTCTGATATAGCTTCACTGACTTGAGAAATAGTTGATAATGATTAAATCGTCAGGAAACATACAAGAATAAATACCCCTGCCCCCCGCTCGCCTCCCTCTCGCCAGGAGCAGTATGTTAAAAGTAAAAGTTGACGTCGATTTCGTTTCATTAGTATCGACACTGTGTATTGTGCTTTGCCACGCTGGCTAGAACAGCATTAAAATGTAAGGATATTTTACTGTGCACTTCAAGGGTTTTAGAGAAAATGCAATATACATTTGTATATGCCGCCCATCCAGTAATGCGCATGTCCTGTCTTCTCTTGTGATTCGGTCCTTCCAAAGCAGATATTTTAAGACGAGGTTCATTCGGACCGCTACCCTCCTTCGTACAGGGGTGGAAGCTAGCTTCCGATCTATACGACACTTTAGTCTAGGCGTTTACCAGTGTAACGGACCCCCTTTTTATACAAAAGGATAGGCGTAAATCAAGTATTCTTCTCTTTTGCAGTGGGAGGGGGGATACACTCCTAGGTTCGTAGGAAACTGACCCCCCGCCCCCACACTGTTGATTCGAACCTCATACCCCCGATACCACTCCCTGATTCCGCCCTAAACAAGAACATAATGTTCCTTGTTCATGTCCAGCTGACGCCATGGTTACGAGAATAGCGGCGGATTGCACTATAGAATGCTAAATGCCGCAGTTAAATATATCTATTTATGATATTCCGGCTGTATATATTATCTTCTATGGTTTATTGTCTTGTAACTTGTAACAGACACTGTGACACTGACTGGTTGCCCTGTGTGAATGAATGGTTCGAATGTGAGGCCCTGTGTGGGGAATAAATTATCTCATTCATTGAAATAAATGTCTTTGTTTCTTATTTGGTTTCGCTGGGGAGGGTAGAACTAACTGGCCGATGGTTTTCAGGAGAAAAATAAGCGCAAGATTCTCCGTATATATTAATTGTAGCATTGCTAGATTTAGTAAGGACCAAAGATACAGAGAATGAGATATTTTCAATACGAATACAAGTAATCAACGGATCCATATTTAACACGATGGGCGCATTTCCAGGACATCGGTATCCCGCCCGGTGCCCGCAACACGTGACTGGGCACTTCCGGGTGTGCCGATAGGGATATGCCTATTGCAGCAATGAAATGCGCACACCGTTCACATCCGGTGCACGTAGGGGCACTGAAACCGACCTAGTCTATCACCTGTCAATCATCCGCCATCTTTTCCCGTATGTCTCTTGTAGTTTCAAGCGGGATACAATCGGCATGCCGATTAATTTAATATATTCATAGTATGACTGGTGGTATGTCTCGCACCACCACCAACGCCATAAAATTAACGTTTTCATGTCTCCCGTGTCCCAGTGCGTTCGTTTACAGCCAATGGGCACAAAATGACATAAAGCCTCATTCATCCATGCATAACGTTACCTTGAATAGCTTCTTCTTTTTAAAAACGGGTGTTACACCCAATGAGATCGCGAACTGCACCGAGAGTTAACATTTTAAAATTAAATTGGCGAGTGTTAACGCTTAATTTCGGTCGACTGGTGAAAAGATAAAATTCAAGGCAACACGCCCCCATCAATGCTATTTTGCCAGAGGAAATGACGTGTATTGTGACCCTTCATGTTGCGCCGCCTCACGGAAAAAACTCGCAGTGAAGAGTGAGATGAGAGACCAGGGCCGCGATTTGCAGATGAATTGCAGCAGTTTCAAGCCGCGCAATAGATCATGAACTTAGTGTTTTATGGTAAAATAGCATCCAAACAATTTGATATACACGGTATGTCTTGCAACGATTGTCTCCGTCAAAACTCCCGTGATTGGAGTTAGAATCGCAGCTGTTTATATTTCTTTTGCTGTCATCGTGGGCGTCACTTCCGGTTTGAATATAATTAGAATATCGCCTCCTGATTGATCGATCACGGACACACGCCAAAAAAAGGGCTTCCTGATTAAGCGGCGAAATCGTGGCTGGCGGTCACTTCTAAATTTGATTGCCACAGGGCTACCATTCAGGACGAAAAAAGCTGTACTTTGCGGGATAGACACTTGGGTATTACATGAATTGCATGTATGGCAACGTTAGAGGCCAGGATGGCGGCTCATTTTAAGTCGTTCCAAGGTGGAATAAGGGGAGAGGTATTCTCGGAGCGGAAGAAATTTTGGAGGAAATATAAATTTTAGTATGTGGTAGAACATGATAACGAGTAGAGTGTTTCACATAGAGATGACCGAGGAGTCGGATGAGGCATGCCAGGGGCGGATACAGGAATTTGAAATGGGAAGGTGGGGGGGGCGTCCAAACTTGCCACCGGGGGGAGGGAGCTGTAAACAAAATTGCGACCGGGGGATTAACCAATTTTCTTACGATCGGGGGGAGGGGGGGTGGGGGTCACGCCGCTTCACATAGCGTTCTTCCTCAAGAAAAGGGGGGCGGGGGTCCACGCATCAGATGGCCTAAATTCAAAATTCTCGAATGTCGATTTTCCACGACGTTTCTCGCCGCGTTTTGGGTAAGATATGTGTGGTTGTTGTTCTTCTAAAATGCCGCTATCTGTGTCGATGTAACTTTTTCTGATCCTCAGTGTTGGAATTTGGGGGTCAATGTTGATTGTCGATTTTTGAAATATGCATGAGTCGCCTGTCGCCATTTACCCTTTCCAGACCCCTATAATTGAGCCAACCCTCTCGAATGTTCCAGAAGGTGTGGTTATTTTATTAACTAGATGTCATGGGCAACGGTATTATTATGCGCGTCTCCTCGTGTTTTCTATTTGCCCTGTTCCTAGCTCCGTTCGTTAAGCAGTCTGGGCTGCACGCAAACCGGTGGTGGGTTCGAACCCAAAGGCATGCGTCCGGGTCGCATTTCATCTCAAGCTATTTCATTGTCTCAGGAGGCCCTTGAGCCACATCTCCCATTTGGCTTGAAAGCACCACAATTTCGTTTCCTCCTGGTCAGCTTGCGTCCGAATCCTATTTTTGAAGGGATATCTCCCTTTATCTGACAGAGCTTCTGTGACCCCGGTATCCGGTCTCCGCTCGCCTCTCCCCCGCCCATCCCCTATCACCTTGGTTGGTTGTTTATTCAGGACGCTTTAACCACTTTTGGTCATATCGCGTCAATGGGAGAAGGAAGGGAGTGGAGCCATGTCCCCGAGGGTAACCCCCTACTCTTTACGAAGAAAGACATGAGATCTTTATCCTGCGACCACACAGACATGGCCACAGCGGGGTTCGAACCACCGATCCACGTGCCGTTAGGCTCTCAGGGGAATGCGAGCGCTCTAGCCTACTGAGCTGTCGCGCCAGCCCCTATCTTCTTGGTAACCTACCGAACAGTGGCTGCCCGCATCCCTAACTACCCTCGCCAATCAGGTCCCCCTCTGTCTGTAGGACACTCACCAGTGAACCCGTAGTGGCGCTGTGAACGCAAGAGGGACTGGGCAGGATGAGTCGGACGGCCGGGAGCGGGAGAGGGAAGGGGGTGGGGGGGTGGGGGGGCAGATGCAGGTGCCAGGGTTCGAACCCACGACGTATTGAAGGGAACTGTGGCGATAAGCGGAGTGTAAATGTATATCGAAGGATATCGAATATGAAGGGAGCATGTATGATCTACGTGGGCCATTCAATCCCCATCCCCTGCACAGCCGTTATACGCTAGATATATCATTAAATCAAGTTGGTGCATACTACAAATGAAACGGGTACATTATTCGGTGGTAGTCCCTTATATTAAAATCAGTCAAGTCTAAGTATTTTAACGTTACGTGAATGAGTTAAAGCTCAACAACAATTCGAAGCATTTCACTGAAATAATGCGGGTTTGGCATGAAACTGTATGTTCGTAACAATATTCGAGTGAAGAGACCCGCAGATATATAACAGTGATATATAAAAAAAAGGCCAGAGCAAACGGGACTATTATTTATATCTGTGGTACAATAGTCTCTATGAAAGTTTAAAAAAAAAGCGAATCCATTAAGCACTGCAAGCTTTCGGGCCTTGGAAATATTCCATACCTTTACAGTGTGACCAACATGTGATATATGGCTGAAAAAAAACCCAGGACTGCCAATCACACACACACCCACAAAAATGTTACAGGGACCCAGCATGTAGCTACGAATAAAAGACAATAGTTATATATATGTATACCAGTGTCCGCACGCTCCCCTTGTGACTGTCCCGTATAATCAGATATGTGTATGTACGTCAAAAAGTGCGAACGCGTAAACCTTTTTGTAGAGCATTTATAAAGGTTTTTGTTATACTTCGTCCGATTTTTATATGGTATTTTTGGAGTATAACATTGGCCGCCAAAAGGACCACGTGTTACATGTCATCCAGGATCTAAGAGGCGTCGTATCTGGGAGCAGTTACTTTGCCATCTCAACTGGATTATGGCGAGCAGTTCTAACCAGGTTTGTTCTCAATCGGTGCTCGGGCTTTTTCGATTAGCATACTTTAGGTCTATATGTCCTGAACGTTGGATGGTAATACCATCCTCTTAATGGAATGTTCATCGATGGTAAGCTAGATATGGTCGTAATGGTAAGGCGGTCGTTGTGGCTATGTAGTTGCCATAGCAAGATGGTGGCCATGGCAAAATGTTTAATATGGTAAGAAGGTCGTCTTAGTGGAATGTTATGGTGAATGGTTAGATAGTAATTATTTAGGGCGGGCGTTGTGGTTATGTTGTTGCCATAGCAACATGGTGGTCATTAAGATGGCTTTCTTGACGAACTGTTCTTCGGTTATTAGATGGTCGAGGTGGTTATGTATTTATCGTAGCAAGATGGTGGCTGTAAGCATGGTCGTTCTGGAAAACAATGATAATTTAGAGCAAATAGATCTAATGGCTAGGTGATATTTGCTCTAAGGTGGTCGTTGTGTTAAGGAGGGTGTCATGACAAGGTGGGTTTCGTTGATAGAGTATGTTCTTTAAGTTAAGATGAAAGCTGTTCAAAGATGGTTGATAAAACGAGATGGTAACGCCACGGTAATGTGATGTTTACAGTAAGATGATTATGAGATGATCTTAATGGTCAGGGGCCGTATTTATAATCCCCTCGTATTTAAGTTACGCACGAAACGTGCATTTTCGTCTTAAAGTGTTTGTGCCACGATTTTGTCTTGCTCAGAGTTAACTTGGTTTAGGGAAGATGAACAAATAACAATTTGTTTTAATGGGAGTTAACATTTTTTATTCCACGATATCGCTATAAACGCGTTCGTCGACGTAGCAAAAGTGATATCCGGCGGGTTTATTTCTGGGAGCATGCATCTGAGCGTTATTTGAAACTTCCCCAATAATGTCACAAGATTGACAGGTGAGCTTTGATGCAGTGCTTAGACATCTGTGGTAGAGGGCGTGTATTGTTCTTATGGTTGGGTGCGTTTCGTTGAGTTCATGCCAATGAGCAGACAGAATCTGGGTCTCAATATAAAAGCACATGCGTTTGTATTCCCCTTTGACGCCACTTTCCTCGCTCGCAGAAGTTTAATTGGTAGGTGCGAAAACAAGTCGAAAAAGTATGCCTTTCTACTATTTGGAGCGTTACAGCTCGATATAAGCGTGGAAACACAGAAGATTAATATGAAATAAACTTGTTTAGCACTCTAACCTCACCAGCCCGTTGTGGTGATTAAGAAATCATCTTCAATGTAATTTTAGCACTTTCTTAATTCAGAAAATACACCTTTAGGGTGACTACTTGTTAGTATGAACCGGATAATCGCTCGACAAATCTTCCACTTGACGCTAAGTCTAGTTACTAGATTTTGTGAATTAAGAAAGTGCTAAAATTATATTGAAGAGGATTTCTTAATCATGAGCACCACCACACCGAGCTGGTCAAGCTAAGACGAAAAATTTTCATTTTTTTTTTTTTTTTTTAACTTTTCGTGCGTAACTTACGAGGTGATTATGAACACGGCATCATTGTGACCTTTATGGTAAGATGACTGTGAGATCGTCTTAACGATCAGGGGATTTTGCTATCTTACTTATGTTGATAAGATAAGATGATCGCTATGGTAATTATGGTGCTGTGGTCGTGGTCGTTAACCGGTCCTTACAGTAAGATGTGGCTTGAAATAAGAGGACTTTCTGGCAATGGGACCTTATGGTAACTGGTCGCCCGGATGGGTGGTCTTTGTGTTTAATTGACTTTTACAAGTTCTGTTGGAAGAAAATAAGCCCGTAATTGTTAAGGAACATCCAACAACAATAACCTGCCTGGCAAAGGGGGGAATTCATGAAAAAGTGGAGCCCGATTTCGGTTCATCTTCCGTTGCCGCCCCGATAGCTCAGTATCGTATAGATAGAGCGTTCGCATTGAGCGCTCTGGCCATCTGAGAGCCTAACGGTACGTGGATCGGTGGTTCGCGCCCCGCTGTGGTCATGTCTGTGTGGTCGCAGGATAAAGATCCCATGTTGTTCTTCGCAAAGAGTAGGAGGTTACCCCCGGGGACATGATTCAAGATTCAAGATTCAAAATCATTTATTCGTCAAAGCGATAATATTTAATACCTAAATGATCATAGATGAAAGATAAACATCACTTTAACACAGGAAACTCAGACTAAGGTTGAACACCGCTCTCGTCTGAGCCACCTGGAGTTGTTGTAACATAGACGAATGATATAACAGGAATTCAAACAGTGAGAAAAGCACGAGATTTTCTATTATATGTTACCTTTCTGTAGTTTATATATTCGTTCCCCACAGTAACCCCAAGCTAGTATGCCGTAGTTTATGTACGGAAGAATGAGGGAATTGTATATAGTTAAAAAAGTGTATTTGGGCAGAGTATATTTGAGTCTATTCAATATTCCCAGGACCTTTGAGATTTTAATGCAGATCTTGTCAACATGACTATGCCACTTCATATTCCTGGTAATTGTTAAACCCAGCATGTTGAATTCATCTACGCATTCAACTTTTACATTATTTATTACAATATCTGGCAACTGCAGTTTCTTGCCAGGCATATGGAAGACCATGAATTTACCCGTCCTTCTCCCATTGACGCGACATGACCAAACGTGATTTAAGCGTCATGAATTTGCAACTAACCAGTCGGTGTATCTTCCGTTTTAGACCCCATGAAATGTATTATTGCATTAAACGTCAGGCGTGAGTAATGCTGAAGCTATGCTGAAGCAATGGTTCGCCCTTACATGGAACAACGACCCCGATAGAATGCGTATAGAATGAATAAAACATTGCTGGATGTTATCAGTTCAGCAGACCAGAAAGGATTCTTAAAAGATCGGTACATTGGGGAAAACACGAGGTTAGTAGTTTTTCATATGATGCCCTACCTGATCCAAAGTGAGAAAACGGGAACTTTCGTATAGAATTCGAAAGGGCGTTTGATAGTTGAGCTGGAATTATATACATACGGTTTAGGTACGTATGTTTGTTCCGTTAGGGCGCGGCTGTAGACAGGGGGGATCCACTGTCACCGTATCTATTTATTTTGTCTATTGACCAACGGGCTACGTTTATCAAAAACGACAAATCTATTAAGGGTATAGAAATTATGGACCAAGACGTTGAAATAAGACAATATGCAGATGATACTGTTATGTAGCCAGACGGAAGCGAAGAGTCTATTAGAAATGCGTTCTGGCAATACCTTGTAAATATGACCTGAATATAATTAATCGTCTAATTCGGGAATTCGTGCTTCTCGTAGTCACTCGGCTGCGGCCCTTTGTGACACCAGGTCTGGAATAAACCCATCTCGCACTCTCTGGCTGAGTACTTCGAAATGTTTCGAATTGTCATCTCTCAGGGTGAAATTTGTCTAAGGTTCGTGCTGGAAAATGCACACGACGAAATGGGTTTTTATTATCTCAGCACAAATCTCATATCCTCTCCTCGCACTAATGCCATATGCATACCTGAATAAAACGAAACCTGGAATGGTCCACAGTCCATCTTGGGGGTAAATTAATCTCTCTCTATGATGTTTGCACTCAAAAATTAGTTGGTTTGTGAAGCAATTGTTTTGTGTACGTAATATATTACCGTGGATCCTAGCACATATTGGCGGCGTCTTTGGTCCAGTATGTTGGTCTGTTCACAGCGTTTGCAAGGATGAAGGAGCACGCACCAAATGGAACTGCAGTGGATCACATGCACGGCTGAAATTTCAGCTAAACTTACAGGCTTCAATCTGGATCTGATTCGATATTCCATTCTGATGAGACATACACATAAAAAAAAAAAAACTTTGAAACAGTTTGTTTTCGATTGTTTTACTCTCTCATGTGCCGTCTCTCTTAAGTTACGAATTATTTGAATGGCATTATATATATATATATATAAATTATCGATGGATAATTGGTATATCTACTTTCGACTTTCTCGACACTCAATTAAAGAACCATCCCTGTAATAAGTGTATTACTATTTAAATGGTTTCAAGTTAATAATCACCAGTATTGTACGGACTGCCTGTTTATGTCAGTTAGTACATGTAAAACACACGACCATTGCCCCTTTTTTCTCCCTTCTTCCAGGTTCCTAACGGCTGGCATGTGGTTGGTGGATCTGATATCAAACCAGACGTCGGAACCAAGATGGAGTCAAAGGTCGACCCAGAGGTCAACGCCTATGGATTGACGAAGTTGAACGAGGATGAGCGTTTTTTCCCGGTGGCTGTTGTTGGCATCGGTAAGACTAGTATGATATCATAATTGTTACATCAAGCTCCCCGCACGGTGGCGCTACGCAAGCTAGCTTTTACCGCTGCTGTCGGCCGGGGGCAAATTTCAAGATTCATGAAAAAAATTCATTCAACATTAAAATTTTCAGGAATAAACCATAAAAATAACGAGCTTGGTGTATTTAATACAGCAAAGTACATCTTACACCCTTTCGAAAAAGTTATAATTGTGACAGAATTCTTTTCATCACCAGATTCCATGTGTTATTAGGCATAGGCTTGGTCTCAGCACTAATTTGTAGAAATGCGAGACGCATTTTTCCTATAGATCTGCGCAACGCCGCCCTGGCGAGTAAGTGTGAATGCATTGAGGACGTAGGCGACCACAGAAATATAATACTAGCGGAGTGAGTCGAAGGCAGAGACATATGTAGATAGAAAGAGAACGTAGAAGGGAAATGTGTGGTGAGGGTGGAGGGTATTGTTGTGTTATCGTCAATGAAAGGAGCTATGTATATAGTTGGTTAGTTGGTGTAAGCACAACGCTTTAACCTCTGTATATTGTATCGCCACCACAATGGTCAATGCATAGAGGAGTCTGATGGTGTAACCCACTACTCTTTGCGAAGGAAGGCTTTTATTTATAGTAGATATTTATCTTTGACAAACAAACTTCGAACCCCGCATCGATAGCTCGCATCGTGCTAGGCCATCGGGGACCCCGAAGGGAGACATAAAGATCACATGAAAGACGGAAAAATAGGTTGCAACAGCCCCGACGAGATCATTTGGGTGTCAGATCTATACATCAACTACTATTTTCTCACATCAACAGCGATAACACTTTAAACAATACTTCCTTCTTTTGATGTATAAATCATACGCCGCAGCCTTGCACGGCACAGTGTTCCTCATTCTATTTAGTCATATTGGAACCACAAGGCATCCCGGAGGCCGAGATCGAAAATGTACTCATAGCAATGTTCGGCAAATTCCGCTATACACTGAATACATATGCATGGTAGACTGAATGTACATGACCCGCAGCGGCCTTTGTCGTAAGCAGAGAGGGTAAAGGCGGGTAATGTATGGCTTGCTGTCAATGGTAAACCAGCCACAGACTGTTTTGTGCCTCACCCTGATGTCGTTCCAGCCTACGCACCCGCATGGGCGGGCAGGGAGAACGGACCTAGGTGGCGGCTGGGGGTAGGCGATTTATAACGTATGATAGGTGTATACGGTATGCATACCGGTAGCCTCACAAAACGGAAGTTCCTATACAGACTTTGAGCCTTTCGCTCTGTCCCTAGACATAAATGAGCATGGCGGCTGTGTAACATATATTTCGGGCGACCCATATCCTTTGCCGTTGCAGCGCAAGAAATCCTACAATGCGAACTTCTGTCAGCTGAAAACGGAAATGGAGAGAGTTAAACCTGCCGTGCCGCGTATCATGCTATTAAACACGCAGGACGTTTATAAATTCAGCATATGAAAATATGATCAACAGTGCATCTACAGTTCCATTTACGGCGCAAAACAATAAAAATAAAAGCGTGAACCTGCCTCCAGTGTGGTGCGCGGGTTACAACGCGTTAAGGGTACGGGGTTTCCACGGCAGGAATAGTCGCAACGTAAACTCTCTCGGACAAAGAAAATTTCCCGTTTACGAGACAATGTTCACTGATTCGAAGAAAAAAATACTTTCTGTGTAAACTTCAAATCGGGGCCTTAATAAGTGTATGTCAACTCACGTTTCCTGAGACACTTGCAAATAAACTATAAGCAAATGTTGCTTTGCTACACTTCGAAGCAGCCGATCGGCTTGATGGCGCCATTCACTTTTTACTGTGACGTCACCGGGCGAAACCATTTACATCTTTGTAAGGGGTCGTAGGTTTGAATTCCTTTGTAGTGTTTTATCATTAACTCTGTTTTTAAGCATTGACGCATACCTAAAGTGACCCAGAGTGAACTTGAAATCAGTTTAGTATCAATGGAGGCTAAACTTGAATTCATTGCGCGAAAGCAAACGCCTCCAGCAAAAGTGGGTACAGCAGATCAACCACTACCCCCTGACCATTGCATTCAACCTCGGTACCCTCGTCAAATGACGCGATGGACTTTGCCAACCTGACCTAGATTTTGAATCAATCAGTTGTCAGTTGGATGACCTTTACATTTGCGCGACTGACAAGAGAACGATAAAAACAACATCGTCTGCTCTATTAAATAGCATGGCAGGTCATGTATTGTGAGGGTAGAAATCGAACTGCAGATCGAATAAACAATTGTTCAGACAGGCCCCAGTTCAGCTGTACATGAATATATTCAAGCAAAGAGAGGTTGAAGTCTATTATGTCATGTCTTGAATAATTAAATCAGCTGCCCCACAAAATTAACGAATAAATTATTCAATGTTAACACTGGATGTATACTTCAAATTAAAGTTGATTTATAAGCGACGGGCTAAATGTCTGTTGCCAAGCAGAGCGCTCTTGGTGACCGCCCATCGGCTGTATTTATGGTGAGTAGTAGTAATGGGAGTTCCCTTAAAGCGGGTGGCCAACCTAATTTAATCGCGATCTGCACCGAAAGTTTACATCTTAAAATTAAATTGGCGAGTGTTAACGCTTCGTTTCGGCCGACTGGTAAGGAGAAAAAAATTAAGGCAACCCGCCCCCATCAATGTCGAGCAGCGCGCCATTTTGCCGGAGCAAGTGACGCATATTGTGACTGTTCATATGGCGCCGCCATACGTTACAGCTCGCGGAGAGAGAGATCAGGGCCGCGATTTCTAGATAAACAGCGGCAGTTCCAAGCCGTGCAGTAGCGCAAGATCTTAGCCGTTCATGGAAAAGTACCGTTCAAACAAATTGATATACGTCTTGCGACGATTGAATCCGCAACAATGCCATGATTGGAGTTAGAATCGCAGCTATTTATGCTAGCGATTATCATGCGCTCTTGTTTTGCTCACACAATAGGCGCAATTTCCGGTTTGAATAAATTAGAGTATCGCCTCCTGATTGGTCAATCGCGGACACGCCTCCAAAAAGGGCTGCCGCCTGGGTAGGCGGCCAAATCGTGCCTGGCGGTCACTCCTAAATGCTATGGTGAGCTACAGATAGAACGTAAAATTCTGTAATTTGGAGGATAGACAATTGAGTATTATATGAATCGGTAAAGCAGCGTTAGAGGCCAGGCTGGCGGTTCCCTTTAAGCAACCGAATGATATGCCACAAGCACATGCATGGTATACGTCATCCCGCCAAAGATATTCTTTATGGCAAGCCGAAGTGAGATTAATTTTGAATATTAATCTAGAAGTATCCCCTCGAAGTATCTGAATTAATAAATATACGCTCGCATTTTTTAGGTAGCACCTATCCATATTATGTAAGGATTATGCATAGATTTCGTCCTCAACTCGAAGAATAAACAAATAATTCGCAAATTTCGATGTCCGGAGAGTTTCCGTTTTGACTATAGTGGCCCGTAGTTATAACGCGTTGAGGGTACGGTCTTTTCCCGGCAGGAATAGCGTGAAATCTGGGGCGCCAAGCTGATGCCTGCCACCAGTGGCTCGCAGTTACAACGCGTTGAGGGTACAGGGGTTTTCACGGCAAGTTGAAATCGGTGTATTCATATGATTCGTTGATTTAAATATGACGCTAATTTCTAAGGCCATATCGTGTATGGAACGAGGCAGGCTGGAGCCATGTCTCTGGGGAACCCCTAATCACAGGATCTTGCCACCTGTTACGTTCCGAAAACAACGTCGTTATCTACGTCGTTATTTACGCCACTGGTTGTTATGACGTAGCCAAAATGACGTCCACTTGGTTACGTCATAGCAACAAGTGGTGTAAATAACGACGGCATTTTCGGAATGATAATAAATGGAGAGGTTGGTTGGTTGGTTGTATATTTAGGACGCTTTAACCACTTTTGGTTACATCTCGTCAATAGGGCTGTACAGATCTGGCGGGTTCTATTTCCGGTTTAGGTCTTTTGGGGACCAACAAAAAAACACGTGCTCTTAGAACGAGTGCGCATCACGCTGGTGCCTTGCTGCAACCGCGTGACTCGCACTCATTGTAGTCAACGTTTTAGTGTTGGGAACCGGCCGGCTGCGCGGTTTGTGCGTGAAGAATCGAATGGGTATGAAACTATTTTTTGTTTGCTTTGGCCCAGGCATGGCTAACTATAAAATCATAATATAATTAAAGATAAGACATTTATCGCTCCATAATGCATGTGGTCCGTTCGATGAGACTGTTGGAAGCGTTGTATTTTGGGCCAAATCATCGATGTTTACAGTTCTACGACAAACGGAGCACCATTGTCCTCACCTGCTCAGTCCATATAAGGAGCGTTGTTACGTAGCCATAGATACCGCGCGCAGACATGTTAGTCATGATGATTATTACGTCATACGTAGCACATTAGATCCCCTGACACTGACAGTCACACATGAGAGAACCGCATTCTGGTTTATCAACTGCTTAAAGTTGCATGTCGAGTTCTTTTCCGCCAAAACTAAGCCTAGGCGAAATTTATATCAAAATTTGCAGAAAACTCGATTGTTCCATTCCATAAATCCAGAAACCGGATAAACCTCGCCGTTTCGGCTCTGGTGTGGCCAACGTGTCTATCCCGCGACACCACAGCACTCTGTCGCGGCACTGCTACTTATAACAAAGCATCACGAAGCACACAAACTGATGACGTTTACCACTGAAATGAAAATTTGTGGTAAATTGATATCACGGGCAAGGCTAAGCGACACTATTTGGCAGTCTGGCATGGGTGGAGTATACGCAAAACCGATCTTGAATGATTCAAGGACTGATTTTTATTTGTATTTTGACCTCTTCAGTTTTGGCGGGAAAGAGCTCGACATGCAACTTTAACCGCTCATACATTACATAAATCTACTCGGATGGTTATAATTCGAATATGCACATAACTTATAGTAGTTATTTGTGCTTCCAAGGACAGTTTTAGCCGATCTTGTGTGTGAGGCGAGTGAAGGCAAACAACCGGAAGGTAGGCAGCACATACAGGCCGTTGATGCTAGGCATTGACGTAGAGCATAGGTATCCCTGTCTCGTGGGGTCTCGATAAGATCCCGAAGTGACTGTACAGCCCTATGAGAGAAAGAAGGGACAGTGGACCCATGCCCCCTGGGCGTAACCCCCTATTTGTTTGCGAAGAAGGGCATGGGATCAATAATTGGAGAGATAGCCATGGCAAATAATGGAAAAACAGATTGATAGAGTGGAATGGAAAGCAAACGAGATAGGAGGAGAAAGCGAGAGGGAAACAAGATTCATTGGGGAAATATCTGTTGTCGAGGGGATCTATTATTATGGTTGAGGGTTTTTTCTTCGTGTGCAAGCCAACGAAAAAGGACAATCAGAAGTTCAGTATGAAAGCACGTGGGTTTGTGTATCTCTATGGAACCCGATTCTCCACGCGAGAATCACCTTCGAACAGGACACGGATGACGGTTGACCAGAAATAAATGTCAAGCCACATGAAGAAGAAACTAAATACATGGCGGGATGATGAACCAGGGGCGGATCTAGGGGGGGGGGGGTAGGGGGTTGCAACCCTCACTCTACACTTTACACTCTAAAAGTCGGGTTCTCCGACGAAATACATAGGGAAGTGGGATCCAAGGGGGGGGGGGGGTGTTCCTCCAGCAGAGATCACCCCCCCCCGAGAGCACCCCCCCTTTGCAAATTCCTTGATCCGCCCCTGTGAATGGCGTTAACAACTGGTTCGAGATGCAGGCTCGATTGACCAGCCAAGTCAAACTGAACCGCTAACTATTCCGACTGCAGGCCGCAGCGTCCCCAGCAAAACATAGGCAGGCTGAGCTGCAGATACACAGGTGGGTTCGAACCCTGGGACCTGCATATGGGGCAACGTTTCATCCAAAATGATTTCATTATCCCGAAAGTTTCCTTGACCGAATGTAGATGCCGACGAGATCGTCCAGCCAAACTGATCAGCTGTTTCTTCCGACTGTAGGCTGCCGTGTCCCCGGAGTGGCTGATCACTGGGAGCTGCGAGAGATCCTGAAAGAGAAGCTGACAACGTACGCGGAGATCCCTGCAGAGCGGTGGAGTCGGGAGGAGTGGTACAGCGGGGAGGGAGCCGCTAAGCTGGGATACACCAACTCCCATCACGCCGGATTCTTGCCCGACATCTTCGAGTTTGACTACACGTTCTTCAGGACTTCTCCCAAAGAGGCTGCCGGCATGGACGCCCAGCAAATGCAGGTGCGAAATTCACTTCCGGTGTCCCGGAAATGATGTATTCTGAATGAGGATGTGATCCATAAGCTCATGGATTAATCTATGGGGAAACCTTTGCCCTCGTGGCTAAAATTTTCAGTTCAGGGATACATAAATTCTATGGTCGCAGACATTGAGCCGAAAAGCCCAGTTTGCCCAAGAATATGATCACACAACCCAGCAACTATTCACGCCGTAATATGTCTATATATCATTTAGGGTACAAAGTGACGTAAATGCGGCTTGCGTCCTCTCTCAATGTTGTTTCCTTCCTCTGCCAATGCGGTTTCCTACCTCTCTCAATGATTTTAGCCTTGTCGGCGGGAATGCGGTTCTTTCTGGGTCCCGATATGACATTCATTCATTTATGAAGACCAGAACACGAAAGACATTAATGTTGTTGAAAATGCGTTTCCTTCCCAGCTTAGAAAGACAGGACATCGTCGTAACCTCAAGGGGGGTGGAGGGGGGGGGGGGGTCGGAGAACCCGACTTGAACAGTGTGTGTTCAGTTTCCCAAAGGGGAGGGGCGGCCCCCCCCCATACCCCCCCTCCTAGATCCCCCCCCGGCCTGTCTGTTTGTAATTGTTTTCCTCAAAATGCCTTCTGTTCTGTCCTTCATTGTTTCGTTTCGCCGTTTTAACTTAATTCCCCCTTCTTCAAGGTAATTTCCCCTACTTTAAGTTAATTCCTCCTACTTTAAGTTAATTCCCCTTACTTTAAGTTAATTCCCCCTACTTTAAGTTAATTCCCCCAATTTTAAGTTAATTCCCCCACTACTTTAAGTTAATTCCCCCAATTTTAAGTTAATTCACTCTACTTCAAGTGAATTCGCCCTGGTTTAAGTTAGTTCCCCGTACCCCGCGCAGGTGATGGAGGTGACGCAGGAGGCGCTGCACGACGCCGGCATGACCGAGAAGGGTCTGCCCATCAACACAGCGGCCTACATCAGCATGAAGATGGGCGAAGGCATCATCATGAACTGCGACAGCCGCACGGCCGCCAATCCATACGTGTTGACGGGCGGCTCGCACACCACCACCCCGAACAGGGTAAGCTTCTTCTACGACCTGCGGGGCGCCAGCATGGGGGTGGAGGGGTCCTGCTCCTCGGCCATGCACAGCGCCCACTTCGGGGCGTGGTCGCTGTGGAATAAAGAATGCGACGCCGCCATCGTTGGGGGCGTCAACTACATCCTGTCGCCGCATTACCACATGCAGTACTGCGAGCACGAGATGCTCTCCAAGAAGGGAGTCTGTAACCCTTTCGACGCCACCGCCGACGGGAGAATCCGATCCGAGGCCTGTTGCATTCTCATCCTAAAACCCCTGGCGGACGCGCTGCGCAATAAAGACCACGTGCATTGCGTCATCCGGGCTTCCGCTGTCGGGTACCACGCCAAGAGCCTCGGCATGGGCGAATACGACGAGTCCTCCATCGTCAAGGTCATGAGCGACATGACGGAACGCTTCGGAATCCCGGCGGAGAAAGTCGACTTCATGGAGGCCAACGCGTCCGGCATCGCCGAAATAGACCGGATGGAGGCTGAAGCCCTGGGAAAGGTGTTCGGAGGCGAAGGTCGGAAAGCGCCGCTGAAGCTCGGATCGTACAAAGCCAACGTGGGACATACGGAGATCGCTTCCGGAATCACGCAAATGATCAAGGCGGCGCTGATGTGCGAGTACCGAGAATTCTACGGGCAGCCGCATTTCGCGAATCTGGATCCCGCGATCAGAGGCGAGGAGCTGCAGCTCGAGGTGCAGAGAGAGCTGGAGAAGTTCACCGAGGACAGAAACATGTTGGTAGGGATCAATTGTTTCTCCTTTTCGGGGCAAATCGTGCACATGTTGATGGAAGAATTCAAAACGCAGGAACGAGTTGTGCCGCCTGAGACATCCGCCGGGTGGCGCTTCGGAGCGGAAGACATGGCCGGAAGGGTGTTGGCCGTGCCGCTGTCGGCCAAGGGCAAGGCCGCCTTGAAGGCCACCGCCAGAGTCTGGATCGAGTACGACAATCCGGACGAGGACGCCCAGGTGGTGGTATCCTGGTTGGCTACCCGTCGGGATCACTATGCCAATAGAATTACCGTCCTGGCCAATTCCTCCGAGGACTTCCGCGCCAAGCTGCAAGACTTCGTCGACGACAAGAGTAATGATGACGTCATAGAAGGCGCCGCGCCGGTCAGCTTCACCAAGCCCAAGATTTGTTTCGTCTTTCCGGGTCAAGGTCAGCAGTGGTGGGACATGGGCCGCCAGCTATTCGCCACGGAGCCTGTCTACAGAGACACTGTGCAGCTGTGCGACGGGATCTGGCAGAGAGAGGCCGGCTATTCCTTCCTGGACCGAGACCGGATCTTCGTGGCAGACAAGGGGGACAAGCCTGCTAGCACCATCGACGACTTCACAGTGACCCTACCCTCGGTGGTTGTGCACGAGCTGGCCCTCGCCACGTTGATGATGGAGTGGGGCGTTCAGCCGGATCTCGTGGTCGGACACAGCCTGGGAGAAATGGCGGCGGCGTATTTCAACGGCGGTCTGACCTTGGACGAGGCCGTGACCTTCCTGTGTCACCGCGCGATGGCGCTGTCCAAGGTCGTGGGCAACGGGACGATGGCGGCCGTAAGGTTCACCCCGGAGCAAGCCGACGAGTTCGTGAAGGACTACGATGACATCTTCGTGGGCTGCTACAACTCCACCGAGAGCGTGACGCTGTCCGGCAAGACGGAAACCCTGCAGCGACTGGCCAAGGAGATGCCCACCAAGGTCAAGATAATCCGGGTCACCTTAGCCAACCACACCATTTTCCTGCGCCCGGCCAAGGACGACTTCATGCGGCGCACCGAAGGAAAATACGAAACCAAAATCGGTGGCGGACCCCAACTCTACTCGGCCGTCACGGGCGACGTCTACAGCGGACCGTTCGATTCCGACTTCTGGTGGACGAGTATTGAAAAGCCTGTGTACTTCACGCAGGCTTGCCAGGCTATCTTCCGAGATTGCGGAAATGACGTCGTCTTCCTTGAAATCGCGTCCTCGGCCACGCTGCTGTCTCTCATCCGCCAAACGGCCAAGGCGATGTCTGTGACCCCCACGGGGTTCCTGCCCTTTGGACTCCGCGGCCGGGACGACAGGAAGGCCGTCCTGAAGGGGTTGTCCCAGATGCATCTGATGGGCTTCGAGCTGGACTGGACCGCCCTGACCCGGGACTGCGCCAAGTACGTCCGCCTGCCCAGGTACCCCTTCCAGAGGACCTACTACCGGCTGCAGTCCGAGCTGATGCGACAGCGCCGCCTGGGGATCGATGACAAGTCCTACGTCGGTGTCCATGGAGAATGCAACGTCACCATTCACCCCTTCCTCGGCGACTACGAAGTGCGCGACCAACTGGTGCTTCCCTCATCGGCCGCTGTAGAATTCCTCGTCGAGCTGATTTCCGGCGGCGCCGAGCAGCCACCGACCATCACGGACATCGAGATCCCCTTCCACCCGGAAATCGGTCGCCTTGACAGCCTGCAAAATTACAAGAGCCTCTGGCTGGAGCCGCACAGGAATGGCCGGAAAGTGATTCTGAAGACCAAACCCCACTGGGCGAGCACCTACCAAACCGGCGTAACCTGCTCCCAAGGGAGCATGGAGGAACCAGATTCTGGATTGCCCACAAGTCTAGATACAGCGTCCCTGAAATCCCGATGTTCCTTGGTACTCGAGAGGTCCGAAATTTACGACGCGTTCCGAGAAGGCGGACTGAAGTACGGACCAGAGTTCCGGATCATCGAGGAGATCCACATAGGCGAGGCAGAAGCCCTGGGGATCCTGACCACCCATAGCAACAAGCACGAGACGATCCAGACGGTGACCTTGGACGCAGCGTTCCAGGTCGCTCACATGGCCTTCGTTCAGTCCTTGTCCTCCGTCTTCTTCGTCCGAAGTATCCAGAGACTGCAGATGAACATCCCGCGCATGCGCCGCAATGAGAAGATCCAGGTGTACGCCCGACTCACCAACTGGAACACGGTGGATTTCTGCAGCGACATCTACGTCCTGGATTGTTCCGGAAACGTCCTCGTCGCCATCTTGGGGTGCCAATTTGAGACGTACAAGCCGCCCGGAGGTGACGTCACATCCCCGATCTCTTGTTGCTATACCACAGAACACGTGAAGTTTGCCGGGTCAACGGACGGAGACGCCCAAGCGTTGCTCGCCATAGTCCGAGGAAGAGATGACTCAGCACTTTCCACTGCCATCCGGGATGAAATGGCGCATGCAAATGCCTTAGTCTTGTCCCTGAAGGAGTTCATCTCGATGCCAGGGGATCGTTCGGCAACCATCGGCGTCGTCTACTTGTGGAATCCCAAGAACGCCATCTATCGGCACTCGAGGGGGAACCTGCACCTGGACGGAAGCAGCATTGACTTCAGTGACGTCACCGATGTCCTGGAGGCCTGTGAAGACCTGGCGGGCGACGGGATTGGCGTGAAGCTGTCCGTAGTGTTATGCGATCAACACCAGGAGGAGCCAGCGGTGGCGGCCTACTTGCGCTCAGTGGCCAACGCCACCTCGCGATACAGCGTGAATCTCATCCACGTGACGAGAGGAAAGGTCAAGGACCGCGCCCGTGACGTCATCACGGCTCTCCTGGAGGCTTCCGGTTGCGCCGAAGTCGTGGTGAAGAATGGAGAACTCTACCGCCCGACCATCAGACGACTCGGTGGACTGAAGTACGAAGGCTCCAACCAATGGGAAATGCGGACCGGACCAGGTGGCAAATCTACCTTCACGATCGCCGAAAAGGCACATTTGGAAGCCGAAGAAGTTCGCGTGAAGGTTCAGGCCTTTGCCGAAATAGAAGCCACAGTTCAGTGCTCTGGAACGGTTGAAGAGATTGGCCGGAACGTGAAAACTTGCAACGTCGGTGATGACGTCATCGTGACGGCTGAAGGGAAGGTATCTCGGAGCGTAATTTGCCCAGCCGCTGACGTGATTCCCAAGCCAAAGGCCTTGGGATGGACAACCGCGGCGAGCCTCGGTATCACCCAAGGGGTCGCTCATTACGTGGTCGAAGTGATCTCGCGACTCAGGAGTGACCAGACCCTCTATGTGGCGCACCCTCTCACCGCATTCGGGAGGGCCTGTCTAGCGCTAGCCCTCGCCAAGAAGTGCAAGGTTATCTGCCCGACGGGGAAGATCCAGTTCCCGGATGTGAAAATGGTCGACCCAAGCGGTGTGACCTTGAGGGATGACCTCGCGAATGCTCTGGAAGGAGACGCTATTGACGTCATCATCACCCAGGAGAGAGCCGTACCCGATGACGCCATCAGCTTCGCTTCGGCCGACTGCGCGCTGTATCTGGTCTGCTTCAAATCGGCGGAAGACGTCAAGTTCTCGATGGAGAATAACGTGTCCGTGACGGTCGTCAGCGTTCCGGATCTGATCCAGAGACGGCCCTCCTTGTACAGGTCAAGCACCCAAGCAGCGGTCAACGACGCGAAGGCCGGGCGACTTGGCGCCGGAAGCGAGCATGATTATGACGTCATTCTGGGGCAACCGAAGAAGAAGCGAGCACGTGGTCTTAATGTGTGTTCGATCCCGGACGACTTCCGCCCGGTGGTGGAGGGGTGCCCCCCGCTGCGGCTAGACCCCGAGGCGACGTACCTGGTGCTGGGGGGGTACGGTGGGGTGGGTCAAGAGGTGGCCAAGTGGCTGGCGGCCAAGGGGGCCCGCCACCTGGCCCTGGTGTCCCGGCGGGGCCGCACCACCGTCTACCAGAGGTTCACCTCCCAGCGCCTGGTCTCGCACGGCGTGACTATCCGCGAGATGAGGATCGACCTCACCCAGGAATCTGAGGTGGTTCGCCTCTTGGATCAGCTCGGCCGACGGCAGGGCTTCCCGCCGCTGCGGGGCATCTTCCACGCCGCCTGCCCCATGACGAGCGCCTCCGCGTCCAGCTCACCGGAAACCCTGGAGCGCCTAACTCGTACCCAGGCCAACTCGGCTCGCCTGCTGCACCAGGAAGTCGCCCGGAGGGGATTCCGCCTCGACCATTTCGTCCTGTTGTCCTGTTCGGCCCAGCTATTCGGCCAACCGGGACTGGCTAGTCTCGCGGCGTCTGGAGCCGCCCTGGATGCCCTGGCCAGAGAGAGGAGGGACGCCGGACTGCCAGCTCTCTCCCTCCAGCTGGGTCTCGTCCAGGGAGCCGGATACTTCGATTGCGTCCCTGGCGCCGCCGCCATGCTATCCGGGATGCGTCCGCTGCCGATCCAGACCTACCTGGATGCACTGGAAAGACTGATGACGGCCACCGAGGCGCCCCCTGTAGTCAGCGTCGTGAACCAGGTAGGTAAACTTTTGAAAAACAAACTATGCCAAAGACAATATTTCTGATTGACACAAACATGAGCATGTGTAGCTTTAAATAACAGGTGAATTGAAAAAAAGAAGTAATTTCGTATATCGTACTTCGAAGTACAAAGGTTGAAGGACACGTTTTATCGCCTGTCTTTGGTCGACTGAACCGTTTTTGTTAAATTAGAATTGTTGTCGTATAAGCAAGACACTTATATGAAAGCGGAAGCGGAAACACGTTTTTCTCTGTCAGGTGTAAGTAAATGTTATGTGTTTTTGCTTTACAGGATTGGGCAGAAGCAGCCAAGCAATGTCCGAGGACGGAGGATAGCTTCCGCCACTTCGTGACCGGAAGAGAAACTGGTGAGTTGTAAAATATCATAATGTGGCCCAATCTGCCCGCAATAATTCATGAAACCAGTATCATGGTTTGCATGATATGCTTGTCTCACTTATGCTCGCTGCGAGCACCAATTGACCTAACAATGAATATCGCAACTTATTAAAAGTATATTTATTATTTCTGTCACCGATAACAGAGGCGGATCCAAAACATCTGGATAGAAAAGGGCCGGTTGGATCCAGATACGCTGGATAGGGGGGAGCCGGGTTTTTTTTTATATGTTAAATGGTATAAACTTCGGCCCTAAAAAGGGGGTGGGGGGGGGGTATGCAAATACTTAAAGACCGATCAATCCAGCTAGGAGCCACTTCGCAAGTTATGTGATATTTTACTGTGTTGCGTATAGTCAAATAACTTCATGGGAAATGTTGTCACACAGATGAACAGAAGAAGACAGACGCCGTCAAGGACACCATTCTGCAGCGGCTTACCGATGACCTCTTCTGGTCACGTGACGAGATTGATCCGGAAGTGGCGCTGCGAGATCTCGGCTACGAGATCTACCTGATACGTGGTCTCATCGCGTGGTGTCAACGAAAGTTCAACGTGACTGTAACAGTTGATGAAATCGAGCAAGGCCTAACGAGTAAAGAGCTAACGGGGAGAATTCTTTCCACTTTATAATCTCAAATTATAATTCATATATGTGAGATATATATATATATATGGAATTATTAGTGGTGGCCCGCTCGCGACATTTTTTGCTAATCTATAATATTATTATGATTTGGGGTGTGGTATTACGACAATATTTATCGCGTTCAAAACTTTATGAAATGTTGCTGTGAACTGTTGCCATAAAGTCTAAACGAATTGATATTTCTCCGTATTATTGTTATCGCGTTGAGTCGATGGGATTCCGAGATGTTGAATGTGAAACATCTATATTGTTTTAAGGCATTATGTATACGCACATCACAAATTAACGTAATATAACGGAATTCAATGGAATAGGTGGGCCCCAAGAAAATTAAGTAGTTAAAAACACAAGAATAAAATATTATTACAGACGTTTGAAGTTATATTACTTGAATGTATCCTATGAGTTGCGATATAATTGACATCGGTGTAAGCGTGAGTTCCGATGTACGGCTGCAGCTAGAGAACCCGGTTCGAAATATAATTTGTACACGTCATCGCATTCTGCACAAAGACCATTTTGCGATTTAATCGATTGCAACACATATTATTGCACATTTGATCAACACATTTATTAAATTTATTATATTGCGATGACACATATATAATTATATAGTGATGAACCCGCAAAATTGAATTTGTATAATAATATCTCGCTGATCTCTTCCGTAATCAGAATTTGTCCGTTTTGCTTTATATCGGTAAGTTATAACATCACATTGGACAGCATTTTACAAAATATATATGTGTCAGTGAACTGATCGGTAGGGACGCAGGGTCGATATTGAACGCCAAACTCTGCGCAGACGACCTCGCCGTTTCCTTTCTGGCGCATGCGCAAAGGAAACATGCCTGGGAGCGGTGTGTCCTCCTATCGCGGCGTCTGTCTGTGCCTTCCTTGCACCAGTCGTCTTGAGTATCCCGTGACCTCTAGGCGCCTTGGTGACTCGTGTCTCTTCTTCTTGACTGTTGAGAGCGGGTTGACTTGTTGGGCAGGGCCACCATGATTGGCGCTGGGTCTGTCCACGGATAGCGGCGTCTGCCCGCAACGTGCCCACTGCCTTAATCCACTTCTCCTTTCCGTGGACAGCCAAGCGACGGCAGCAGGCAGGGTAAAGCCAGTCGGCCTCGTCCCTCATACGGGCTGGCAATACCACAACTGGATAAATGGTGCAACAAAGGCAATGCACAACCGAGATTAATCAACGATCGAACAAATATGCTTCAAATACGTTGACAAAACGAAAAATGATAAACATCATGCACCCTTTTTATGAAGATATGAAATTCGTACCTTCAATATATAAATGCATGTGATCTAATAATTAGAATATATGTACTCTCAGAATAACGGACACAAAGGACAAATACGTCTGAATTTGTTTACAATCGACCATCTTGGATTTTGCATGTCTAATTGTCTTAAAATATACTAATTATTGAATATATTGAATACATTTTTTTGTTGGTTTTACTTGGTTTAATACGCACCAAAGTCCTTAACAAAAGCGAAATGCATGACGTCATCTTTCATTGTCCGAATCTCCCTGTAAGGCGGCCGGTTGTCATGGCTACTCCACGCCCGTTTGTCCACGTGAGTAATGACGCCATCATGACGTTGGATAGCGACCCCAAAGCGCACCCTGTCGACGCTCGAAGGAACTAAGACGGCTGTGTTGTAATGGCGGTAGTCATGGTTACGCCGGAGTGGCAGCTTGGTACCTGACAACAGCACGAGGAATAATTTGCCGAAGGAAAAACAAAAATATCTTGTTTATTATTATAAATATATTGCAAGCATTGATTTAAAATGGCATTTTTTTGGAAAGAAATTGCAATCTAATCGTTGTATAACGCGTATTTTCGTTGCTCCTAGATTTACAATCAGCCTGTATATTAAAAGGTTACGAGCTCGTCAGATGCATGGTCTTAATCGGACATTAACAGATAGATACCTTGAGAGAAAATATTTTCAATTAGGGCCTTCTTTGAGAAATATTGATGGTTATGTTTGAAACATCATATATAACCAATTTCCGGGTCGTATTTTCCTTTGGTTCGAGCCCGAAGTGATCATAATATCTTGACAGAAAATAAGAAGAGAACAATAGGTAATATGAAACCACCATTTGGTATTAATAATTTGTCTCCGATGGCGTCTCGCAGATTTGTCAGAACGAGGCTGCGAGGACTGCAGGTGTTCTCCACAAGGAGGACCGTTTCCGTCGTGACCTTCACACCAAGGTCAATAACCTTTCCGAACAGAGGGATATCTACGTAAGAGTAAGAAGCAGACGATATATATATCATCAAACAGACATTTAGGTTCTAAAGGAAGAGGAATAGTTTGGGTATTAAATGTTTTAATGGCTCGATACGCTTAAATGTATGGCTGTTAGAAAAAAAACGCATTAAACAAGTTTAATGCGTGAATTATAAATGTATGTATTAAAAACTTACATGTATGCATGAATATTTGCATATGTATGTATCATATAGACATATATATATATAACATCTACATAAGATACACATAATTTTTTCATGGGTCATAGCTATTTCAATAGATATGGGGTTATTACAACGCAACTTGATTGTTGCTTGTCCATTTAAGGCTTTTTAATGTTATATCGGGGTTTGTCTATGGTAAAAACTACACAGTACATAGTACATATATGCAATGACATTGACGATGAATTGAATTGCATGCATGCTTTTCGTTGAGTAGGCATGCATTGAAAGAATAAAGGGCTCGCGGAATTTCGCAGAATAAACGGAAGACTTACCAATAGTTTTAAGATCAGACCGACGTTTTGAACAGAGTACGACTTGAGCCGTTTGGGTGATGGGGAGAACACCAAAGGTGAGAGCTCCACCTATGTGACCTTTAGGTCCTTCCGTGACCACCTGAAACGCTGTTCTCGTTTTTCCGTCCTTATCGACTGCCACCACGGATACACCTGAAATTACAATGCAGACATAGACCGACTAGATTAAAGCCATATGTTATGTAATTCATATTACCAAACTCTTCTCCGTGTCAAATAAGTATATTCTGTCTTGAATGTAAATCCTGAAAGCCTCTGGGCTATCCGGAGAGAAGCAAATTGGTTCACCGGAGCGGAAGTTGGTGGCCGGCCCTATATCCCTGTTCGCTGTTCGGTATTTTGTGTGATGTCGACTGCGGCTCGCTGGGACGCCTCGGCACAATAAACTAGTCTGCGCAGTTTTATGTTGAAATTGTTGTTTTACAGACTGAACGAGATATAAAACATATATGCATCATGATTTTGAGATAGTTTTAGTTACAGGATCTCGCCACTTGTTATGTTCCGAAAATGACGTCGTTATTTACGCCACTGGTTGTTATAACGTAACCAAGATGACGTCACTTTGGGAGCGCGCTATGATAAACAAAAAAATAAATAGCATCACTGCGACCTCACCATGTAGGTCTGAGATGGGGTTGTTACCTCACCATGTGGGTCTGAGATCTGGATATTACCTCACCATGTAGGTGTGAAATAGGGTTGTTACCTCATCATGTGGGTCTGAGATAGGGATATTACCTCACCATGTATGTGTGGGATAGGGTTGTTACCTCACCATGTGGGTCTGAGATAGGGATATTACCTCACCATGTAGGTGTGAAATAGGGTTGTTACCTCACCATGTGGGTCTGAGATAGGGATATTACCTCACCATGTAGGTGTGAAATAGGGTTGTTTCCTCACCATGTGGGTCTGAGATAGGGATATTACCTCACCATGTAGGTGTGGGATAGGGTTGTTACCTCACCATGTGGGTCTGAGATAGGGATATTACCTTACCATGTAGGTGTGAAATAGGGTTGTTACCTCACCATGTGGGTCTGAGATAGGGATATTACCTCACCATGTAGGTGTGAAATAGGGTTGTTACCTCACCATGTGGGTCTGAGAAAGGGATATTACCTCACCATGTAGGTGTGAAATAGGGTTGTTACCTCACCATGTGGGTCTGAGATAGGGATATTACCTCACCATGTAGGTGTGAAATAGGGTTGTTACCTCACCATGTGGGTCTGAGATAGGGATATTAGCTCACCATGTAGGTGTGGGATAGGGTTGTTACCTCACCATGTGGGTCTGAGATAGGGATATTACCTCACCATGTAGGTGTGAAATAGGGATATTACCTCACCATGTAGGTGTGAAATAGGGTTGTTACCTCACCATGTGGGTCTGAGATAGGGATATTACCTCACCATGTAGGTGTGAAATAGGGTTGTTACCTCACCATGTGGGTCTGAGATAGGGATATTACCTCACCATGTAGGTGTGAAATAGGGTTGTTACCTTACCATGCGGGTCTGAGATAGGGATATTACCTCACCATGTAGGTCTGGGATAGGGTTGTTACCTCATCATGTAGGTCTGGGATGGGGTTGTTACCTCACCATGTAGGTCTAGGATGGGTTGTTACCTCACCATATAGGTCTGGGATAGGTCTGTTACCTCACCATGTAGGTCTGAATTGGGGTTGTCACCTTACTATGTGGGTCTGGGATGGGGTTGTTACCTCACCATGAAGGTCTGAGGTAGGTCTGTCACCTCATCATGTAGGTCTGAGATAGGTTGTTACCTCACCATGTAGGTCTGAGATAGGTCTGTCACCTAACTATGTATGTCTGGGATGGGTTGATACCTCACCATGTAGGTCTGGGATGGGTTGTTACCTCACCATATAAGTCTGGGATGGGGTTGTTACCTCACCATGTAGGTCTGGGATAGGTCTGTCACCTCACCATGTAGGTCTGAGATAGGGTTGTCACCTCACTATGTGGGTCTGGGATGGGGTTGTTACCTCACCATGTAGGTCTGAGATAGGTCTGTCACCTCACTATGTGGGTCTGGGATGGGGTTGGTACCTCATCATATAGGTCTGGGATGGGGTTGCTAACTCACCATGTAGATCTGGGATAGGGTTGCTATCTTACCATGTTGGTCTGGGATGGGGTTGTGACCTCACCATGTAGATCTGGGATTGGGTTGGTAGCTCACCATGTAGGTCTGGGATGGGTTCTTACCCCCCTATCTAGGTCTGGGATGGGGTTGTTTCCTTACCATGTAGGTCTGGGATGGGTCTGTCACCACACAATGTCGGTCTTGGATTAAGTTGTTACCGCACTTTGTAAGTCTCAAATAGGTCTGCTGTTTCACCTTGTAGGTCTGGCATGGATATGTTACCTCACCTTGTGTTTATGAGATACGTCTGTGAGATAGGAACTCACCTTGTAGGTCTGGCATGGATATGTTACCTCACCTTGTGTTTATGAGATACGTCTGTGAGATAGGAACTCACCTTGTAGGTCTGGCATGGATATGCTACGTTACCTTGTAGTTATGAGGTAGGTCTGGGAGATAGGACCTCACCATGTAGGGCTAGGATACGTCTGGTGTCTCACCATGTAGGTCTGGCAGGGATATGTTACCTCACCCTGTGTTTATAAAATATGTCTGTGACATAGGACCTCACCTTGTAGGTCCGGGATGCGCGTGGCCCAGCGAGTCTTGTGCCAGTCACGTGACGTGACGAGACCTACGCGGCCGGCCGGCTCCACGTCACTTCCGGTCACATAGAGCATCACCCTGGGGAAGTCGCTGCCTCCTGTCGTGAGGCGTGTACAGAAAGAAGGGAAAGTCACGTCAAATATCATTTATTCAAACCAAGTCCTGCATACATCAAGTAAAAAAAAAAATATTTAAAAAAGGAAAAAAGTACACACTTGGTTTGGAAAACTAAAACCCTAGCTGAGTTGCTGGCGTTGGAGCCACCCAAATATTATATAGAAGAAAGTCGCTATGCGGCATATAACCTTAGAAAACAATAAACAATGGCGCTAACACGTTACCCGCATGCTAAAAGGCCCCCAAATAACCCGGCAGCGATGTACACATTTTAATGACGTAGTATATATCTGAAAGCCACACCTTTCCACACGAGATTCACTATTCTGGTCAAAACGTGGCCCTGTTGTTTGATGCTTACTACATAGGTGTTTGATACACTTAGAACCTAAATGAATCCTCTAAATTTAACAATTTACCAGGGAAAATATTGCGGTATGAGCAACTTTAATATGCAATAAGTAGTCACGATGGGCTTTATTAATAGATTGCCGATCCAGCGGTTCCCCATAGTTTCAGAATGAAGCTGGTATACGGCGGATATAATATGGCGTCAATGAAACAATTTTTTTACTTAATTTTCGAGCGAACTGATCTGTAAGTAATCGGGCAACATGATCATGTATTACAGCTGCTCACACACTTTTAAATGCACTAGATACAACCGCAGTATAAGACTTGGCATTCCGAGCCAGGCAATAGCAGGAATCTTCCGGAATCCACTAAATCTTACCGCAGTATAGGACTTGGCATTCCGATCCAGACAGCAGCAGGACGCCACTGTTACCCCATGGAAGGCACACCTCATGGCCCCCCAGGGTCAGGGTACACCCCGGGGGGCCCCTCAGATATACAGCCCGCAGCTCTCTCCCTGCATTGACAATCCACCAATATAATAAAAATGATAATAATGAAATAGATGATAATAAAAACGTTGATCCGATACTTATTAACCTTTGTATGACATTCCATGAAAAAGGTGAATATTTGAAATTTATGCGATTTTAATTGGTTACGGAATGGCTAGATAGTAAAGAGTTCTATGCAGAAACCTGTATTATTATTTCCCTAATTTTCTTTTAAACACTTACTGTAAACTTACTCAGTTTGCTTAAACCAAATACAGCTTAGAGAACAAACAATACCGCATTACCGTAGCCGAGTTTTAAAGGTGTTCCATATTGTCGAAACGCCGCCGTCAAGGGAGACAACAACAAATATTCACCCGACATGTGTTGGACGACTGAAATTACAATAAGACAAGACACGATTAGAAATTAAATAGATACGCTAAAGACATGTTTTTGGGTGACGGACGGGAGGAGGTTTGAACTGTGTCGTGAAAGCAACATGCATGACAAATTTTCATAAAAAAAAAACATGTTTTTACGACAATGAAAAATCGGGTTCGGCCTTGGGAATTAGTTCATTTTCTTACTTGTTATCGAAAAGAGTAAACTTCTAGCAGTTGATACTCATGCCAGCTGAATGCGAGATATAAGTGTGAGAGCTATTAGTTCGGTTAATCCGCGTAATTGGCATTGGTAATGTCATTTATTTATTGAAATGATAAATGCGGGGTTACGCAGCGATATATATACATATAGCTGATGACCATATAAAACGTTGCATAAGCTGAAAAACGTGTATACGTGTAAATGTGTGGGCCTGGCTATCCACGCTACACAAAGGAACAACAAAAAACAGTGGAGAAGAGAGGAGGCGGATGTTCGAATAATATTGTCACTGGAGCAGCTCTTAAATAGGCCAAAGACCAATATATACTACTACGCGAGTGCGAACAAACAATGCAAAATCAAATATAAAGCAAAATATAGAAGACCGAAACAAGGTAGGGGCGTAAAGGCTAGATCATTAAATAAACTATAACAAGTAAAACAATCGTCTATTAAGGATAAGATAAAAGATAAATAAAGGTCCATAATTAATGTGTGTCGCTGCCAGCCCAAAACCCGACTACAGAAAAAAGGTGACAGTAAGGGCAGTTTAAACGTTAAAACCAGGGAAAGTTCAATTTAAAAGTAAGAGGCCATTATTAGCTCTTACGAAACCAAATTAAAGTGCTAAAACAGGAATAAATACTTGCGTCAAACTATGTCTCGAAGAACTATATGCGCGACGGAAAGCTTACAACACCCACGCAAGACGTGTACTTAAAGGCCTGCACATATCCATAAAGGCATATCCATGTAGGAATAAAGTAGTAAACTACAGACATTGCATGTTAAACAGAAGAAAAGGGTAATGCATACTCAAAACACGGTTTAGCAGGTCACAGATACCAATCCACATGAGAAGAAATCTTGCAATTCACCAGCATAAATATAATTTTGATACCAACGTTATGTTGCCCTCACCAAAAGCTGTACGACCGCAGGAGAACGTAAAAGCAATAATAGACATTTATAGACTTACCTCCCTAACAGTAACGCTGTATCGGCTTTAACCTGGTCATGTTCATCATGAGATAATGAGACGTAAATGCACAACAAAGCCTTGCGTTGTTGCCACGGTGCAACAGTCTTAGCAACAAAACAAATGGCGTTTGTGACGTCACAATAAGACTTTTCACATGTAAAACATTGGGGCCTTTAGGTTACAGACCATGAAATGTAATGGAATTTTTCTAGGCCTATGCTGTCGGATAATCACTAACCAAGATAATAATTTAATTTAGTAACAGGACATAACGTCGCCATGTTGGTGAACAGGATTCAGTGTAACCTTCCAATAGCGCACAAAAAACCCATGTACTTCGAAATATGCAACGGATAATCGTACAACGGTAAATGTGTCTTTGCCTTGTTAGAACAATATATAGGGGGGGGGGGGGGGGGAGGGGTATTTGCGTTCCTCGCGATTAGGCTTTTTATCTCACCGTGAACTGGGAATGAGGAAAATAATTCTGCGTGAAGTGCGAATGGGGTATTAGGCAATGACCGTGATCAAGGATTTTAATTAATCGTGCACTGGGAATTTTAAGATTAAATAGCCGTGAATCGGGAAATCGTCAATTTAGTATCGTGTATCCGCCCTTCCATTGCATGCGGAGAGTTCTGCTTATTATTCATCGTGAGCTGGGAAATAATAAAATTTATTCTTCGTGTTCTGGGAACACGACCCCCCTTGCCCCCCCCCCCCCCCCGCCCTATATACTCAGGACATCAAAAATCAAATAGTCGCCTTACAGAGCGAATGATCAATATCTTAATATTTTGCATCGAATCATTTGATTGTTACACAAACATGAACATTTTGCACAGAAACTAGCCCTAGCGGATATCAATGCAACATATGTTGAAACTTCGATGAACGAGAAACATAAATTTAAATATAGTTCTGAAACTTTCATTGAAACAATTTGGTAAAACCGAAGGAAAACATTGAGGGCGATATGATTTATGTCCCAACTGGCTTGCTGCAGCTACCTTGATAGTAAAATACCTGGAACGTTGTAATTATCATATGATGATTTATGTGGCAAATATAAATCACAAGCCATTATATTCCCTTGCCATGGTATCTATTATAAGCTTGCCGAAACCCCCGGGACCGAAACCCCTACAACTATGGCTATGATAGGAGAGTCCATGTGTACATGTCGTGCTTTGAGTTATACGAGCGAGTCGACTGAGTCTGTAAATACGCCTAAGAGACAACTAAATCAAGAGTACATAATAGTGTTAGTATGAACATTGTCACACAGACAAAGTCGGGATCAGAGTAGGTGGAATGACAACTAACACGTCAGATTATGAACTCTGCAGACGATTTATATACCAAGATATTTACATGTTCCAAGGGCCAGCTTGGATCCGGTCTGTTCCTTCAGTCAACACGATGAGAGTTCACGCAGGGATGCGGGCCAACACGCAGAAGGACGCGGGCCGCTTCACATCAAACAGCACGCAGAAGGACGCGGGCCAGTAGCCAGCCCGCAGCATACAGCACGCAGCAGGACAAAGCAGACAGCACACAGCTCACAGCAGGACGCGCTGACGGCACACAGCACGCAGCACACAGTACACGGCACGAAGCAGAACACGCTGACAGCACACAGCAAGGAGCAGAACGCGCTGAGAGCACACAACATACAGCACGGGACCGGGACTCGCTGACAGCACACAGCACTGGAGCAGGACGCACTGACAGCACACAGCATACAGCACGCAGCAGGACGCGCTGACAGCACACAGCACTGGAGCAGGACGCACTGACAGCACACAGCATACAGCACGCAGCAGGACGCGCTGGCAGCACACAGCATACAGCACGGAGCAGGATACGCTGACAGCACACAGCATACAGCACGGAGCAGGATACGCTGACAGCACACAGCATACAGCACGGGACCGGGACGCGCTGACAGCACACAGCATACAGCACGGAGCAGGATACGCTGACAGCACACAGCATACAGCACGGGACCAGGACGCGCTGACAGCACACAGCATACAGCACGGAGTAGGACGCGCTGACAGCACACAGCATACAGCACGGAGCAGGACGCGCGGACAGCACACAGCACGGAGTAGGACGCGCTGACAGCACACAGCACACCGCACGGAGCAGGACGCGCTGACAGCACACAGCACGGAGCCGGACGCGCTGACAGCATACAGGACACAGCACGGAGCAGGACGCGCTGACTGCACACAGCACACAGCACGGAGCAGGACGCGCTGACAGCACACAGCACGGAGCAGGATGCGCTGGCAGCACACATCACACAGCACGGAGCAGGACGCGCTGACAGCACACAGCATACAGCACGGGGAAGAACGACGCAGGCTTCGTCTCCGGTCACCACCTGTCTTTCCCTGTCGCGTCTTGTTCTATTTAAACCCCCCGGGCAAAGGAGTGCCAGGTAAACCCGTGTCACTGCCAACTCATTATCGGGGCCCCTCGCCCTCCAAGGTCCGAGAATAGCTCGCTGGGTGAGTTAATCACCC
The DNA here is from genome assembly GCA_964019135.1 of Arenicola marina. Classification (NCBI taxonomy): domain Eukaryota; kingdom Metazoa; phylum Annelida; class Polychaeta; family Arenicolidae; genus Arenicola; species Arenicola marina. The sequence continues at coordinate 1,133,535 of OZ025256.1, forward strand.
CCAAAGCCCAGGAACGGGGGATGGCAAAGCACTGCGGATGTTGGCCCCGTGACAAACATGTTTAGTGTCTCTCAAGTGATTTAAAAAAAATAATAATGAGTTTATTGTGCACTGTAGGCTCACAGCCTCAAAGTACAAATATATGTATATACAAAAAACATCAAGTAAATAAGGTAACATTTTGAAACAGCTTTACCCCTAATTTGTACGCATCGAGGAGAAATAGCACGATGTTATATAGGGTGGGGGTATCTATTGACATCATCAAAAAGGTAAATTCCCAACGCAAGTTCTGCTAGGGTAGGTATTTTTTTCGTGACGCTTGATACAAAGGGCAAAAACAGATTAGGTGTATCTCATCTTCTATAACACTTTCACCATTATTTTTACAATACATACACAGTCTTTCTTCTCTTGGGATTCCTAAATGTCTGCCTTTCTCTATGTTTAGTGGGTGCATGTGTGGAACATCTAAATTGGGCCAGTTTTCGAAGATAGCTTTCCTTGATTTGCTTTGATTTGAGCTTTATTTCCAATCCGTTTGGAGGAGTACAAAAAGCAAGAAACAGTCAGTTAAACATTACAACTGCACAAAGAACAAGAAACAAGAAAACGTTAAACATAACGAACATTAAAACATATAAAGTAGACTATGTGTACTTTTGATTTTAACAAAATACTTTGATAGGCTGGGCTATTGGTATGTTTCTTGGAAATAAGGGCTGAAATGTTGTGCGACTGCAGAGACAATTGGTTCTGTGTCTTCATCATTTAAAGCTCCAAAAGTATAATAGCATGGTATAAAATAGCAAATATATACGGTTCTGGTGTCAAGGTTCTTTTATACTTTCTATATGTGTCAAGTCGGTTATTTTCTTCTAGGCAGTTGAGCCAATTTGTATGTGCTCTGTACATCAATTCACCCTTAGTTGTTTTTAAAAATAGATCCTCATATCCTATTTGCTGATGCGTCCAGGCTTCTTCAAATCCGAGCTCTAACAATATTATTTTCACTTCAGTGGCCCATGTGCGCCTCCCCCTATATTCTAATTCAAATAGCATATTATATGTTTCTCTCGGGAGGGACTGGTCCTCATTCCTGACGAGCTTCATCCAGAACTTTAGCATCTTCATAACACACATTATTTGGACTGGGTACGTTTCAACTTCTCCCATACCAGCCGCATTTGATGTCGATGCAGGTAAATCAAATAATTCAAAGAATTGGATCTTAGGTTCTAACCCACCCATTTGTTATTTACAGATTTAATAAAATTCACAGCCTTTCCAGCTTGTGCGGAGAGGGTTTGCTGAGCCAAGGCCCAGAATAGCTTAAGGGTAAAAACCAGCCCTAGGTACTTATAAGAGGATACAGTCTCTATCCTCTTTCCTTTCAAGAACCATTTTTCATTTCGCTTCTGTATCCCCCCATTCCTGAAAACCATAACCTTTATCTTGTTCAAATTAATTGATAGTCCGAAGCTTTCACAGAACTCGCTAAGGTTATCAATAAGTTTCTGTAATCTACCCACAGTATCAGCTGCTTCAATCATATCGTCTGCAAACAGTAGCAGGCACACATTATCATATATATGGCTTATCTGAATCACAGGGAAATCATTCGATTTGCAACATTCTATGAATTTGTTCAGGCAAAATTTAGAAAGAAAGGGGCTAAGTTGGCACCCCTGTCTGGTTCCTGTATTGCATTCAAACAAATCAGTTAGCCCCTCTGGTGTTATTACACGTGACCTAAGTTAGCCATACATTGATTGCAAGACCTCTAGTATTCTCCCATGGACACCTTCTGTGAGCAGTCTATACCTAATGAACTGATGCGGAATAGAGTTAAATGCTTTCTCTAAGTCAACAAAGATGCAATAGAATCTTCCACTTGCCTTACTAATATAAGTACCATACCTTGTAATACAAACATGTGGTCTATGGTTGATTTTCCTTTTCTAAATCCGGCTTGTTCCTCATACTGCTTATTATTTAAATCTGCCCATGCTACTAGTCTATTGTTAATTGCCTTTGTAAACACCTTGTTAATAGCTGATAAGAGGGATATTCCCCTGTAGTTATTTGGATCGGATCGGTCACCTTTCTTATGAATAGGCACTAAAAGGGCCTCTGTCCATGGTTTCAGAACTCATAATTTGATTGGCAAGGTCAGTAAGTATTGGTACTGAAACAGCACAGCAATTTCTCAAGGCTTCCGTTAGGACACCATCTGGCCCTGGTGATTTCTTACTTGGCAGGCTATGAATTACATGATATATTTCTTCAGTGGTGAAGTCTGAATTCAGTTCTTCAGGCATACCCTCTATACACAAGTGACATTTAGTGCTTACAATTCGTTTACCATCACTTTCGTCTCAGGTGTCATTCTATTTGCTCTGTTTAAGAGGGTTGAAAAATGCCTATTCCACTCTTTTGGAGATATACTACTTTGCTGTGCTGTGACACCAGCACTCTTTTTTTTATCTGCCTGCAAGCCCTCCAACAGCTTTCTGTAGTGGCCATAGCTTGTCTCACTTTCTCTGTTTCTTCATCTTTCCACTGCTGTTTCTTTTTGCTAATACCTAACGCATATTCTCTTCTAGCTCTTATGTAGTTCTGTAAGTCCCCACTGTTTCTAGTTTTTCTATATTTATTTAAGTACATTAGCTTTGTTCTTGTCAGTTCTTTACATTCTGAGTCAAAGAATTTACAGCCATCTTGATATCCTTTTCTCTTGGTATTGTAGCGGGCCTGTGGTGCGCCCTGTTCTTTAATTGGGTTTTTAAAACACAACTCGGCGGCGGTGATAATATTTGACAGACTTTATTTCCCCAGGCGGGTAAACCTGCAACACAGGGATTAGAAAACGAGTTGAAAGCCGGCGTGCTGCCGGCGCCCATCGAGTCAAATAGAAAAGTTCTCTGTGTAACTTATCAAGTTACTATTTAAACCAATTACAGCATATAAGTTACTAGATACATTACGCGGAATATCTACAAATCACATTAGTACATTGCGTTAGTATGAAAATAGCGAGGAATGATAAAATGAAACATACCTGCAACACAGGGATTAGAAAACGAGTTGAAAGCCGGCGTGCTGCCGGCGCCCATCGAGTCAAATAGAAAAGTGACGGGCAACCCACAAATATCCCATGATCCCCTTGGCGTAATGAGAGTGAGCCAATGAAATGCGCGTTGCTAGGATGGTCACGAAAACAAAAAATGAACCAATGGTATGCGATCATTAAACTACAGTACAAATTTACCATCACATAAAATAGATCCCGCCACATCTTCCCCGGCGTTAAATCCATGTCGTCCCTTGACATGGTTAGTAAGCGGAGATTAAAGTTAAAAACATCTGCTCTCGTCCAGCTCTGACAAAACTGGAAAAGAATCAAACAAAGCAAGCTCATGAAAAACAACAGTTACAAGTGTAAAACTTGTCCTACAGTGCCCCCTGACGTAAACCGTGGTAACCACGATTTCGGGGTCTCAACCATAGACGAAACAAGGTAGTCCCCACGCTGTAACCACGCGGGTTGACTTTTTAATCTGGTCGAGCGTCTTAGCGGGGCTACAGTAGCACCTTCGCTATCCACGGCCTCCCCACCACTGTCTACAACATCACATGGGCCATCAGCGGCGTTCTCTCTATCCTCATCACTGGTCACCGAATTGGCGTCAACAGTGGCGGACGAGAGTCGCGACATCTGAGTGGCTCCATCAGAAACGTCATCGGGAGAAACTTCGTGACGCGTTTCTGCATCACTCTCCGATACGTGACGTACGGGAGAATCTGGTTCCCCAGCAGGGTGATCACCCTGTTCCCTGCCGGCACTACGCGGCACTCGATAATAGAGCCGGACATCTACCGATTCTTCCTCACTGCTGGAGGAAGTGTCCGTTGCCACTTCTGCCCGATGGGAACGAGTCTTACGACGAGGAAGTGACTGTTGGTCCTCCCTCTCGTCTTGCATTTGTACACTGCCGATCGGCAGCAACAGATTGCGGTGCAGGGAACGAACCGGGCCGGAGCCATCTACCTTTTGCAGATGGAACACCGGAACATCAGAATTCGGCTGTTCCCTGACAACATAAACCTCGCTCGACCATCGATCCGCCAGCTTATGGGGGCCTTTGAAGGCGGTCTGCTTCACTAGCACCCTATCACCTACTTGAATGGAGGCATTGGTTAACACATTTCTAGTGTCATAGTGGGCCTTCTGGCGTTCCTGTCGTAACCGCACCCGTTCTGAGGCAGCTTTATAGGCAGAAGCCAGACGACTTTCTAGCCGCTTGACGTAAGTCTGATAGGTTACCGTGTCCTCATTGACAATTTCCTTTACCCCAAGTACCAAATCTATGGGGAGCCGCGGCTCTCGCCCGTACATAAGGTAGAACGGTGAGTAGCCTGTTTGCTCGTTTTTGGTGCAGTTATATGCGTGAGCCATCGGCCCTACATATTCCTTCCAGTTCGCCTTGTGAGCGGGGGACAAAGTGCCGAGCATATTCAACAAGCTGCGGTTAAACCGCTCGGCCTGCCCATTGCCCATTGCATGGTAAGGCGTTGTCCGAGATTTGCGTATGTTACACAATTTGCAAAGTTCTTGTATCACTCTCGACTCAAAATTACGACCCTGGTCGCTATGAAGCCGTGCTGGGAACCCGTAGTTTGTCACGAACGTTTTAAATAGAGCCTGGGCCGTTGTTCGTGCTGACTGATCACGCGTGGGTATGGCCACCGCGTAACGGGTAAAGTGGTCAGTAATCACTAACACGTCTTTGATCTTCCCCTTTGATTCTTCGAGGCTGAGAAAATCCATGCAAACCAACTCCAAGGGTTGGGACGACTTAATGGACACCATCGGGGCTACTTGAGCTCTAGCTTTTCGTCGAATACATGGAGCACAGTTTTTAAGATACGATTCTACACTACGGGTCATACCAGGCCAGAAAAACCTAGCCTGCAGCAACTCTAGTGTTCGTTCCCGCCCCACGTGACCGACATCATCATGGACCCCCCGAAGCGCCTCGAGATGAAACTGTGGGGGTAGAACAAGTTGCCACGTATCCCGGCCTTCCAACAACCGTTTCCTGTATAACACACCACGACGAAGACATAAACTATCGACCGTTCGCCGGAGCGCCTGGATCACCCGATTATCGCGCGTAGGTAGTTCACCCTGCTTCAGGTAACCCACGATCGCCGATAGATCGAGATCATCACTTTGGAGCTTAGCCCACTCCGCGGCCGGTCTACTGGTCAGAGTACTTTCATTAAGTGCTGTCAACGCAGAAGGGTTCGTCAGAACTGTTTCAACGTAAGATACCGCTTGCGTCTGGCAAATAGCGGAAGTGACACTTTGAATTATCTTTTCGGGTAGGCGTGATAGCGCGTCTGCATCGCCATTACTTTTGCCCGCCCGATATTTCAGATCAAAGTCGAAATTCGTCAGTTCGGCTAGCCAACGATAACCCGTCGCGTCCAATCGTGCGGACGTCAAGACGTACGTCAACGGATTATTATCCGTAAAAACCGTAAACTGAGCGCCATACAGGTACTCCCGGAATTTGTCAGTTACTGCCCATTTAAGAGCGAGAAATTCCAATTTGTGCGCCCCGTAATTCCGTTCAGATGGCGATAAGCCTCTGCTGGCATATGCAATGACGCGATCGAGACCGCCCTGTTCTTGATATAGGACCGCCCCAAGACCTTGACCGCTAGCATCGATATGCAATTTGAACGGTGAGCGATAATCAGCGAAGCCTAATACAGGCGCTGAAGTGAGAATACGCACGAGTTCGGTAAATGCGGTCTGTTGCTCTACGGCCCACGCCAGTTTGCTATTAGCTTTTGGCTGGCCACGGAGCAAGTCATACAATGGTCTAGAGACCTTTGCATATCCCTTGACAAAACGGCGATAGTAGCCGGTAAAACCAAGGAACTGTCTCAGTTCTTTGATGTCAGTCGGCACAGACCAGTCTTTGACCAACGCGATTTTGTCCGGGTCGGTATGGACACCGTCGGCGGACACGATATGACCTAAACATTTGATAGACTTCTGGAGAAATGAACACTTAGAAGGCTTCAACTTCAGACCATACTCACTCAATCGTTGAAATATACGGTCCAGTCGGTCAAGATGTTCCTCCAGGGTGGAAGAGAAGACGATTATATCGTCGAGATAGAGCAAACATTGGGACAGATGTAAATCACCCATACAACCTTCCATTAATCGTTGGAAAGTCGCGGGCGCGTTCGTTAACCCAAAGGCCATCCTCTTAAACTCCCAAAACCCCAAGGGGCCGACTGTGAAAGCCGTCTTTTCCCTGTCTTCAGGCCTTACTTTCACTTGCCAGTACCCAGACTTGAGATCAAGAGAGGTAAAGTAGCGAGCACCTGCCAGGGCGTCAAGGGTCTCGTCTATGCGTGGGATCGCATGCGCATCTTTCACAGTGCGTGAATTCAACTTTCGGTAATCGATACAAAACCGCAAACTCCCATCTTTCTTGCGGACTAAAACCACAGGGGAAGCAAAGGGACTGGAGCTGCGTTGTATGACACCACAGTCCAACATCGCAGTAAGGTGGTCTCTAACCTCCTCATACATCGGAGGGGGAATTCTACGATATTTCTCCTTGAAGGGGGTATCATCGACCAACTTGATAGGATGCTCCACTGTCTTAGCACAACCTAGGTCTAAGTCTCCGAGAGAGAAAATACCTTTCCACTTCACCAACAGCTTTGCCAAGTCGGCACGTTGCTCTTCATCAGCCCCATCTAAGTTAAACAGGGTTAAAAACTCTTTACCTTTGTCAGGCTCATCGGTGCCAGAAGACGTCTGCTGCACCTGAGTCATGGCGGGCTTACCGGGTTGTGGGACCGGAGTGAGTTCACACACGTTCGTGTTGGCAGGAATCACAACATCCTTATTGTTAGTGTTGTGCACCTGGACGGAACACCTAGTGGCAGACTTTGAATGAGACTCAAACTGCTGCACCGTGGGAACTACTACAACCCCATTTGGCAATGATTGCCGCACACTTTCCTCAGTAAATGCAAGGATCGAACCCACATCTCCAGCCCGAACGCTCCCATGCACCGTTACTTGACTGTTATGGGGAACAACTATTTGTTTTAGGCAACGGACCTCGCCTATCACAGACCCTGGGCCGAGATGCCGCCTATGCTGCATGGCCTGCAGGACTGTCGTCCAGGCTATTGGTATGTCCGGCCCTGTAGCCATATCACCACTAGACTCTAACACTTTGTATAAAACGTTGGTACCAATGACCATAGGGACGAGCTGGTTGTATCTTGTGTTAGCCACAACTAGTATAGGTGTCGCTATTTTAAGGGCTTTTCCAGCGATTTCTAACTCTACATCTAACGCAACCATCCCTTCACAGTTTACTTGGTTACCACCTGACCCTTCCACATTGAATAACGCAGACAGGGTATCCACTTCAACTTCCGGGAAATGAGTCTTCACAAACCAAGACGCAATTGTTGTTACCTGTGAACCGGTATCCAAGAGGCCAGAACACGGTTTATCGGAAACACGGAGAGGAACCTCATTCGCTCGACCTACCAGTTCAGCTTTAGGCTGCGGCTTCCTCTCTATGGGGCTTTCGTCTTTGCACTCCCTTCCTCGCCCCCAGGTGAGAGTGTGGTGGCGTTTAAAGGCACGCCGTTTACATGAAATCGGGCCACGCATCTATTTACCGGATGTCCCGCACGTCCGCACCGTTTGCAAACTACGGCCGGTGCCTTCCGTCTTGGGGACAAGCGACTAGTGTTAAAGTTACGGTTTGTCTCTCTTGTCTGTGGCTGTTCAAGCTTACCCAGTCTCTGGTCCATTGCTTCCATCTTTGTAAGCAGCTTGTCCAACTTACCACTGAGCTCGTCAGTAACGCCATGCTGCCCTACTATGGCCTTCGTCTTTGACGATCCGGCCAACTCATGTTCGGTTTGACGGACCCATTGAAACAAAACATCATACTTACTCTTGACATCGAAGTGGTGACGAGTTGCCTCCTTCAGCTGGCGATCTTTCAGTCCTACCCAGAGTTTCGTTCTCAGCATCTGCTCAGGGGCATCCCCGGATAACCCACCTTGTTCCCGGATCTGGCCCACCAAGTCCTCGAGCCGACATCCCCATTCTGAGGCAGTCTCTCCCTCTCGCTGCTTTGAGGCATAAAATTCTTCCAAAAGTTGCTCAGTGGATAGTACAACACCAAAAACAGCCTTAAATTTGAATAGTACATCCTCTACACATGCATCCTCTCCCAAGTTACGCATTACCTTGGACGCAGTGCCACGTAACGATCGACGGATACTATGCAACACAACTGTTTGGGGGTGACCCTCTCTCATGAGACATTTCACTTCATACTTCCATTCATAATATGTTATCTCTCCCTTGCCTCCATTTCCGGAGAAGAGAGGGAGTCTAATATCCCTGGAAGAAGGAAAGAAAGCCGGTGAATCGCTATTAAGCCCTCTAATTGGGTTAACCCCACTCGCCATCTCCCCCTGACCATCCTGCTCTCCCGCAAGTGGGGGCTGGACATACACGTGTAGCAATCGCAAGATCTCATCGCGAGGAAGACGAGAGAGTTGATGCTCAACAGTAGAGTCAACGTCTCCTTCTCCGTCTATGATGGACATTATCAATGCTTATGCTTATCAATCGAATACAAGTTCTAGAGCTCAAAATCCGTCACAATTACTGTGTAGTTCGCAATATGAGTATCTCACAACCACAATACTCACACAGTAACATGAAAAGCGATCCTGCAATAATAACTACAATCACACACGTGAATAAAATCTATGATTGTTGGCCTGCAACACAAACTATAAGGTCTTGACAGGACAATCACCAACCACAAACCAAGATTCAAACACAAAACTTTTCACTATCAGCAATGTCCTCACACAACAGCAACTTGACGAGACAACCACCTAGCAAAACAAAAACGAAATAAGTACAAGCACATCAAGTTTCAATATCAGCAATCTCCTCATACATCGGAAGTCTTGATGCGTTGAGTCACTTTAATCACGACCTGAAAACCATATTATTCCACACATAAATCAAAACAATATGACAAGCACAGTAGAAATGAATGATCAATGAAGTGATAGGACGTTAAACTGAGCTGAGACAAGAGAAACTCAGAAACTGACCACACGATGCACGAATAGGGACACAAATGACCGAGAAACTGTTCCAGCTCCCTAATCCCTATTCAATGCAATTGACCGGTGAAGGCCAGAGATGAAAGGCAGGGATGCTGTTAGTAATCAATAGTGTTATACTATCAAGTTCACTCACGCAAGACAACTCTTACAATTACTACAAGCTTATACCCATTCAGTAAACTTATCTCTTTATATAGGTCCTTTACAAACCAGTCAGTGAGATCAAGTATAGATACATTAAAAAAAAGTTTAAAAAAAATTAATTAACTCTAGACTAAGCTTACAGTGTATAAAAAAAAACAAAAACAAAACAAAACCACAGAAAAAAATAAAAAAAATAAATTCTACCGAAAATAGAAGTGTAAATGGAAAGACGAGAACCCCCAAAAAAAATTAAACCCGCAAATCTAACCTAAAACAAATCATCGAATAACTAATTACTGAAAACAGCCTCGAACAGATGTGACACGAATTCCCCAATAATAGCCGGCTTTTAGGGAATTTGTGCAACAACCATTCAAGTCCTGTGGCATACAACAATAACTTAAAATTGAGCTCTTAATTAAAGTCACCAGTGCACTTAAACATTATAACTTAGGCCTATCTTAATAAAGTCTCACCCGGGGTAACGCCGTTTGATGCTTGACAGATGGTTGATCGATGCTTGTACATTGCCTTCACCTTGCTGTGCGGTCTGATGTTTGGTGAAGCGCGATAAAGCCCTGGACGGCCTCGTGCCAAACCCGTTGTAGACACAGCCCGACGAATTCAGCCTCCGAGAAGACAGGCCGAAGTAGTGTTGTCAGCCGCCACAACCCCGTTGAGCACAAGCGCGGTGCACTTACGCGTGGAGTTGCGGCACGATGACATTAACACTTGAAGGTGGCCGTTGCCACAAACCGACGATACGAGTCTCGGAGAAAACTGGCCGAAGCCAGTGACGCAGCGGCCACAACCCCGTTGAGCACAAGCGCGGTCTGCACTTGCGCGTGGAGTTGGCCGCTCGTTGAAATTAACGACACTTGAAGGCCGTTAACCAGGTGTTACCAGTCTTCGAGAAAACTGGCCCTCGAGGACATGAAAAGCTCACTGCAGATAAGCTCGGTATCCACCTCCGTCGCGATGAAGTCAACAGTTCCTACTGCCTGATGTTCATCGCGCCGGCAGTGAACATGAAATTGAAGTCAATCGGTTTCACCGCCGAGTCTTAAAACCCAATCCTGCCGACTGCGCCATTTTGTAGCGGGCCTGTGGTGCGCCCTGTTCTTTAATTGGGTTTTTAAAACACAACTCGGCGGCGGTGATAATATTTGACAGACTTTATTTCCCCAGGCGGGTAAACCTGCAACACAGGGATTAGAAAACGAGTTGAAAGCCGGCGTGCTGCCGGCGCCCATCGAGTCAAATAGAAAAGTTCTCTGTGTAACTTATCAAGTTACTATTTAAACCAATTACAGCATATAAGTTACTAGATACGTTACGCGGAATATCTACAAATCACATTAGTACATTGCGTTAGTATGAAAATAGCGAGGAATGATAAAATGAAACATACCTGCAACACAGGGATTAGAAAACGAGTTGAAAGCCGGCGTGCTGCCGGCGCCCATCGAGTCAAATAGAAAAGTGACGGGCAACCCACAAATATCCCATGATCCCCTTGGCGTAATGAGAGTGAGCCAATGAAATGCGCGTTGCTAGGATGGTCACGAAAACAAAAAATGAACCAATGGTATGCGATCATTAAACTACAGTACAAATTTACCATCACATAAAATAGATCCCGCCACAGTATTAACTTTCATTTCACTACACAGGTATCTATACAATTTACTCAAGGTTTCTACTGTCTCAATTGAATTGTATCTTCGTATACGCATGTTGAATGTTCCTTCTTGTATGGTTACACTGCTAACTATAAGTTCAGTCGTTACTTTTAGACAAGTTTGCGATACACACACACGCACTCAGAAACACACACATTACTCGCTCACTGAATAAACTAAAGCGGAGTTCGGATCTTCGAGACACTGACAGGCTGTGTGAGCGTGCAAGTTGAGTTCAGTTAATTGCTTAATGGCGCTCCATATTTATATGTTGAAACCTGCAGCATTCGTGGCAGGGAGTGATCGTGTTGTGTGTGGGTTCCTCGCCGAATCAGGTCTTCATTTCCGGAGTCACGCCGTCAGGCCGTCTCTATCATGTAACAAGCAGTGTCTGTTAATAAACGTCGTTAATATGTTATGCACCTGTTTTCTAACGCTTTTGAGAATGTCGAAAAAATAAATATTGGTCTTTAGTAATTAAACTTGCTTTTGTCCCCTTCCTTTTATATGGGTATCACTTCGATATTTTCAATTCTTTGGGGAAACAACACTGATAATTATAAGTTAAAATAGGTCTTAGTGTTCATTCCACGATTTATATGAGTTACCGCGGCATTGCATGATCAAATTTTCGAAGTGGTCCTTTTTTGCATTTCTGAGGATTCTTAAAAGATTATTTTTGTGGACTTAACATATATTCTCGTGTTATCTTGTCTTCCTTTGCCTTCACGAATCTAAGGTAAAGTTTATTTTTTAACCTTAATCGACGCTTTTAAGCCAAGTGTTTTTTTTATAGTTAGACGTATTTTTTATTATTGGGAAATGTTAATTAAATAAAAGACATATACGACCACGCAGGGCGAAAAGGCGTCCTGTGTGTCTTTCATAGCAAGCATTATGGAACAAACTCTTCCAGCTGACCTCTGTTTGAATATGTCTATGGTTTCCACGTTTACACAGCTCGTTAGCCTTGTATTCACACTGATGTGCATGATATATAGCTTGGTTAATAATAATGACGCCAATAGTGCAAGTGGCAAATGTTTGAACATTTATCTGTGCATTTGCCAGCGATCGTTTAACGACACAGGTTGTTCTTGCAGGTAAGCCCTTCTATTGTTTTACACCTAAACGAATAGTTATTAACTTAGGTAAAACGCTCACAATGCCTGGTACCGATTAGACGTAGGTCTCGAGCGGTGCCGCTGGAAGCGATGCTTAATGTGATAGTCCAGGCATAGAAACATGCAGACAGGTGGTCGAAGATACCTAGCAACAGAAGAAGACATAGTTATAGGAGGAGGAGAAGGAGTAACCTGGAGGCCCACACCGCGAACATATTTGAAGTAAAGATCTTGTGTTTTGGAGCCAGGCAGGCGCCGTCAACAAGCGGCCAATAACTGCCCATGTAAACAGTCGGTCCTACTCGGGGGCCATCTCAAAGTATGGGAGGAAAGCAAGGCGACAAACGAAGACGACATAGCAGCGGAGCTACGCCACCTTCGAAAGTCGAAGATAAGAAGCAAAAGACAATCAGAGACTGTTACGATATTGAAGAGATACCTCCTAAAACTCTGGATATGGCGATGGCGGATTAAGTGGGGATAGGAGTCTTGTCAGATATGGACGATATGAAATCTACGCTGAAAACAATACTTGACAAGGTGGCCATTTTACCCGACATGCAAACGGCTATGCAGGAAATGGCAAAGGAAGTGGAGCTGCTAAAGGAATTGGCCAAATTAACAACAAGCGTCTGGAGTTAGAGAGAGAAAACAGAGAGCTGAAGGAAAGAATAAAGACTCCAGAGAAGAGAGATCCGGATCCAAAGATAAAGACTGACAGAAGAAGCAGGCAGACTTAAGAATGACTTGGTCGCATTGGAAGCATATAGCAAAAGGGAAAACCTTGTTTTCTACTGTCTCGGCGAATCCATTTCAGCGGAGGAAGACTGCAGCAGACTGGTCCAAGAAATCATCAAGAACAAGCTGGATCTGGACGGCAAGATGAAGCTACAGCGCTGTCACAGATTGGGCGCCAAGCCGTCGTCTGGAGACAAACGGACCAGGGGCCGAACTATCATCGCACGCTTCGCATTCTATCCTGACAGGGAAAAGGTGAGGATTTCCCGAGGGAATTGCAGGAGCGAGGCAGGACATTAATCACGGTCATGAGAGCGGCACGACGAGACGGCAAGCGCGCCATAGTGTAAGGGGACAGACTTTTGGTAGATGGCAAAGCATACCCCATAGTTGGCGCAAGTGCCCCCAGGCAAGCCCGCTTTCTAGGGGCACAACGGTGTCCATGCGAAGTTCTTTAGACGCCAGTCGGGAATCGACTGTAGCTTTTATCATAATGTGTGCACATATAATCATAGTGCTTACGTATTCTATATACCTTGATCTATCTTCTGACATCAAGAAAGTGTTCAACACTATGTTGTTTCGGTTATATTTTCGCGAAAAAATGTTGGAGCACACGACTTTTCCCGACCAACCGTCCGCCATATTTGTTTTTGGCGGATGCCGGTACCTGTGAAAGCAACTTGGTTCCCCGCTCCGTTAGCATATGATTCTCCGCTAGAGGGCGTTGTCAGACGCTCAGTTTAAACTTAAGGACAACGGCAGCGCCCTCTGTCACATATAATTCACGGTTACAAAGTCTGGGACCCAGGCTACAAATGATTCAAATGGTGACGGGACTCGCCAGGTGGCGCTGCATACGCATGGCGGTTGGTCGGGAAAAGACGTATGCTCTAACATTTCTTCGTGAAAATATAACCGAAACAACTAGTGTTGAGACACTTTCTTGATGTCAGAAGATAGAACAAGGTATATAGAGTATGTAAACACTATGATTGTACGCGTACACATTATGATTAAAGCTACAGTCGATTCCCGACTGGCGTCTAAAGAAGTTAGCATGGACACCGTTGTGCCCCTAGAAAAGCGGGCTTGCCTGGGGGCACTTGCGCCAAACCCCATAGTAGCCCCAGTTCTGTGGCTGTAGGACGGGAAAAAATCTGACAGGGCCCGTCTACAGCCACAGTGCCAAGCAAGCCTTTGACCGCGGAACGCCTTGGGTTGCCGTCTCACCTCAACTCTGTGAAACAAACTAAGCAACACTCACCGCCAAATCCCGTATTTTTTAACTCCATAGATGCTATGTTACTGGGTAGCACCGTTGATATCTTTCAACAGACTCGATGTTCCATGACATGTTCATCTTTTCCTACACAACAAATTTCAAATCGCCCGCTCACTCGCCACTCGTCTTGGCGGAAGTTGTTAACTGCTCGCGTCGCGCGCAGAGCCAGAGCAAATATTTGTCAACAATCACACGTGGACCGGCAACTCAGCCACCTGAGGGGGGGGGGGGGGGGGGGGGGGCAAGTGCGGTTAAATTTAAAAAAAATTTCTTGTTGTGCAAGAAGTAGAGAGCAAACTTTAAAATGAATGCATCCTGTGGTCCAAGTAATGTCTAAAGAAGAGAGTCGAGGCGATTAGGAGAGGTAGGTTCGTCCTCATAATCGACAATCATTCATCGAAGCGAGCTGGGTGATGCAATGCTACTTTTTTTACCATGTGTATGGCATTGCCCTTACACCCCCGTTAGGGTTGAGGTCGTTAGGGTCATGCGTCAGGGCTAGGGGGGGGGGGCAAAGGGTTGTGATTTCGTGCTGGCTTGTCACTTATTTTTACGTACATTGTATTTACGTTTACGAGGCAGTCTAAACTCAGACCGTTTGTCGATCCTCCTTTACCCAAACACATTTCTTTAATGGAACCCCCGGTCCACGTGTCATTGTTGATACACTGGCCACAGACAAATCTTGACACTCGCCGAAGATGGGGTGGTGATTTTCAGTAGGGTAAATCGCCCTTTTACGTTTTTGCAGGTCTGAAGGTTTACGGTTTGAACCTCAGGTGACAAATCGAAATCACACGCCATGGGGGAAGGACGGGGGGGGGGGGCAAGGCGGCGTCGTGTTCCCAGATCACGAAAAATTAATTTTTTTACTCCCAGGCCACGATAAAAAAAAAAATCCTCGCGTACAATCAAAGGGCGTAAAAAGGAAGCATGATACAAAATTTACGATTTCCCGATTCACGGTTATTTTATATTAAAAGTCTCAATTCACGATTCATGAAAATCCTTGATCACGCCGTCAGCCAATGCCTCCCCCCCCCCACCACCATGACTGCAGGCCCACGTGTGATTGTTGACTATATTCGCTCTGGCTCTTCGCGCGACTCGAGCAGTTCACAACTTCCGCCAAGACGAGCGGCGAGTGAGCGGGCGATTCGAAATTTGTTGTGTGGGAAAAGATGGACATGTCATGGAACATCTGGTCTGTTGAAAGATATCAACGGTGCTATCCAGTAACATAACATCTATGGAGTTAAAAAATACGGGATTTGGCGGTGAGTGTTGCTTAGTTTGTTTCACAGAGATGAGGTGAGACGGCAACCCAAGGCGTTCCGCGGTCAAAGGCTTGCTTGGCACTGTGGCTGTAGACTGGTAGACTGGCCCTGTCAGATTTTTGCCCGTCCAACAGCCACAGAACTGGGGCTAACCCCATAGTTGCTCGAGTAAACGCCCGGGGCGGTTATTTTTTTCGAGCATACAATTCCCCGGGCGCTTATTCAAACGGGCGCTTATTCGAACCCGTTGTCGAATTTGTTGTGACGGTTTTGGCAAGATTTTTTTTAGTGAATGCGTTTATTTACTATGTAACATGACATCATCAGAAGCGGAACTCAGCAAGGGGAAGGTCTTCTATCGTCTTCTTCATCATCGTCCTCATCCACGGCTAGCCCTCGACACACCGATGTTGATAGAAATTGGTCAGTCCTCTGTTTGATCAGTGCAATTTAAAAGATAATCCAAGCAAACAACTGCATCTTTTATGCTGCGGTAAATGCAATCATGAGAAGCCGCGCCACTCTTACCCGCCCCCTACTACCCCCACCTAACACCTTTAATGCAACAGATTATTTCCTTTACCTGAACGAGCTTGCCTGTGAGGTATGGAAGGGAATCGGGGCCAAAATTCGATAATGCTTCATTTTACACTTTCTGCTATCCATGTGTCATTTTACACCTGTTCATTCAACATTTCAGTATTCCACGCGTAATTTGTAACTTGTTCATTAAACATTTCACGCGGTGACATACGTGTTTCAACATTTCAAGTCGCTTGATTTGACACCGCAAGACATTTCAAGATTTGTCCGTGCGACATTCCACAACTGAAGATTTTACATCGCAACATTTTACAATATTTTCACACCAGGAGGCGCTGCGCCCTGCGCACAGGTACAAGAACGCCCTCACGCGGGAGATTACCGCGGTCATGTGATCAAAGCATGGCAAAGCGCCGTAAAAGTTTGTTCTGCTGGTCCTCGACTCTTGACTCTTGTTGCTTGTTTCTCTCCTTTGTACCTCTTGAGCGAATAGTATGGTATATATATATAGATAGCCTCAGATAGGGCAGCTACAGTATAGCTATATATGCATATTATAGGCCTAGATTTTATATTCAAAGTCAAAAGTCCGTGTCATCATGTTTTTTTGCGGCGAATTTGGTGGAAAATAAAGAGCACTGACACCTGGACACTGTGTCTGTGGCCTGCATGAGCGTTCGACTCCATAATATATTCGAGGACCCCGCCCGCCACAATTGTGTTGCCTGTGCCAGTGTGAGTGAGACTGGCAGTGCTCTTTATTGGCAGACTGGCAGTGCTCTTTATTTTTCACAGTCACTGTTGGGTTCCATGGCATTGGCATTGTGCCGGCGTAACATAATAACCTGTCCAGCTGTGATAACTTGTCCGGCCACGCTTTTTTCATGTCCTAACTTACACTGCTTAACCCTAATCTGTCAGAACCCTTAAACTAACCTAGCCCTAACCTAACCATAAACTTAACAAGTAACATATATTTTCATAGCAACCCCATTCACTGTGCATGTGCACATGTCATGTAGCCGGACACTTTATGATGGCGAACAGGTTATGCTCCACCGATATGAACCGGTATAAACATTTCATTGACATTCAGCCGCACAGCCTGACCAGCAGGTCCGGAAGAACTTTAGTAAAAGATTCATTAGGCTACTTAAATACATACAATTATCAAATCTAGACACTTTTGGCCAAATTGCAGTTATTTTATGATCTGAAATGTTTGAAATTCCATTGTTAATAGTTCATTTTAAATATCTTAGGGCCAATGTTCAGTCTGTATATTCTTAGTATTACTATTGATGCAATAGTAAAATATTCATTCTTATTTATCTAATTAAGTCAATTTATAATTGGATGAAGTGAATGGGTGTCATTTATTTGTTATGACCTTTTTTGTTATAAAAACATTAATTTACTCCAATAATTTATAAGTAAAATAACAATTATGAATGCCAAATAACAAGCAGTCTTCAGTAATATGAAAATCTACTTTGAGGACAATAGTCAAAAAGTGATGAAAACTATGTATTGTATTTCAGATAAATGAAGTATTTTTTTTTTATTATAGCCTCTATTTTAGCGTGATTAGCAGCTTTAATTGAGGATTTATTGGCATTTAAGCTGTCTTTTTACTGTAAAGTGAGGTCCCGGTAATATGCTACTAGTGGGGAGGGGTAAGGGGTATTTCTATTCTTCGCGAAAGGGCTTTTTATTTCATTGTGAACTGGGAACGAGAAAAATGATTTAATCAAGAAAAATATATTGTTCGTGTTTAGTTAAGGCCAGGTGCAAATAAAGTAACTCAAAATTGAAGCAGATTCTTGAAATACATACAATACATATGCATTTTAGCTGTATCTTCAATAAGGAAATCTCAAATTTCAGAAAAACAGGTCTGCATTGATGATTGAATGCATTGATTTATTAAATGTAACAACATTTAGAATTCAGAATGAACAATCAATCTTATTAAATTATTTTTTTTAGCAAAATGTCACTTTTTCTGCACCTGGCCTTAAGTAAAGAAGTCAACCAGCAAATCAAATTACAGCCTATAAACTGTGAAGTCTAATTTTACATTATACATTGGCTGTTGCACTACTGCAGAAATAATTGTTCTTACTGTTTGAAATAATGATGTACCCTCAACATATACCTCTACTTTGTCTTGTATCAATGCATGAATTGTTCCATTGTTAATTTTTCAGATGGATCATAGGCGAGCAGCAGACCTGCTTAGACAGGCAGCTGCAGCCTGAAGTGGTCCAGAGCAGCCATCCACAAGAGCCACATTGACTACAGCAGGTGCATCTTCTACTACGCCAGCCCAAGAGTTGAGGAATCTGTTTGCGCCATATCAGAGGAGGGGTGTCAGTAGTAGACAACTGACAGGAAGGTATCCTGAAGTATTTTATGCATCTTGTGCATAAAATTACATACAGGGTTAAATGTTAATGTCTGGAAAACTTAAATGTTGTAAGCATCTTAGCGACTTCCAAATCAACATGCTTCATGTTGCTTTGTACTATAAGAACAAACGGAGTACAAATTAGTGCCAGATTTGCTAGATATGTATTGACGTTGATGTTAATGTTAATGTTGTTTCGCCCAATTTCTCCTGCATATGCAGTGTTAGTATTAATCACAATTGATTTAATCAAGCATGTTACACATCAAAGCCATCACAGTTCTACATCAGTTTTAATTGATCCCAGACAATATGTCGAAAACGACTGGAAAGTAGATCTAATTAGGCTATGGCTATACAGTCTAATAGGAAGTTAGGCTGCTGCCAATTTGTGCAGTCAGAAAACTTTTTCAACAATACTGGCCTGCTTTAATACTTCTTCAGGCGATATTTTGGTAAAGCAGTCAACAAAAAACACGTGAGGAAGGTGGACAAACAAGTGCTCACAACAACTTCCCATCGGCTGATGCTCTCATGATCATCATGACCTTTGACCTCGCAGACATGATGAAGATGACCTTATTATTAGGCTTATAAACAAATTTATTAAGCTGATGGCTTTCTTTTAATATGTTGTACACTTTCTTCAAAATACAATGCTTCCCCAGATCAACGATTGGTCAGAAACCTCTATAGAATTGATCACTAGATTATTAGTGTATCAGAGAATATTTAAATAGGGAAAGAGTATCTTCAGACTCACCACGATGTGCACGCCAACTTCGCCCGCAACTCGCTTAAGTTTATATGAGTGTGAGCGGCGGTACCAGCTTAAGGGCGAGAGCGGATGGCGCCTGGCAGATTTTTTCAGAACTAAATTCAATTTTTATTTTTTTATTTTTAGGGTTAAATGGCAACCAATATCAATCTATGTCAAATAAAATAATATTTCCTCCACCAAATTTGCATGTATTTGATGTATTACAAGCAAATACCAAGATATTTAGTGATTGCATATATGCGCCGAAAGGCACAATTGTGACAATTCGTCATTTTTGGCCTATTTTATAGCCTAT
This sequence comes from Arenicola marina, assembly GCA_964019135.1. Taxonomy (NCBI): domain Eukaryota; kingdom Metazoa; phylum Annelida; class Polychaeta; family Arenicolidae; genus Arenicola; species Arenicola marina. Next base: position 1,153,030 of record OZ025256.1, read on the forward strand.
TATGGTTACAAATTAGCTTATAGAACAAAAGTTAGTTCAGTAACATATCGTTTTTTTGCTATTTTTGTATTCACCATGACGCTAGGCTTCAGCCGGCAGCTTTTTGGGGAAGTCTGTCGACCAGTTTTTATAGGGGATTTCAAAACATTGAGAAAAAAACACATTTATAAGATTTTCCCATTGACCGCCATGTTAAAGCCAATTTGACAAAAATGCCCCAAATTTTTTTTGACCCCCCACCCGCTCTCGACCTTAACGCCAGTGTCAAGACGCGGGCAATCTCCCGCATAAGGGCGTTCTTGTACCGGTGCGCAGCGCCTCATGGTGTGGAAATATTGTAAAATGTTGCGATGTAAAATCTTCAGTTGTCAAATGTCGCACAGGCAAATCTTCAAATGTCAAATCTTGCGGTTAAATCAAGCGACTTGAAATGCTGAAACACGTATGTCACCGCGTGAAATGTTCAATGAACAAGTTACGCGTGCAATACTGAAATGTTGAATGAACGGATGTAAATTGACAAACGGATAGCAGAAAGTGTAAAATGAAGCATATCGAATTTTGGCCCCGATTCCCTTCCATAGCGAGGAAGTCATTTAATTGAACAAGCATGTTAGGCCGCGACACTCTTACCCACCTCTACCCCATCCCACCTAACACCTTCCTCCACAACAAAATCGCTCTTCCGAAGTTAACTCCCTGCCCACCCCTACGTATACACATCAGTAGATGGCTATTACAAAGACCAGCAAGCGACAAACAGTTTCCTTCATATCAACTCGTCGATGTTAGGAAGCCAGCCCAAGAGGGCCATCAGCCCTGTCTTAGTGTTACTATAATCTTATATCACCTAATTTAGCTGTAATTGTATAATACCTCGCATTGCAAAGAACGTAATGCAGTAGTAAAAATGTTGGCTTCCTGGAGGTCTTCCTGGGGGCTTATTGAAGCAAGGGCGCTTATTGAAGCCCAGCGCTTATTGAAACCCGGGCGCTTATTGGCGCCCTGGCGCTTATTCAAGCCCGGGCGCTTATTCAAGCCGAGGCGCTTATTGGCGCCCTGGCGTTTATTGAAGCCGAGGCGCTTACTGAAGCCCGGGCGCTTATTGAAGCCCTGGCGCTTATTGAAGCCGGGGCGCTTATTGAAGCCGGGGCGCTTATTGAAGCCGAGGCGCTTATTGAAGCCCTGGCGCTTATTGAAGCCGGGGCGCTTATTGAAGCCGAGGCGCTTATTGAAGCCCGGGCGCTTATTCAAGCCGGGCGCTTATTGAAGCCGGGGCGCTTATTGAAGCCGGGGCGCTTATTGAAGCCGAGGCGCTTATTGAAGCCCTGGCGCTTATTCAAGCCGGGCGCTTATTGAAGCCCTGGCGCTTATTGAAGCCGGGGCGCTTATTGAAGCCGAGGCGCTTATTGAAGCCCGGGCGCTTATTCAAGCCGGGCGCTTATTGAAGCCCGGGCGCTTATTGAAGCCGGGGCGCTTATTGAATCCCGGGCGCTTACTGAAGCCGGGGCGCTTATTGAAGCCCTGGCGCTTATTGAAGCCCTGGCGCTTACTGAAGCCGGGCGCTTATTGAAGCCGGGGCGCTTATTGAATCCCGGGCGCTTACTGAAGCCGGGGCGCTTATTGAAGCCCTGGCGCTTATTGAATCCCGGGCGCTTACTGAAGCCGGGGCGCTTATTGAAGCCGGGGCGCTTATTGAATCCCGGGCGCTTACTGAAGCCGGGGCGCTTATTGAAGCCGGGGCGCTTATTGAAGCCCTGGCGCTTATTCAAGCCGGGCGCTTATTCAAGCCGGGCGCTTATTGAAGCCGGGGCGCTTATTGAAGCCGGGGCGCTTATTGAATCCCGGGCGCTTACTGAAGCCCGGGCGCTTATTCAAGCCGGGGCGCTTATTGAATCCCGGGCGCTTACTGAAGCCGGGGCGCTTATTGAAGCCCTGGCGCTTATTCAAGCCGGGCGCTTATTCAAGCCGGGCGCTTATTCAAGCCGGGCGCTTATTGAAGCCGGGGCGCTTATTGAAGCCGAGGCGTTTATTGAAGCCCTGGCGCTTATTGAAGCCGGGGCGCTTATTGAAGCCGAGGCGCTTATTGAAGCCGGGGCGCTTATTGAAACCGGGGCGCTTATTGAAGCCGGGGCGCTTATTCAAGCCGGGCGCTTATTGAAGCCGGGGCGCTTATTCAAGCCGGGCGCTTATTGAAGCCCTGGCGCTTATTGAAGCCGGGGCGCTTATTGAATCCCGGGCGCTTACTGAAGCCGGGGCGCTTATTGAAGCCCTGGCGCTTATTCAAGCCGGGCGCTTATTCAAGCCGGGCGCTTATTCAAGCCGGGCGCTTATTGAAGCCGAGGCGCTTATTGAAGCCGAGGCGCTTATTGAAGCCCGGGCGCTTATTCAAGCCGGGCGCTTATTCAAGCCGGGCGCTTATTGAAGCCGGGGCGCTTATTCAAGCCCGGGCCCTTATTGAAGCCGAGGTGCTTATAGAAGCCGGGGCGCTTATTGAAGCCGAGGCGCTTATTGAAGCCGAGGCGCTTATTGAAGCCCTGGCGCTTATTCAAGCCCCGGCGCTTATTGGCGCCCGGGCGCTTTTTCAAGCCGAGGCGCTTATTGAAGCCCCGCCGCTTATTGAAGCCCTGGCGCTTATTGAAGCCGAGGCACTTATTGAAGCCCCGGCGCTTATTCAAGCCCCGGTACTTATTGAAGCCCTGGCGCTTATTCAAGCCGGGCGCTTATTGAAGCCCCGGCGCTTATTGAAGCCCTGGCGCTTATTGAAGCCCGGGCGCTCATTGAAGCCCTGGCGCTTATTCAAGCCCTGGCGCTTATTCAAGCCGAGGCGCTTATTGAAGCCGAGGCGCTTATTAAAGCCCGGGCGCTTATTGAAGCCCGGGCGCTTATTGAATCCCGGGCGCTTATTGAAGCCCGGGCGCTTATTGAATCCTGGGCGCTTATTCAAGCCCGAGCGCTCATTCAAGCCGAGGTGCTTATTGAAGCCCTGGCGCTTATTGAAGCCCGGGCGCTTATTCAAGCCCCGGGCGCTTATTCAAGCCGAGGCGCTTATTGAAGCCCGGGCGCTTATTCAAGCCCCGGTGCTTATTTAATTTTTGTGTCTCATTGACCGGGCGCTTATTCAAACAGGGGCGCTTAATCGAGGAACTACGGTACACGGTGGATAAGTTGAGGTCTCTCCCCGAGAGTTGGCTGCAGTGTGCCAGATAACCATAAGATCGCGTCACCCGTAGGGTGAAAATGACGTAAAATGTAAAATCCGGATTATGTCTTCGGTCCACTACTGTAACAGTGACCTTGACCTTAACAATTGACTTGACTGACTTTATTTGTGACGTATTTAGCCCCTCAGATCCAGATTTGACACCTCAGATCCATATTGACTCCTCAGATCCGGCAGCTCTAAAACTGTCGCTATAGTGAGCATCCTCTCAAGTGTTGGCCCCATCCCAAAAGTGAAATCACTCTTTAGTTTCGCCCCCAGGCTCAACGATCTCACTCGGTGGACAGCTAAAACCAAACTGCCCGTCTAATTAGTTTCGGTCTACATTTCTAGTTTCTACATCGTTAACATGCACATTAGTTTCATAGCAACTAACTCAGTCATCCCACCACCCCAGCTTGAACCCCTCCTCCCCCGCCCCGCCCCTCGCGACAGTGCAGAACCTCGTTGTAATGTTGTTATGATAAGAAGATTAGCGACCCGCTTTGTGTTGACATGGTGATAAGCCAAGTGACGAGCACCCGGCCACACCGTCATTGATGTCGTCTAGCTGTTCTTAATAGTTAATAGCTCTCGTAGGGTCCTATGTTAAAGTGAAGCATTTTTTTGCAGAAAAACTGCTTAGGCGATTTTTGCAAAATTCAAAGACGTGATTCAAGTTACCTACGGGTTCAATACGTGACATAATGTACAACGTCATTAAATGAACAAACAAAAAATCCTGTGACCTTGAGCTTCGACGTACATACCCCGCTAACGAACTTGTCAGAGCCATGTCGAATACCTATCGGCGATGGGTAAAGTTACAGAACGAAATGTTACGTTTAAAGTAAGCTACCCATAATGAGCCTCGGCGATTTTGAACAGACCTCGATAAACATCGGCAAACATCGGCGGGCTGTAGCCCTGATATTTTAAGCAGTCTTAATGAAACAAAGCACGAATAAAACACAGTAAAAGAAGTGGTGACATAGGTAAAATAAATAGAACATCGTATAATAAGCTTCGGCGATTTAAAGAAGACCTCGGTAAACATCGACAAACATCGGCGGGTGTCAGTGAAAGGGGAATCCCTAACTCGTTGCGTCATTCACAGGGAATCCCCAATTCGTGACGTTATTCACAGGGTATTTCCCCGAGAATGGCTCTTCGTGATAAATTCCGAATATTCAAGAAAAAAACATGGAGAAAACATGTAATTAGTTCAGAAAACATTCGTGTAGATCATAATTATATCGGAGACCATTATATATAGCCAGATTTATTAAAATGTGAGCACAAGGCGTAAATTACTCATAATTGGTGTGAAGTAAGCTGCTTCAAAAAATATTTCTAAATTTTTTTTTCAAGTTTCAGGACGTGTTTCTCGTTTGCACGGCTACGTATATTTTTCTTTACTTTTATTACAAGAACTATTTTTTTAGAAGTTTTTAAACGTGGTTTGGTGTCAAGATTTCCATTTTTGATGAAATTATAGCCAATTTTGTGAAGGTGGTGATTTCGAATTTCGGCAAAAACGGTCCTGTTTTTGCATAACTGCACTTAATTATTGCCATTCTGTTATTTTTTGTGGCTACTATTTACATTATTGAATATCATTCTTGTATTGCACTAGGTTTAAGCTTTCCAAAGAGCTATTAGTGACGATAATGACTTAATATTGAGCTGAGTTGTAGCAAAATTACATAGGCGTGGTAGGTGTCAAGTTTTGGTCATTTTGTGAAATGGGGGTATACTTGGAAAATGGAAAATATTTTTTTAACGGGACGGTAAAGTATCCTAAAAATTCCCCAGAAGGTGTGTAATTGGGTATACTTTCATAAAATAATCACAAATGCAGAGTTCTTTTACCTTGCTATTATAGGTGGCTTACCTTAATTGCGACCTACAGAGCGCGCGCGCACACACACACACACACAAACCGACGTACGTAGTGATAGATGCCGTAAAATCGAAGATTTTACGTCATAACAAGGTCTATTTGCTAACCCAGGTATGTTGGTTAAAATAATTGTGACCGATATGAAAAGGTCGGCTTGCCATAGCGCCTGTGTGAGTGAATATGTGAGTGACTGCTTTTCGTAAGGTGCGCCGGGTTGGTCAGCGTTAAAATGTGTCTTGTCCCATCCCTTCCCTTTCACTGCGGGTATATAAACGTATGGGGAGTCTGACTCGTGACGATGGTTCCGTCCCAGCTCGGGGCAGCCTGATATGTATTGTTACGCGTCGTGCCTGGGATCCAGGCAGGTCACCCCTCGCAGTGTGGGACCCAATGGACTCGCCCAGGGTCAAGGTCGCCGGCAAACGAGCACCGAAGTGACTCAACAACTTGTAGCTATAAATGTTCTAGCGATTTATTTAAGACCGGTGAAACTTAGGAACAACTGTGGTGAGCCACAACATAATAATCAAATAGTGATATAACGTGCCAGTCTTTCGCGTTACCCACATTCAATCACGTTTCCCTTTCTCCGTCACCCGCCGTTCTGTTTACCCAGCTCCCCTCCACCGATTTTCCCACCGCACACTCCCCACTGAGGTCTAGTTTTCCCCTTATACTATCAGATGCTCCATCGTAACAATACCCCCTCCTTAGCTTTTGTCGTCTCGACAAGGTATAAATCCTCATAAATAATAAAACATCAAAGAATCAAAACTGAATTATTACAATATCACAAATAACATCAATATCGAATAAAGTCCTCATGTCTTGTCGGTTTCCTGCGTTGCCTGGTGGACCGCCTCAGTTCCGGTGCTCTCTGCGTTGTCATATCCGGTCTGATGAACGTCTTCTCTGAAGCTGTGTCGATGACAATAGGACATCTTCTTCCCTCTATCTCTCCCATGGCTTGGATCGAAATGGCTGTTTCTACTGGCCTGGAGACCAACAACTGGGACTGCGACGGGTAGACTGGCTTTCGTCCCGCATTACCAGCCTCTACTCGTTTCCCGAAGCTTGCGCCGCCACCGTAGAGTCCTGCTGCTGCAGGCATTCCCACTGCATGTGACCAGGTCTGCCACAGCGCCAGCACGTTCTCTGTTGTGCACTGCCGTCCGCATGGTAAGCGCTCTGATCCTCCCTCCTTAGTTTCCCGCAATTTCTCCGCAAGTGTCCTGGTTTACCACAATGCCAACAGCCCCCTTGACGCCTTTCAGACAGTACATGTCCTACTCGCGTCCGAAATCCTGAATTTGAGTCAGTCTGGAATCTTTCAGTACTCGATTTCACGTATGATTCAAATTCAAGTGCTCGTGCTAAGGCTTCCTGCAATCCAGCCGGTTGCGCCTGTTTCACCTGAATCTTGAGCTGAGTACTATCTAAGGCGTCAATAAACTGATCCCTTAAAAGGATCCTGATGACCTCCGTACCTCCATCAGGATAGGCCTTGTGGGCAATGTTTTCTAGGTCTTGAGCAAGCTGTTGTAGTGATTCTCCCCGACCTCTGATCCGGGTCCGGAATCTCGCCCTATAGACTTCGTCTTGATGTCGGGTTCCGTACCGTCTGTCCAAGGCATCTGCTAGGGCCTCATAGCTGTGGCGTTGATCTCGAGAGAGCTGACCCAGGATCTCGACTGTTGGGCCTTTTAAGCTCGTGGCCAGCTGGGTGGCGCATTGTTGATCTGTCCACTCATTGGCTTCCGCCAAAAGTTCGAATTGCGCCCGGTATGCTTCCCATGGCACTTTGCCATCAAATTCTTGAGGCTTCCGACTTACGTGGTTGGAGCTAGAGGTGGGAACCAACGGCGTGGAGAAGAGAGGGGCAGTTGGGTTAACAACAGGATAAGTCTCCAAGTCCATACTCAACTGACGCGTGTCCGCGTCGTCTCGGTAGTTCTCATAACGTTCTGCGACACGTGTTCCTCCGACTTCACTTCTCAGGTTTCTCAGGTCGGTAGTCACCGCGTCCCTTAGCTGTCCGATATCTTCGCAGACGGCGTCTACTCTCTCTGTTAGGGTCTCACAGGCCTGATTCACCTGAGACTCCAGCGTCTTGTTCCTGTCAGTACACTGTTTGTCCAGTTGTTGTCTGACCTGGCGCAACGCACTGGTTTGGACGTCAGCATGACGGCACAGCTGCTCGTCCAGTTGTTGCCGTAACTCCTGCCGAAACTCCAGTATGACTTGCTGCGATCTGTCAGCCTGAACCTCAATAGCCTTCAACAGGTCCGCCATGCTGATTTCCGAAAGTTGTTCTTGTGTCTTACTGCGAGTGCCGCTTGCCATGGCTAGTTGTCACAACGCGCATCAAAAAGAACAATCCCACTTCTGACACCAATGTTACGCGTCGTGCCTGGGATCCAGGCAGGTCACCCCTCGCAGTGTGGGACCCAATGGACTCGCCCAGGGTCAAGGTCGCCGGCAAACGAGCACCGAAGTGACTCAACAACTTGTAGCTATAAATGTTCTAGCGATTTATTTAAGACCGGTGAAACTTAGGAACAACTGTGGTGAGCCACAACATAATAATCAAATAGTGATATAACGTGCCAGTCTTTCGCGTTACCCACATTCAATCACGTTTCCCTTTCTCCGTCACCCGCCGTTCTGTTTACCCAGCTCCCCTCCACCGATTTTCCCACCGCACACTCCCCACTGAGGTCTAGTTTTCCCCTTATACTATCAGATGCTCCATCGTAACAGTATTGATCACGGTGGTCCGACTGGAAAGGTATGTTACCTGTTTGTATGATTACTTTGATATAGATATGCGTTTCTATGGGATTATTTAAATAGACAGTACTATATGCCCTTATCCTTGTCATATACCTTGTCTTTACGCTCAATATACTTCCATGAGAAGAAGGTACTTAGATGTTTTTCGTCTTTCCCCAGACTACCACGCAATCTTTTGTATACATTTGTTAAATAAATGTAATGAGTGAACCACACCGGCTGTTTTAGTCTGTGTCATAATCTTTGCAAAAATGTTTTGACACGACCCCTAAACCAAGCGACCGTGACACCGAGCTGGGTACAGGTGTAGTAACTAGGTGTGGGTCAGTAGTGCCAAGCGGCCCAGGGTCAATTTAGTTTTTCATTGTTGTTGTTCTATGGGCGGCCGTGTGTATTTGGCTCGATTTGGGCATTGGTGCGGCCGATGTCGGTTGGTGTGTTGCTCTCTCGTGTAATTCTAGTAACAGGTGCTGAAAACATATATCACACTTGTATAACTGTCATAGCTGTGGGAGCTGAGATGAACTTTTACGGGGTGCAATGTATGTGCTAATTTTCAATTTATATTCAATTCAATTCTTTATTGGTCTACGACATGTAAATACACGCGTGTTGCCATGTAATAAAAAAAAAAGAAAAATAAATAAATCCAAAACGTATTTTAATGGCTACGTCCGTAAATTTCCCGACCGCAAATAGGGACGCGGGGTGATCGCTTGACAGCAGGTCATTTAAGCCTTTTTGTCCCTCCCCACTAAAAGATAACCCCAACCCCATAATTTCGGCGTTAAGCATTTTTCTGTGTTTTATGCTCCTCTTCCAGATTGTTTTGTATGTGGGAGAACATGCGTGTGCTACCATCTCCCCATCCCTAATTCAAACAGTTATGTACCCCAGCCTTAGATAATATATATTTGATAGCAGACGCTAAGGTGTGGGTCCCATTGCCATCACAGTCCGTTTCCGTTTTAAATGCTGCGCGGAGTATTTTGTTTTTACTAGTCCAGATATGGGCCCAAAAGCGAACGGTTTGTGTCATAACATAAATTAATCAGGGATATTGCCCTAGTTCGGCATAGGCTCCGATGCTGGATGCATTTCGCGGTACCTGTAGGAGGCTCTTGCAAAACTTGGTCAGTAATTGTTCGGCATTACATTTGGTCATTTTGTTAAAGACATCTGATGAGGATACAAGCTCCCATACTGGACAGCCGTAAGCGGCGATAGGCGTGTATTGGCGATGTAATGTTACTCGAGAGAGATCTTGTTGTGTAGCACGGGCTGAGGTCCGTCATTTGCTCATGTTATTACTGCTCACAGAGAGCACTTTTTGGTTTGCCGTGTAGCAAGCCAACTATAGCTAACCACGGTTATCCTCACCGTCCGCACCTCTACATACAGATGTCTGGCATATCCAACGACGAGGCGGAATATTTAGGGTGAGTATATCTCGTACTTGCCGTTAAATTATCTGACAATCGGCCTTTTTATCCCTATATATGCCCTATGATGTGTTGTGTATAACTAAGACGTGGTCCCTGACGGCGTGACTCCTGAAATGAAGACATGATTCGGCGAGCAAGCCACACACAAAATGACTCACTGCCACGAATGCAGCAGGTTTCAACACGTACATATGGAGCGTCATTTAGCCGCGATTGTGTCACCCGTAGGGTGAGATGTAATATATCAAGATGATAAGACATGCCGTGGTGTGGGGACCCTGACTGTTACCACACGATTGATGTAGGCCAGTTGTTCTTAATATTTATGACGGAAAATCTTGTTGGGAAACCTCATTATTTGCCTGCTTCCAGCAAGGTGTCAGCAAAAGAACGATGGCCGTGTAATGTCTATATTAAGCTTGTTCGAAATTGCCATGGCTAAATATTTGGCCCTCGAATAGAATATTAGCATGTCGCTGGGCAAAATATTATTGAGTGACTACCCTCCAATGCCACAAAGAGCTATAGCAGCTATATGAATTAGATTGCATTTTTCGCATTATGATACAAGTGAATAATACGTGAGCTATGCTGAAACAATGATTCGCCCTGACAGGAAAGAAAAGGACACTCAAGTTAAACACTTCACTGGTTGTTGCTAAGGTTTATGTGTCTTACTCGCTCTGACTACTGTCCGATATATGTAGAGTACGACGCATTAGAGGGGGGGGGGGGGGGTGGGGTGGTTGGTTGGTTGGTTGGTTATTCAGGACGCTTTAACCACTTTTGGTCATATCGCGTCAATGGGAGAAGGAAGAGAGAGTGAAGCCATGTTCCCAACCGTGTAGACAAACCGGCCCACACAAATTTCAGACATTCAGAAGCGTATGAACGCCATCTGCGTTCGCTTTCGCAATTGCCAGTAACTGATGTCATCCCGTCAAACGCCCGTAAAAAGATCCGCATATATCTTGTGCAAGTTTCGGCAAATACAGCCTGAACGTATAACGCGTTAGCGTGGGTGCACTGCCACCACACAATCTGCTACCGCCACAGTCTCCTACCACCACACAGTTAGGGTGAGGGTTCTGGCAACATTACACAGCGAGGTACACACTCGGTCAAGTGACGTCAATAACTCGGTGGTTTGGTGCGAAGCTATGAGGCCCGTATCTACACCGCCCCCCCCTCCCCACCCTCGCCCTTTCCCCCAGCGACCCTTTGCCCATCTCCGTCTGAGCAGTACAACTGACACCCTGCTCTCCCCGCTCCTCCCCCCCCCCCCCTCCACCCCCCGCCTCCGCTTTAGCGGTCGATCCATCTGCGCAGCAAACGAAGTACGTACGCGACACAACACAACCACGGTTATGTGGTTATAGCACGTCAATAGTGGAGACAGAAATAGCCTGTCCGCCCTGCAACTCACCAGGAGCGATCTCCCGGCAGAGGGGATTCCGCTTAAGCCTCCGTGGTATGAGGCACGAGCTCCATTTGCTGGCAGAGTGAACCACGGTTATATCACATTGATTATCAAGAGAAACAACATGTAGTACCGTCGCTCGCACTGTGACAAAACATTTTCAATTATAATATTACATGTATATAATTATTACATAAATATTCAAAATGTATCTATGTAGTAATCCAAGTATTCACGTAGAAAGAATAAAACTATACCTTACATCCATAGTAACGTGCAATATTGACCACGACTGAACACCCTTTCATGTCGAAAATTCACAATGGTCGTCCTGCAGACTGTTATAAAACCATACCGGCTCGGGAAACCCGTTTTTCTTCCTAATATGTGTCAATTTTATGCGAGAATTAGGTCCATGTCACGTGTCGATATCTACCCAATCACCAGCCGTAGTCCGTGGCGCCCAGAGACTCTCAACAGCTGTATTACGCCGCGCGGTCTAAGGGTGGTTTTGAGGGAGAATGTAGATGTGGCTCCTTGCCGCGGTGGCATATATGGGGTGCCGATGCGACAATAATACGTAACTGTCTGCGCGGCACCTAAAAATATCGTTTTGTACCCTTGAATTTCGAAATACAGTTCTACATTTTCACTATTGCGTATCTTCGACATGATCGTTAAAATGTCATTACCGTTAAAATCTCATACCATCTCTTATATATTATTATCATGAGGCTGTGAAATAGTACATTAAAGCAATATATTCCGTAATTTTTTGTATTACCAACCTCTTCTCCATGTCAAATAAGTACATTATGTCTTGAAGTTTATTCCTGAAAGCCTGCGGGCCATACGGAGAGAAGAATTTTGGTCAACGGAGCAGAAGTTGGTGGCCGGCTTTATATCCCTACGCGCCTGTTCGCTGTTAGCTATTTTGTGTGTGATGTCGACCGCGGCTCGCTATCACGTCCGCGCGCGATATAAATAGACCGCGCAGTTCTATGTTGAAATGACTCAAAGAGATATAAAAACATATGCATCATAAATTTTAAGATACTTTTAGTCATGATTCTAACATGTAAAAAATCTAAGATGGCGCATGTCAGCATATTGCTTTAATAGACTCCGTTCATTGCACCAAACTGCTGCTATAGAGTAGAATTATGAAGATCACCATAACATCATAATATTCCAATAGATCTATTCCATATACTTATAATGCTGTCAAACAGTACACACACAGGAATCTTCCATAACATCCTCATTCTATTATAGAGTTGAGGAAAATAATTGTGCGCGAACTGAGAATCAGGTATTAGCCGACAGGCGGGATCTATGAGTTTCATTAATTGTGAACTGAAAATTTGAATACTAAATAACCGTGAATTGGGAAATAGCCAATTTATATCATGTATCCGCCCCTTCCATTGTATGCAGGAGTTCTCCATTTAATTAGTCGTGACCTGGGAATAAAGAAATGTACTGTTCGTGATTAGGGAACACGACGCCCCTTGCCCCCCCCCCCCCCCAATAGGCTAACAGTAAGCAAATAGTCCTATGTCATATTTTGACACACATAAAGTATTCAATTAAATGTCTTATTATTGTCATAGAGTACCCAAATAGACCTCTTGCATAAAATCCTATTATTGTCATAGAATATTCACATAGACCTCTTTCATAAAATTATACTATTGTCTTAGAGTACCCAAATAGACCTTCTTCATAAAATCGTACTATTGTCATATAGGACCCAAATAGACCTTTCATAAAATCATACTATTGTTATAGAGTACCCAAATAGACCTCTTTTATAAAATCCTATTATTGTCATACAGTACCCAAATAGACCTCTTTTATAAAATCCTATTATTGTCATAGAGTATCCAAATAGACCTCTTTCATAGAATCATACCATTATCATAGAGTACCCAAATAAACCTCTTTCATAAAATAATACTATTGTCACAAAGTAGTATGACTGAATTATTTGTGGTCATTTTAAATGGTGTAATGAATTTTTTTTTTTACTGTGGCAGATCATGGCAGAGGTTGATGATACTGATGACACGACCGATTCCGGTATATGGTCTCCACCCAGTTACCAAAAGGCACTGGAATTCGAGACGCCCTTCCTCATCGACTATGTGGACTACGATCGTATCTCAGACGAGCTGTGCGAGAAGCAACTTCTCACAACCACTGAGTTGGAAAGCCTTCCGACTGCGGTCTCGCAGAAGGAGAGATGTCGCATCGTCCTTGAAGCTGTCAAACCCAGGATCAACGATAATACTTTCAGCATCTTCTTGGACATTTTGACGGACGCAGGTTTCAATGAGGCGGTCGATCAACTCAAAGCGAGTAAGTTCAGTTTGATTATATATATATATATATGCGTCGTACACTCTTCTAACAGTTGGTTCCGATTCAACTCATCCCAAGTTGTCCAGGGAGAGAGAGAGAGAGAGAGAGAGAGAGAGATATGATGCGATTCCACCAGATAATAGTTGTAGACTATTATATAACACACTTCAAGTGCCTACGCAATTCAAACTAGCATGGGAACCGGTCTACGCCTGATTTTACAGGAAGACCAAATAGGCTAATGAAACTAAATTAATATCGTTGCAGTGGAAGCCCAGTATTGAGTATTGAATGCAGTTTCAATAGCAGTGTGAACATATGCACAATCTATATCCAGGTTTGCCCTTGTCGGCAACATAAAGAGATCTTCATAAAGAAATAATGGGAAATGTTTTCATTTCAGTGCCGAATTCTGTAGTTCATATAGATGGATTTATTTGTTTAACTATGTGAACATAAATCAACAATGTTTGTTAAACTAATGGCAAACATGCGTAGTTACTCACCTAAATGCCGATAACACAAATAAGCTCAGTCTCCCGACAATTATCATAGCATACACGGTTGCCTTATGATCCCATGTATGCACGGCACCGTTATGACACGCTCCCCCAGTCGGCGTCATAAATAGGTTTCCGGCCCCGGCCTTAAACTGTCATTGGCTGAATAATGGCCCTATTTGAATGAAAAACAAATGGAACGACAAAATGAGAACAACTGAGATCGAAGCAGTACTGTAGCACTGCATGTAGCATTCGATAAAATCCCTTTGTACATTTTTCGCAGATTTAACCAACTCTAATGTCGATCGAAAGGCCCAGTGACGATGCCGTATAAACTGTACTTTAAGCGGTAATAATTAATGGACGTGATATATGTAAATATCACAAAAAAATAATCCAGCCATCGAGTTAATATAATAATAATAATTATATTTCCAATTCTATGTACCAGACCGTGTAATAGCCTGTAATATTTTACTTCGTACAGAGTTTAATTGCGCACTGAACAAATATTGCCAGGTTATAGACTTTCAGTCATTGGGTTATTTGCAAGTTAAATACGTTCCCTTATTAATGCGTTGATACTTATATTATCTATGCATGGACTGAGGTATGCATATAAATCGTGCGAAACCAGTATTCCTTGAGAAACTATGGGCCTCGTCGCCTCCTCGTCACCCGCCTCAATAGGGGGGGGGGGGGGGGCAAGGTCGTGTTCCCAGATCCCGAAGAAAAAATGTATTTATTGCCAGGTCACGAACAATTAAGCCGAGAACTCCCCGCATACAAAGGAAGGGCGGATACATGATATAAATTTCGCGATTTTCCGATTCACGTTTATCTAATATTAAAATTCACACTTTACAATTAAGGAAAATTCTTGATCACGACGGTCGGCTAATACCTCAGAGTAATTTTCCTCATTCCCAGTTCACGGTGAAATGAAAAGCCGATTCTGCAGAAACGAAAACGTATCTTGCACCCCCCCCCCCTCTCAATACAAACCAAATCGTGCTATATAATTGTCTTGCCATCCCACACTTTGAAACCACAACTAACTATCGGGCTCTACTCATCTAGAGCGTCCTGGCTAGGAAGCCAAATTGAAAATGTCGCATTGGTTGAACCGATATTTATACTTGGGCGGTCTCCTCTCGTGTTAATGGGATCGTTTGTTTAAACTTCAGCCTACGAGAGGATAGATTCTGGATGTGGCAACAGTGACGAGACAGGTGAGTGAACGGTTTGCGACGAAACATTGGTACCATTGTGGACTGCTTTGCCTGCTTAGAGGGGAAAGAGGAATATCGTATCGGGTCTCCGCGATTGGCAGCCATGAATTATTGGAGATTGGCGATCAGCTGTTGGCAATGTTTGGGGATCGTCAACCGTACAATTCCTGGTTCAACGCGAAGACCCTTTCGCTATTTACCGCGATTTTTTTTTTCGCGCCCAGCTTTAAAATGTGGCAATATACATTACAGGATGGACACTATATATATGTGTGTGTGAAGGTTGGGCGCTTAAAGGTTATATAACATGCGGGTACAGATGGATGATCGCTATTTAACCAAAATTCTCGATGTAGCCTAGTCCCCCGTTGCACGAATGGTCGCTATTTTCATGCTGAATAACAATTTATATTGACATGTGAGGATTTTTCTTGATTTGAAGCCAATTGAAGTCACATGCCTTCCGTGTCACTCAATAGCCCGGTCGTGATATCCGCCATGTGATGTCCGTATGTAACCATTTTTCATTATTTTGTTCAGGCACCTCAACGACGAACGCCATGGCAGAAAATGACAAACAGACACAACTTATGGCAACATTGCGGAGGTATGACCATGTTCATTGACTTCTATAAATAGGCGATCTTTCGTGACATCGGCTCAGCATGTGGTCGGGTTGACGAAATATTGTTCATATGTTTTGATTAGTTTAGTTTTTGATTGATTTCCAACTGTAGGCACCAGGCCCATGTCACAAAATAGAGACGTTTAACTGCAACAAAGCACAACATTTTTACAAAAGAAAACGCAAATACTTTAAAGGAAAATATCTCAACGTAAATACATATATATCTCTTCATATAGTTTAGCTGCAAATTTAACAAATATGACTATGTTATAAAGTTTTCCTTTATCATTGGAATACATTAAGTTATTAAATACAGCAACCTAGTCGATTTTTATGTCTTTTCGAGATGTAAAATTAGATCTCAAAGGTAAGTAAAAAGGGCATTTGACCGCAATATGGAACTCGTCTAACTTCAACAGTAAATCATTTTCTCCAAGCCAATATTTACATGTTACAACATGTGCCTTTCTTAACAAAGACATTCCACGTCGAAAGTATAAAATTAGAGAGTCACATTAAATCAACTTCACATATCAAATACCATCTATATTCTTCATAATGTTCTAGTCTATATGTATTACTAACATGATTCGCCTAAATTGTAATTATGTAATGCATGCATTTGTTCTTTTGTAATGGACAGGTTGTTGTTATCCTTAACGTTCAATATTCGTGTTTTCTTTCTTATATGAAAGCTGCCGGATTAATTTTACTTCGTGGGCCCGTAAATTGCCTTCTGTTAATATATTTGTACCTGATATTTGCGGCATGGCATTGTGAAATGCCATGTGGAATGTTCATTACTGACCTATCGTATCCCCTTTTAATGCAGGACTGAAGCATATTTTGTGCTTAAGTTAACCATAACTGTCCGTTATTCCAGGTACCCTGAGAAGTGGAAGAGCTCTCTGCGATTTGACGAAGCCTTCGCCGACATCTTGGAACAGGAGGGAGTCCCCCCTGCCATCCTTGCCAAGGTCAGTTGGTTTCATGGGCCTTCGTTGTTACAAAATATTTTGGCCATGTGTCATTATTTTGTCCAGACGAACGCTGTACTGGGTGAAGAAAACGACAAACAGACATAACTGATGGCAGCATTCCCGAGGCATGTTCAATGACAACATTTTTAAATAAACGATCCGTAATGTCTTCTATTTATTACAAGGTCAAGGATGAACCGAGTGACCGCCGGACAGCCGTCTTTCTGGATATCGTGACGGATGCCGAACTCCCGTACGATGCTTTCCAGAACACCCTGGAGAATACGGGGCAGAGTGACCTGGTGTACCTTCTGGAGGAAAAACCGCGCTCTGGACAGGAGAAGGATCATTTAGGTTTGGGGGGATGCCATTTCAATCATATTATGTAGTTTGAGTAATGACGGTAGGCCTATGAAAATACACATTTATTATCTTACATGTAACCAAAGAAATTTTTTTCTCATTTAAGTAGCGCATATTTGCGTAGATAAGACTTAAATGCTCTTAGGTTTTTGAACGCCTTGACCTATGGAAATTACCACTATATATGGAGGCGAGACGGCTAAATAATTGAGTTGCTGATACACAGAGTGGATCTTTAGCAAACGTCGCATGTCACATGTACAAACGTAAACGTTTAACAGTTATAAACTACTGATTTTACAGCTACAGATGAAACATTTTCAAGCTATCACCTCGATATTTTCATAACGTCTCGCTTCATAACTTTGATCGGAATTTGCGTGATACTATGGGCATTTCTATGGGCCAGCTAGAACCCAGTATATCCAACTTGTGACGATGCTCTTCCGGATCTGCCGGCAGGGCTACGCCATATGCCAATGAAATGTTCACACCGGTCATGGCCGGGACCTTTAGGGGCATGGCACCAGGCTAATCCGCCACTTGTCAATCAGCCGCCATCTTCTTCCGAATGCCACGCGTGGGTTTAAACTGGATACAATCGGCATCGGAAAGACTAGTCATCTCACCATCGCACCCTAAGCCCCGCCCCCTGCCTCCTGATTGGCTGGCACGCTTGAGCCAGAGATCAGGTTGCACTGTCCCTCGGACCGGAGCTCCCCAGTGGGGGTATCAAGGAAACAGAGCAGGGAGCGAGAGGCAGTATACCGCGAAACCTTTTCTCAGCCGGAAGGGTACGTGGGTGCGGCATCCACACTTATATGTTACGATGTATTCATTGGCTGGCAGATCGCTGCGTGAAAATGGCTGAACACATCCTGAAAGGCACCGCTTTGAAACTGTGGGAGACGGAGAAACCTTCCAGTCGAATTGCTCTGCCAGGAGTAGGGGCACCCGGTAAGTTTCCGTTGATTCACGTGCCCTGAATTACACCATAATTTCAACAAGCGATATGATGTAGCTTAGCTTAAAGGTCTAGTTGCAACTTTTAAACTCAGCATCCCCAATTTGAAAAAAGTGATCTGGGATTGAAGGCTCAAGGCTACGAGCAACGTTGCAATGCTCCACCAGCCGAGCTAATCTCGCGTCATGTGATGTTTGGTTAATTATAAATGCTTCTGACCTAACGAAACCCTTTCCCGTCAAAAATGTTGTGATAACACCCTAAAATAGACGTTTATCTAACTATAACTTTATATTATGCCATTGACTGCCGAAAGATGTGTTAATATCTATGTCCTATAATCGTTGTAGTTCCCGAAGACTGGTCAGCGATCACGAATGCTCAGCAAAGCCTGGTAACAATCACAACTGGTTCGAAGCCACTTGTCACATTGCTGGAAAGGTAGGTTTACATAGCGTGTGGCGCATGGGTTCAGCTCATATGTTATGATATTTATGAACGATAGAGGCACGCCATGAGTCAACACAGCGTCTTCAGCGGTGATATGGCGACTATCGCAACCGCAGTTAGAGCATTGTCGAACAATTTCCAAAGGGAATTCGACGTTTCCTACCAAAATTGCCAACAATAAGGATTTTGTGAGATTTTTCTTCTTTATATGCCTAAATTGTATGAAGTAACCATTGATATATTTAGGGTGTGAATTTGTTTAACTTAGACGAAAATACTACTCATATGGAACACGCGTACTACTGAATTGCACAAGCATTAAATCTTACGAAATGCTCATTTTAGTGCAACTCAGCTGCCTTCATATGAGCAGTATGCTAAATATTGTAAAAATACCTACCTCAAATATAGCGATGTACATGATCTACTATTTAAAACATTGGCATTCTAAGAAGCCATTGCTGAAAACATAAAATACTCTTTTAATTTGTTCACAACGTCTATCTTAGTTTTTGCACCTTTAATGCCCCTTTAAGCCATTAAAACAGAAGTTCCCGGCCAATAAAAGGACTGGCCTTAATGCCGTAGTAAAAGATTTGCATTTTTCATTGAACAAAACTTATTGTAACTGTATTAGCAACACATTATCTTTAACTGGAATATAACCATGGGAGAACAATGAATTTTCGTCTTTGCCTTGAGTAACTTACGTCATATATGGCTGGTGCATCCACACTGTGATGGTAGTCCATGTTATTTATCTTCTCCAAGATATAGATCAACATCAGATCCGCTGGAGATCTATGAAGATTTGGAAAGAGACATGATCGTCGGCAAGAAGCTGACGATGGTCACTGTCGCAGTCTTCTTGGGATGTTGTCTGAAACTGACTCTGACAGTAAGCGTATCTCTTATATCCCAGCTTGGGGTTCAGCAAGGGCATTATCTAGTACTTATACATTATATCAATGTTGACATTGTGTTGTTATTATTACAATTCAGTAGTCCACGTTTTACCAGTCGTCGGAGCCATGTGCCAGTTAAAAGTTATTTGCTCAGCACATGTGCCGTATATATGCAATAATTAAAGAAATAGATAATAGTGGTAGGGTATATACATAAAACGGGTTCGGGCTATATACATAAAACGCGTTCGCTGTTTTTATAGATAACACAAGACGATTTCAAGAATGTTGCAGTGATCCTTCGCCGCATGGTCCTCACCTTCAAGAGACACATCGCTTATTGGTTCCATCACAACGGAGGATGGGTGAGTGTTGGATGTATTTAAGAATGAAATCATTAGACAATCTGGGCGTTTATCAGTTCCATCACAACGAAGGTTGGGTGAGAGTTGCATGTGATTAAGAATGAAATTTGGGTCCCTTATTGTTTCCACCACAATTAAGAATGGCATCTTTAGACAACCGTGTCACTCGTTAGTTAAGAATCCATTAATGAGATCAATAGACAGACAATCTGATGGCTCTATGGTCGCTAATTAAGAATGAAATCATTGGAAAATCAGCTCGCTTATTATTTATAGGAATGACATTTTTGGACAATCAGGTCGCCACTTACTTAGGAACGACACCATTATGTAATCGGATCACACCTTACATGTAAATGACATCATTAGACAATCGGATCACTATAACAATAGCGCGAGTTAGCGGGGCGTGAGGCAAAGTTATTGCCCCAACGTCAAGCTGTAGCAGCACCCCGTCAATTATCGTTATCCGCCCGAGGCCGCGATTATACACTATATCATTGGTTACACGTTATTCTGAATAAACCATGTCAACTCGTGATTCTATATTAAAACCTGTTACACGTCATTCTGTAATAAACCCTGTTACACGTCATTCTATATTAAACCCTGTTATACGTCATTCTATATGAAACCCTGTTACACGTCATTCGGTAATAAACCCTGTTACACGTCATTATATAAAAAAACAATGCTACACTTAATTCTATAGCAAACCATGTGACACGTCATTATGTAATAAACCATGTTACACTTCATTCTATAATAAACTTTGTTACACGTCATTGTGTGATAGACCCTGTTACATTTCAGTATGTAATAAACCCTGTTACACGTCATTCTGTAATAAACCCTTTTACATTTCATTATGTAATAAACCATGTTACACGTCATTATGTAATAAACAATGTTACACTTCATTATGTAATAAACCCTGTTACACGTCATTATGTAATAAACAATGTTACACTTCATTATGTAATAAACCCTGTTATACGTCATTCTATATGAGACCCTGTTACACGTCATTCGGTAATAAACCCTGTTACACGTCATTATATAAAAAAACAATGCTACACTTAATTCTATAGCAAACCATGTGACACGTCATTATGTAATGAACCATGTTACACTTCATTCTATAATAAACTTTGTTACACGTCATTGTGTGATAGACCCTGTTACATTTCAGTATGTAATAAACCCTGTTACACGTCATTCTGTAATAAACCCTGTTACATTTCATTATGTAATAAACCATGTTACACGTCATTATGTAATAAACAATGTTACACTTCATTATGTAATAAACCCTGTTACACGTCATTCTATATTAAACCCTGTTATACGTCATTCTATATGAGACCCTGTTACACGTCATTCGGTAATAAACCCTGTTACACGTCATTATATAAAAAAACAATGCTACACTTAATTCTATAGCAAACCATGTGACACGTCATTATGTAATAAACCATGTTACACTTCATTCTATAATAAACTTTGTTACACGTCATTGTGTGATAGACCCTGTTACATTTCAGTATGTAATAAACCCTGTTACACGTCATTCTGTAATAAACCCTGTTACATTTCATTATGTAATAACCATGTTACACGTCATTATGTAATAAACAATGTTACACTTCATTATGTAATAAACCATGTTACACGTCATTCTGTAATAAACCCTGTTACACGTCATTCTGTGATAAACCCTGTTACACGTCATTCTGTAATAAACCCTGTTACACTTCATTATGTAATAAACCATGTTACACGTCATTATGTAATAAACAATGTTACACTTCATTATGTAATAAACCCTGTGACACGTCATTCTGTAATAAACCCTGTTACACGTCATTCTATATGAAACCCTGTTACACGTCATTATGTAACAAACCCTGTTGCACGTCATTCTGTAATAAACCCTGTTACACGTCATTCTGTAATAAACCATGTTACATTTCATTATGTAATAAACCCTGTTACACGTCATTCTGTAATACACCCTGTTACATTTCATTATGTAATAAACCCTGTTACACGTCATTCTGTAATAAACCCTGTTACACGTCATTCTGTGATAACCCTGTTACACGTCATTTTGTAATAAACCCTGTTACACGTCATTCTATAATAAACTCTGTTACACGTTATTCTGTAATAAACCCTGTTACACTTCATTATGTAATAAACCTTGTTACACGTCATTCTGTCATAAACTGTTACACGCTATTCTATATGAAACCCTGTTACACGTCATTCTGTAATGAACCCTGTTACATGTCATTATGCAATAAACCCTGTTACACGTCATTATGTAATAAACCCTGTTACACGTCATTCTGTGATAAACCCTGTTACACGTCATTCTGTAATAAACCCTGTTACACTTCATTATGTAATAAACCATGTTACACGTCATTATGTAATAAACAATGTTACACTTCATTATGTAATAAACCCTGTGACACGTCATTCTGTAATAAACCCTGTTACACGTCATTCTATATGAAACCCTGTTACACGTCATTATGTAACAAACCCTGTTGCACGTCATTCTGTAATAAACCCTGTTACACGTCATTCTGTAATAAACCATGTTACATTTCATTATGTAATAAACCCTGTTACACGTCATTCTGTAATACACCCTGTTACATTTCATTATGTAATAAACCCTGTTACACGTCATTCTGTAATAAACCCTGTTACACGTCATTCTGTGATAACCCTGTTACACGTCATTTTGTAATAAACCCTGTTACACGTCATTCTATAATAAACTCTGTTATACGTTATTCTGTAATAAACCCTGTTACACTTCATTATGTAATAAACCTTGTTACACGTCATTCTGTCATAAACTGTTACACGCTATTCTATATGAAACCCTGTTACACGCCATTCTGTAATGAACCCTGTTACATGTCATTATGCAATAAACCCTGTTACACGTCATTATGTAATAAACCCTGTTGCACGTCATTCCTTAATAAACTCTGTTACACATCATTCTGTAATAAACCCTGTTACATGTCATTATGTAATAAACCCTGTTACACGCCATTCTGTGAGAAACCCTGTTGCGCGGCATTCCACAATAAACCCTGTTACACGTCATTCTGTAATAAACCCGGTTACACGTCATTATCTAATAAACCCTGTTACAGGTCATTATATATTAAACCATGTTACATGTCATTCTATCATGAAGCCTGTTGCACGTCATTCTTAAAAAAAACTCGTACACGTCAGTTTGTAATAAACCATGTTACACTTCATTCTGTAGTAAACCCTGTTACACGTCATTCTATATGAAACCCTTTTACACGTCATTCTGTTATAAACCCTGTTACACCTCATTCTGTAATTACACCCTGTTAACGTAATTATGTAATAAACCCTGTTGCACGTCATTCTGTAATAAACCCTGTTACACGTCATTTTTTAATAAACCATGTTACACGTCATTCTGTAATAAACCATGTTACACGTCATTCTGTAATTAAACCCTGTCACACGTCATTCTGTAATAAATCCGGTTGCACGTCATTCTCAAAGAATCATGTCACACGTCATTCTATGTTAAGCCCTGTTGCACGTCATTCTATAATAAACCATGTTACACGTCATTCTGTATTAAACCCTGCTACACGTCATTCTTTAATAAACCCTGTTACACGTCATTCTTTAATAAACCCTGTTACACGTCATTCTGTAATAAACCCGGTTGCACATCATTCTCAAAGAATCATGTCACACGTCATTCTATGTTAAGCCCTGTTGCACGTCATTCTATAATAAACCATGTTACACGTCATTCTATATTAAACCCTGTTACACGTCATTCTGTATTAAACCCTGCTACACGTCATTCTTTAATAAACCCTGTTACACGTCATTCTCTAATAAACCATGTTATACGTCATTCTGTAATTAAACCCTGTTACACGTCATTCTGTAATAAACCCGGTTGCACATCATTCTCAAAGAATCATGTCACACGTCATTCTATGTTAAGCCCTGTTGCACGTCATTCTATAATAAACCATGTTACACGTCATTCTATATTAAACCCTGTTACACGTCATTCTGTATTAAACCCTGCTACACGTCATTCTTTAATAAACCCTGTTACACGTCATTCTTTAATAAACCATGTTATACGTCATTCTGTAATTAAACCCTGTTACACGTCATTCTGTAATAAACCCTGTTGCACCTCATTCTAAAAGAATCATGTCACGTCATTCTATGTTAAACCCTGTTGCACGCCATTCTATATTAAACCATGTCACACGTGATTCTAAATAAATCATTTCACGCGTCATTCTCTAATAAACCCTGTTGCACGCCATTCTATATTAAACCATGTCACACGTGATTCTAAATAAATCATTTCACGCGTCATTCTCTAATAAACCCTGTTGCACGTCATTCTAATATGGATAGGTGCTACCTAAAAAATGCGAGCGTATATTTATTAATTCAGATATTCCGAGGGAATACATCTAGATAGAAGTATACCATGCACGTGCTTGTGACATATTATTCGGTTGTTTAGCAACTCCCATTGTGACGTCATGTTTATAACATTTTGATTACTCAATATGCTCTGCTTGGAGATTGGCAACGGACATTTAGGGCGTCGCTTATAAATTAACTTTAATTTTAAGTATACATCCAGTGTTAACATTGAATAATTTATTCGTTAATTTTGTGGGGCAGCTGATTTACTTATTAAAGACATGACATAATATGCTTCGACCTCTCTTTGCTTGAATATACTTATGTACAGCTGATATTTACTCCGAACTCGAAAACGTCTCATGGGGGCTGTTACGCGAAATGATAGTCCTAAGCCTATGCTTGAAATGGACTTTGATTATGCATGCATGTTACCTTAAGAGCTCGCTTGCGCTTGCTATAATAAACCATGTCACACGTCATTCTATAATAAACCATGTTACAAGTCATTCTATAGTAAACCATATTACAAGGCATTCTATAGTAAACCATATTACAAGTCCTTCTATAGTAAACCATATTACAAGTCTTTCTATAGTAAACCATATTACAAGTCCTTCTATAGTAAACCATATTACAAGGCATGCTATAGTAAACCATATTACAAGTCATTCTATATGGTAAACCATATTACAAGTCCTTCTATAGTAAACCATATTTCAAGTCATTCTATAGTAAACCATATTACAAGTCATTCTATATAGTAAACCATATTACAAGGCATTCTATAGTAAACCATATTACAAGTCATTTTATATAGTAAACCATATTACAAGGCATTCTATAGTAAACCATATTACAAGGCATGCTATAGTAAACCATATTACAAGGCATTCTATAGTAAACCATATTACAAGTCCTTCTATAGTAAACCATATTACAAGGCATGCTATAGTAAGCCATATTACAAGTCATTCTATAGTAAACCATATTACAAGGCATGCTATAGTAAACCATATTACAAGTCATTTTATATGGTAAACCATATTACAAGGCATTCTATTGTAAACCATATTACAAGGCATGCTATAGTAAACCATATTACAAGTCATTTTATATGGTAAACCATATTACAAGTCATTCTATAGTAAACCATATTACAAGTCATTCTATATAGTAAACCATATTACAAGGCATTCTATAGTAAACCATATTACAAGGCATGCTATAGTAAGCCATATTACAAGTCATTCTATAGTAAACCATATTACAAGGCATGCTATAGTAAGCCATATTACAAGTCATTCTATAGTAAACCATATTACAAGGCATGCTATAGTAAACCATATTACAAGGCATTCTATAGTAAACCATATTACAAGTCATTCTATTATAAACCATGCTGATCCAATGTACCTGCTGTGTCTATCCACTCAGGACGCCTTCGCATTGGAGACCAAGTCTGGGGTGGACTCGTGCGTGCAGACCTTCCGTAGACAACGCCTGCTGCATAGCGCCACGACCGACGGCATTTGCTTCATCTGCTTTGACTGCGCGTTTTCAACGGAGGCAGCGAATGCGTGGGAACGGGCGTGTATGGTACTCACGCCACCAGTATATGACTTATGCGATGTCGCCGACATGACAGATGTTGCCGATGACAGCACCACACCACCCTTTCTGGACAGCCTGCAGGATGCGATGCTTTCGTCTCCGTCCAGCGTCCTATTCTTTCTGACCTACCCTCGAGCTTTAGGAACGAAGAGTCGACCCCCAGACCCTAATCTACAGGCTGTCGAGTCCTGGTTCACCGACAGCCTCCTCCCCGCCATGGCCAACCACCAGGAGGCCAAACGGCGCCTCGCGCCCGTCGGGATCTTTGGAGCGACCGACCCGGATTTTTCCGAGACGTTAAAAAATCGGGATAGAATTGACATCTTCCCGGATTACGAAAAGCGCGGCGATGATGACGTCATCGCATCGGCGGCCGCGCGCATGCAGAGTGCGTACGACCGCATCATTGAGAGCGGGATCGAGGTTGAATTACACGGTGAGAATGTTAGGCTGATATTACAGGCCTCTAAGCTACGTGTTAGCAACCCTGGTTGAATTCCGCTCTTCTTTCTGTCGCAGCACACAGCTTGGTTTGTTGGATCATAATGCACAACAACGCCGCATCATTTATATATTAATATAAATAAGTAAAATAGTATTAATAAAATACAAGTAATAAGTGAGTAAAAACATATCCAGGAGACGTAAATACGTCCATAGCCATTTTTGTTTTGTGCGGGTTTATTTATGAATTATTATTCGCATTTCATTTTATGTTCTTGACCTCATAGAGACGCAGATACGTCTATACACAATTGGTGTGGTTCCAGGGATGGCTCTAGTGCCAGCGACTATCAGATCTTAAATCAAGTCTCCCAATCCTCTGAATGAATCTGCTGTTCCTTGTTTTCTATACGCCAGTTGTTATTTCTTATGTATTCACTTGGTTAAATAAACAATTATTGACTTGACTTGACTATATGTATGGATGATTATTCACATTATTGTTTTTTGCTTTTTTTTATGTTTAGGAGACTCTGATACATGTATCTTACTGGAGCTGACGGTCCTGTTTGCCAACGCGAGCAGAATGGACGACGGCTTGATGAAGGCCCACGGGATTCAGATACGAACCCTTATTAAGAACGATCTGGCCGACCCGGCGTCCCAATTGAGGAAGTCTCTCCTAAGCGACTTCGATATCGGCAACATCCGGGTCCCGCTGGACGAGGTAGAGGATGTCATGATCATAGAAGTCGTTCCTTATAAACCGTCGACACCGGGGAAAATATTGGGGGGCATTGGGAGCGGTTCTCTGGGGAAGCTCTTCTCGGGAAAGGTCGTCTTCCCTCAAAACACGCCGGCCTGGTCCATGGCGGTCAGTGTGGATGAGGGGCAGGTGGCGCGAGTCCTTGAGAACCTAAAGCGACAGGCTGTGGAGGAGGAGGAGGAGGAGGAGTGGGAGGATAATGACAGCGTGACCGACACGCCATCGCAATCCGTGAAGGGCGCTGTGTCCGCGGAGGCCGGCCGATCAGGCGGTAGGTCACCAGCCAATGCTGAGAGCGGCGGAGTTCAGGCCGCGAAAGGTGGACCGCGCACTCGCCCAGCGGGAAGCGCTGCGAAGAGTAACGCGGCCAAGCTACGTATCCTGGGTGATTTACTGCGGAGCATGATGCAGAAGGAGCATTATCGTCCATACGACTTGCTCCAACAAATGGAAAAGTATCGTGGCGACGTGAGCCTGGACAAGGTCAAGGACAATGACGGGTTCAATCTCCTGCACTTGGCGGTGGTTTCGCAGGTCCCGAACAACCTGGCGGTCATCTTCTACTTGAACCTTTGGGGCCTCCTCAGGGAGAGGGTCGTGACAGCACCACACAAGACCTTCTCCGGCCTCACCCCAGGGGCTCTGGCTGAGAAACTGTCTGGTAAGCCCAAGGGTCCCCAGGTCACCGAAGAGTTCGATTTCATCGAGACTCGATACTTCACGATGAGCGACTTGAGCAAGGCGTGCCTGGGTGGCAAGAAGCAGTTCGTGGAAGGCGTGCTGAAGAGAGACACCAGCGGCGTGACTGCTCGAGACAACAGCGGCAGCACTCCGCTGTTCTACGCCTCGGCCGGGGGTCACGTGGTTCTGATGGAGCTGCTGATGAAGCACGGAGCCGACGCGACGGTGGTCAATGAGAGGCGGGAGACGTGTCTGCACGTGGCCGCCAGCCTGGGCCGCGCGGAGGCCGTCGGTGTCTTGCTGCGCCTCGGCACCTTGGACACCAGCGCCTCGGACAACGCCAAGATGCGCCCTGTAGACTACGCAGCTGATAACGGGGACCTGACCACGCTGAATGTATTTAAGAAGTACCGGGAGCCACTGGACGATACGCTGGTCAGTTTGGCGACCAATCGCCAGCGCATGTCCATGGTGCGCTACCTGGTGAAGGAGTGTCACCTTGGAGTGGAGGGCCAGGACGGAACCATGCGCACGCCGATCCACAACGCCGTGATTCAAGGTCACATGGAGCTGTTACAATTCCTGGTGGAACAAGGCGCCAACCTCAGCCACAGGGACAAGATGGGAAGGAACCTCCTGCACCACCTCGCCGAGCACTACAAGGACGACGGAAAGCAAGACAAAATACCCAAGTACATCACCACATTGCTGAAGGAGCGCGGGGTGTTTACCAACATGGTCAGAGCCCACGACAAGTTTGGCGGCAAGGAGCTGATGATGTTGGTGCGTGGCCGCGACAAGGGGCGGCGGGCCTGGCACTATGTGGAGGTCAAGCGCCGCCTGGTGACACAATTCAAGAAGAAGCTGGCCAGCGGCTTCATCGACGTTCTCGAGTTCGGCTCCGTCCGTCACTCCGGCTTCGGCATGAATCCCAGCCAAGACGTTATCGATGAGATCGACAGGACGGTAGACAAGCGCCTGAGCATATTAGATAAGCCGGACTGCACACCACTCCATCTGGCGGTGACGACCGAAAACAAGTTCCTTGTGAAGATATTTCTAGACCACGGAGCTGATGCCAACGCCAAAGACCACTTCGGATTAACGCCTCTTCATCTGGCGGCCGTTAAGGGTAACACTGTGGTGGCCAGACTACTGGAGGAGGCGGGAGCGTCGCTTAGCTGTAAGGATGGCGAGGGGAAGACTCCGAAAGACGTTGCCGAAGAAAACGGACATGAGATGCTTTTCAATTTCTTCCAAGGCCGTGAGAGTTTTCAACTGGCGAAGGTAGGCATCATTTAACGACTCGTAAAATCGCTGAACCCTTTATACTTTAAACAATTAAAGAATTCCTGCATTAAGATTAAGATTATTCAATACAGTCGTATTTTGGGGTATTATTGCATGGTGCATTTGGGTCTGTTGAACTTTTGCAGAAATTCGTTGATGACGTTGAAGAGAACATGAAAAAACTAACGGTGGATGTTCTTGAAGCAAAGAGGGCTGCTGGAACAGACGTGAGACACCATGTGGTTGGAGTGTGTAAGTTAAACCTGGCATCACTATGGTATAAGTTGGTTTATTTCATGTCGTAGGACTGTAGGCCCAAACTACATCAGAGTATGAGCGTTACCTTTAAACCGCCAGACCTAGACTACTCTAGAACCACCGTTGAGTGTTTATGCGGTATGCAGTTAAAAACCCCGGGAAGCCGGTCACCAGAGTACCGTAGAACCGGCAGTGCGTTCTCCCCATCCCCTGGGTTGGTGCACCACCCCAACCCTGGTGAGCCGCACCACCCCCACTGCGGCCACAGCCTGGTTTTGCTCTCCCCTCCCCTGAGTTGGTGCACCACCCCAACCCTGGTGAGCCGCACCACCCCCATTGCAGTCACAGCCTGGTTTTGCTCTCTCCTCCCCTGAGTTGGGGTGCACCACCCCAACCCGGAGTTCTCCCCCTCCCCTGAGTTGGGGTGCCCCACCCGAACCCTGGTGAGCCGCACCACCCCCACTGCGGCCACAGCCTGGTTTTACTCTCCCCTCCCCTGAGTTGGGGTGCCCCACGCCAACCCGGAGTTCTCCCCCTGCCCTGAGTTGGGGTGCCCCACGCCAACCCTGGTGAGCCGCACCACCCCCACTGCGGCCACAGCCCGGTTTTACTCTCCCCTCCCCTAAATTGGGGTGCATCACCCCAACACATGGTTAGTGCAGCCAATACTGTCATTTGGATTATATCACGTGGTAAGTGTAGCCAAACCTGTAATTTGGATTATATCATGTGGTTAGTATAGCCATTACTGTAATTTGGATTATATCATGTGGTTAGTAGAGCCATTACTGTAATTTGGATTATATCATGTGGTTAGTATAGCCATTACTGTAATTTGGATTATATCATGTGGTTAGTATAGCCATTACTGTAATTTGGATTATATCATGTGGTTAGTATAGCCATTACTGTAATTTGGATTATATCATGTGGTTAGTATAGCCATTACTGTAATTTGGATTATATCATGTGGTTAGTATAGCCATTACTGTAATTTGGATTATATCATGTGGTTAGTATAGCCATTACTGTAATTTGGATTATATCATGTGGTTAGTATAGCCATTACTGTAATTTGGATTATATCATGTGGTTAGTATAGCCATTACTGTAATTTGGATTATATCATGTGGTTAGTATAGCCATTACTGTAATTTGGATTATATCATGTGGTTAGTATAGCCATTACTGTAATTTGGATTATATCATGTGGTTAGTATAGCCATTACTGTAATTTGGATTATATCATGTGGTTAGTATAGCCATTACTGTAATTTGGATTATATCATGTGGTTAGTATAGCCATTACTGTAATTTGGATTATATCATGTGGTTAGTATAGCCATTACTGTAATTTGGATTATATCATGTGGTTAGTATAGCCATTACTGTAATTTGGATTATATCATGTGGTTAGTATAGCCATTACTGTAATTTGGATTATATCATGTGGTTAGTATAGCCATTACTGTAATTTGGATTATATCATGTGGTTAGTATAGCCATTACTGTAATTTGGATTATATCATGTGGTTAGTATAGCCATTACTGTAATTTGGATTATATCATGTGGTTAGTATAGCCATTACTGTAATTTGGATTATATCATGTGGTTAGTATAGCCATTACTGTAATTTGGATTATATCATGTGGTTAGTATAGCCATTACTGTAATTTGGATTATATCATGTGGTTAGTATAGCCATTACTGTAATTTGGATTATATCATGTGGTTAGTATAGCCATTACTGTAATTTGGATTATATCATGTGGTTAGTATAGCCATTACTGTAATTTGGATTATATCATGTGGTTAGTATAGCCATTACTGTAATTTGGATTATATCATGTGGTTAGTATAGCCATTACTGTAATTTGGATTATATCATGTGGTTAGTATAGCCATTACTGTAATTTGGATTATATCATGTGGTTAGTATAGCCATTACTGTAATTTGGATTATATCATGTGGTTAGTATAGCCATTACTGTAATTTGGATTATATCATGTGGTTAGTATAGCCATTACTGTAATTTGCCAGTCAATTTATCCCATGTTTACACCCCTTTGGACCAGGGTATATGATATATGGATCTTATATAGAACGGATGCAGCGGATTCATATCTACACCACGCTAACCGAACACGTGTTTAGACAGAATTGCTTTTCCTCTCCACGCACGGATAGTGCGAGATATCCAGATTGATATAAACACAAGTCTTCTGGATCTGGGTGTCGGCCCCATTATGGAGGAGAGCGAACCATCTGACGACAAATCCGGTCGTTTTGGGGCCCGTTAGAAACGGCCGATCGGGAGTCGATGACCCAACACGGGAGTCCTGGGCAGTGACGCGACACTGGAGTCCTGGACGATGGTGCGACACTGGAGTCCTGGACGATGGTGCGACACTGGAGTCCTGGACGATGGTGCGACACGGGAGTCCTGGACGATGGTGCGACACGGGAGTTCTGGACGGTGGTGCGACACGGGAGTCCTGGACAATGGTGCGACACTGGAGTCCTGGACGATGGTGCGACACGGGAGTCCTGGACGATGGTGCGACACTGGAGTCCTGGACGATGGTGCGACACGGGGGTTCCAATAACTCCGCAAGGCGGCGCCACTGCATATGTCTGCACTATGGGTAATATTTTGATCTGTGCATAACGTCAAGATGGCCTCATCGTAGGATATCGACTAATTAAACCTGAACCACTATTTAATGGTTATGCATGTGAAGTAAATTGTGCATTGTCATCCATGTCTAAAGATATTCCTGAAGATAAATTTAAAATAGCGACACATTATATCCCAGAACACATGAACAAGTGGTAGGTGTTTTCTTGGACGTTAAAATGTATAGGACGTTTAAATAGCGTTTGGCTTCGGCCTAAGTTACTAGCTATAACAATTGTCAACATATTAATTTGTTTTGAACGGCTTTTGCCAGCTAACAATGCAACTGTGTATTTTAAAAGACAAGATGCCTAGTATATGATCATTGTGATTTCTACGGTGGTACTGGAGGGCGGGAATTGACCGAAGTGAAAACACATGGCCGGAGAATATTACCTTCAGTATTATTGCCAATGTTATGAGTGAGCAGCTCCTGTAAAATATGATTGTCTTCAATATCCAGGTTATCTTACACAGTATCACGCGCTCCATATGCTCAAGATATGGGAGACAGATGTGCATATATGTTAAAAAGAGTGTCACTGTACACATTTATTTCATTATATTCCCTTATTAGATATTTAGCAAGTCCTATTGACAACTACGCGGTCGACGTAACGTTTAGCGTTGAATCTGTCGTCTATTTGAACTTATATTTACGCTTATCGTAGATCCAGGAAATACGTTCTGCATGCGCTTGCAATAATTCCTGCTTATTTCTCATTTAAACGTTTTTGCTTCGACCTCATTTACTATATTTATATATTCTTAACAGGTCGATAAAATAGATCAAACATGAATCAAGGCAAATATTAATTTGTTTCTTTGAAAATGCAATAGGCGTATCGGTAATACATGGATATGTTTTATGTCAGCTTCTACCGTGGTGGGATTGCGGGGGGGGGGCATTGACTGAAGTGAATTAAAATGGCGGGGGAATATTACTTTAAGTCCAACTCCTAGGTTCAAAGGGACTTGCAAGATATTAATACCAATGCATTACGCTACCAACATTGATTACCCATTAATTTTATTCCGCAGCTTTATGAGAAATATTAGCCGTTATGTCACTCTAAAACATGAATTAATGTACGCAAAAGCTGGCCTTTAAGAATTAGTTTCAATATATTTGTCATAAGCGAGGGGCGACTGTGAATATGACTATGTTAAATATGTCTAAAGAATGTTATATGAAAAAAAAAAATCTATAATCTTTCTTGGATTGCTGCCTGCTTTCATGTAAAGCAACGTGTTGCTGTAAACATAGTTTAATGTATTGGCGACAGCCATTTGGTTCACATATGTGATGACCAGACGTATTGGGTGTCATGTTTTCTCTCTTTTTTATGTGTTATACATGTCGTCCTTCGTTTCATTAATTAATTAATCAACATATACCGGTATATAATATTGTATTTCATTGAGCTTGACAACCATCATCTCTTTTGAGAGAGGTCTATATGGCTGAGCGGTATGTCAGTTCTGATATAAAACGTGCTTAGTTTGTGAATAAGTCTCACACATTTGTATATATATGTAGTACATAAATATTCGGCTTGCCATAGTTTCTGTGGTCCGCTCACACAGATCATTATAACATATGAGCGACTCGCTACTCGAGATGACAACCTATTAGCTCTCAACGGTGTGTCTTGTGACTAACCGATTTATTGTTTTCTAGCAACTTTGAGTTACATGGGGAGTGGCGATTGAAGTGCGAGTCGAGGAGGGGTGCCTATAGATGTGGCGTTCTCTCAATGCTATCAGAGGAGGGCACGGTAGCCGTGGTGTCAACTACTTTGGTGGCTTGTTGGCAGTTTTGTCGGTGATGCTCATTGGTTTAGTGCCGCGTCGGTGATGTACGTTGGCTTGTTGCCGCGTCCGTGAAGTGCGCTGGCTCGTTGCCGCGTCGGTGATGTACGTTGGCTTTTTGCCGCGTCCGTGAAGTGCGCTGGCTCGTTGCCGCGTCGGTGATGTACGTTGGCTTGTTGCCGCGTCCGTGAAGTGCGCTGGCTCGTTGCCGCGTCGGTGATGTACGTTGGCTTTTTGCCGCGTCCGTGAAGTGCGCTGGCTCGTTGCCGCGTCGGTGATGTACGTTGGCTTGTCGCCGCTACGGTGATCTACGTTGGCTTGTTGCCGCGTCCGTGAAGTGCGTTGCAGCTGGGCATGAACGCATATACATTATAGCTTATACATTATGCTTCGTATTACACAATCAATATACACTTCCGCATATAGCGGGGTTTCAATAAGTTTTAAATGGTGGAATATGCTTCATATGCTTCATAAGTTACAATGTTGATGTGAACCGATGTATAAACGTATAATTGAAGTTTTCAATTGATGTCCTAGCCATGTAGTCTAGATGCAATTATCCTACACGGTCTTTACTCCGCGTGAGATGGGAAGTCGTTTGTTCTGTAGTAAGACACATTGCCCTTGGCACTGGCGGGACGAGGTCAGGCAGGCATGATATACACAATGTGCGTGCTTTTGTAAATAGATCTGTATACTTACTATACGTTATATTATTGCACAATGGCCACTGTATCGACTCCGTACATCAAGGACGGTATCCTTCAAGATTCACGTCCTATGCATATGACTAGACAAACGTGATACAAAGCTGACCCATATGAGGGCTACATTCTTGGTCCGCCCCTGCTTTGGAATGTCTTACAACTGTGCGACCGTATACCTTCCGGTGCGGACAGCGGTGCTGGACTGCTAGATGCCTCACATAGGCATTCCACACGAAACGTATCAGTCTCCAGCTGTCATGTTGTATATACATTAATATACATGTAATATGTAATATATATGAATATATATTAATACTGTGGTATTCAGTTAAACGTTAAACATAAACGCGGTACGAGGTTATACTAATGGCTTATCACTGAAGTAAATTTAAACTGATAAGTGTGTGAAATTGTTCGCAAATAACAGGAATTAATCCCAAAAATGATGCGGAACTTTTCTGCACTGTGTATAAGACACCTCGATGAAGTGTTTAGGTGGTGAATTTCGACCTGGTGTCGTAAATTGATCTTTCTCTCTTTATGTTATCACTACACAATAGTCAGAATTAAGAAGCTTTACAAATGAGAACTATATTGGGTGAAACTTTCAGGTTCGTTGCATTGAGAATATACACCGAACGAATGAATATTCAAAGGGACCTCGGTGGCAATTATAGTGGTTCAACGAGCGGTCTTGGTGAAGTCGTAAACTAATCTGGTTGGGGTAATACCAGCCAGGATGACGTCTGGTGCAGAGATCTCTTGCAGAGATCTGTTTCCGAGCTCAGTTCATGTAGCAAACGGGCAGACATCTTTCGGATCGTGACTGACCTGAAAAAACGAACTGCATGATCCATAATTCATAGTGTTAATGACGAACACCGTATTATTATATTACACTTGTGGGTATTGGTTTAGATTAGTTGCACTGTTATCTTAGTTGCTTGATATAATGCATGGAATCTGCAATAATATAGCCGTATTATTATTGTCTTTGTTCTATATACAATATTGGTGTTGGATAATAGGTTTGATACTATTTTATTGTTTACATATTTCTGTGTGGCCAATACTATGTCCAATATTGTATTGTATGACAACTATTACATGATTATGTAACCCACGGGTTTATGCTAAACATACCTGGCATATAGGCTGGAACCTTTAATATGTGGACACCGTTCAGCAGTTACCGTTCCATGCAAATCCTGACATTAGTATGTTTATTCCAGCGGAAGTCTCCCAACACGTATCATGTGTGGCCGCGGGCATGACTTCTAACGCCGTGGGTTAACCCACCCGTCATTGCCTTAACTTGGCCTAGGTGTACAACCGTTTTGCTGACTATTAGCATCGTCTGGCCGGCACTCCAGTTATTAATGAGGTTTAGTTTAAAGTGACGGTGCGGTTGCTAAGAGATGTTGGCTTTTGACACTCGCTTAGTAAGCGCGCCCCATGTGACCCCGGGTCTGACTCACGCTTAGATAGAGGACGCCAGTTGGATCTGATGCTCGTCACACATGGGTGAGTCATGGGCCAAATAGCGCCATCGGGCCACGTGGCTTCTACGGAATTCGGCATCGGAATGAAGATACTGATCTTCAGCAATTGAACCCTGGTAAAAACCAGCCCTGTTCGAACTGAGAACATGTAATAAACTACTAATACCGTGAGATATATTATTATAATATGCTTGACGCGTATGACATATACACACTATGGAAAACTATTAATGTCATATAATCTGTTGGGATATATATATATTCAAGATGTTTAAGGGTTCAGGGGAATTCGCTATGCCATACAAAATGGCCGACTGTAAACGCTACTTGAGAGTGACTGTCTTGTTTTTTACGCGCTATTTCTTAGATTCAAACATCTATAATATAAAAAATAGCTCCAAAAATTATTTAGCCATGGCAACAGTATATGTTGGTTTATATGCTTTGCTACATTTAGGCTATAAATATGATATATTTATGAGAATACTTGCATTGGAAAATAAAGGAAATTTTGCTTAAAGTCACCCTTCTTCCATATAATTAGTCCAATTACAAATATGTAATTCATCAGTCAGTACATCAATGTGTATGCATTGTTACTAATAGCATAGAAATATTAAAAGAAACTGCTGCTGAAAACATGAAATGTCGCTCTCATTTGGTTCACAAGCGGCCACCTTGGTGTGTGCATATCCCCTGAACGAATTATTGTTTCAGGACAGTAACGGGGATTATTCATAATGTGTATCGCATAACAATATGCATGGCATACATGTATGTATGTGTGAGAAATCTATAATTTAATGTCCTGCCATATGTGGCAGATCTGCATATATCCAAGGTGTGAGTTTACGTATTTTAACCATGTAAGACGAACGCTGTACCGAGTAACATGATTTAACATCTTTGCATCTCATAAACGTATCACTTATTATCGTATTGCATTAAATGTTATTAGTCTTACATTTAACCGAGTGGTGGTATTTACTTTTACTTTATGCATGTGATTTGTGTATCGATAATATTGAAGAGTGTTCTGTCATCCACAATTTTGTAAACTCCAAGTTTTACTTCTGCAATTTGGCTCCATGATAGAACCTTACATAACGTTACATTACGATCTGCATGGGATTTTGTATTTTTAATGGTATTTGGATTGTTTACCTTATGCGATGCTATATCGTAGGTGCCTGAGGCTCATGTGTCCCTGGGCTTTATCCGTCCCTCATCGCCGCTCCGCACGTTATGGTAGCGACAAATGCGCGAGTGGACTAACTGCAAACTGTAACCTAGTGTGTTCCCTGCTCGGACTATGGAGCCGGAAAACCGTGGCTATTAGAGGAAGTACTGGCGAACCGCATAGTTACAATCACCAGTTAGTTACTCGTGAAGTCCACCACACTGGAATTTCCTAATGTGATTCGAGCCGTTACTTTGAGCAATATACCTTTCCGTGTAAAACTTAGATTGTATAGCATTTATTCTCCCTTGGAATGTTGGAATTGTATTTCTCCATTTTTATACAAAAATATGTCTCTTTATAATGAGCATAATACGATTTAACAAGTTACTATTTGGAACATCCGTCATTCCCAGTGAAATATTTTTAAACTGATGCAACTAATCGACCATTAATCTGAAGAGCGGGACGTACGGTTAGGGCGGACAGATACCGTCCAGAGACACATGAGGCCTCGACAGATGTGTGTGGCCACGTGATGGCATTGTTCGATATGCTGATGGATGTAAATCCCCAGTTTAGACACGATTTTTCAGGCCATATTGCAATGTATTTTGCTTTTTCTTTTAGTAATCATGTGTTGATTTAATGCTTCAATAAAGAAAACTGATCAAATGCGGTTCGTTGTGTTGCTCAACCCCTTAAATAATCGGTAAATGCAAGTACGAATCTGTAGTATGGTTATTAATCGTGGTAGAGTACGTATATCACTATAGGATGTATGTGTATGACAACAGAGCATATGTACCGTTATTGTACGATCAAGGTCAAGTGGTTTAAAGAGGAACAGAATTAAGTGGGCAAGGGTGAAAGACTTCCACAAGCGAAGTCTAAGGACGCGTTTTGCAAAAGGAATGAAAAATAAAACTTGCGGACAAAAAAATGTCAAAGCCACTTACTGTCGTCCGCGATTGAGCTTAGGGAGGGAGCGGACATTCAAATAGCACGTGAAATCCTGTCGGGAGTCCGGAACAAAATCGCGATGCGACTGTGGCTCGAGGCTAAATTTCGCTACTGATGTACAACTTTTTCCAATGTCCATATACATACAATGGAATCCATAAGCTTAATACAAAGTTATCTTTCACGGACATATTATCCCATATGACTATATGTTAAAACATCAAGAAATAGTCAGAGGCGATCATTCGACGTTTCGTGACGTAATGTAGGTTATCATTTGAAGAGCTGGTGCGCTGAACGCATGAGGCGGACAGTCATATTATTTCTTTTCTTAAAGAAATACAAAACATCGCAGGTTAAAACCTTATTCCAGATATTATGACTTCAACACACCGAGCACCATGGTTACCTCGTTTCTCAAAAATAACGATTCAGCAGAATAGTCAAATAAACCCTTCACCTACTTGCCTATATTAAACTGTTATGCAATCTTCTGTTGCTTTGGCGCGGGTCTTGCAAGATCGCATAGCTGCTCTTGAAGAACGGCCTTTGAGGGTAGAACGAAATAAGGCTCTAAGACAGCAGCTGGACGCTATGGAAAATCAGAGCCGAGGGAACAACTTGATATTTTACGGTCTAGAAGAGACACAGGGTGAAACCTGGGTTACATGCGAGGAGAAAGTCCAACACCTGATCGCCGAAAAGCTTCAGGAGACATCAACAGCGAAGATAGAGCGGGCCCATCGCTTGGGAAGGCCTCAAGGAGGGGGTCACACCCACAAAACCGCCCCCGACTGATCATCGTGAAATTTGAAACGTGGAAAGATAAAGACAAGATACTCGGCGCAGCTCGCACCCAGCTGAATCGAGGGGGTAGCGGTCTCAGAAGACTGATGCCTAACCATCCGCGACGCTCGTTCATGCTCCAATAGCGCAAGGAACAACCAGGGTTGAGTTGCGGAGCACGCTCGACCGCCGCGAACATTATTGGTCACTCGGAGCTCGCTATGCAACGACATTGGTCACAGCCGATTTTTTATTTTTCCCAGAATTCCCGCGCGAGGGTTTGTTTCAAAATGGCGCACAAGGAACAAGATGTGTTGCTAACCGCCGTCTTGGATGAACTTTTTGCGATTGGTGATGAGCCTAGCTGTGGCAGTTATGTGCCCGTGCCTCTATTGGCGTCCAACGAACATTTTGTGTCTGTGGGACAGTATTGCGTCTCCAACACATTGCTCTAAATCATTTATTAAATTCCTAAATGCATAAAAACAATGTTGCACTCAGTGACACTGGCAGTGCCAGTCTGTCTGTAACAGTCAGTGTCACTGACACTTGAGTCTTGACCGTCAGATAGTGTCGTGAGGTATACTATATCAGTGTATATGCACATCAGCCACACTAAATCAGCGTACAGAGAAAGATCAAAGGGGTGTGGGGGGTGTTCTTCCATTTAGGGGCATGCCATTAATTGTTTCAGCATAGGTCACGTATTACGTACAGGGGCAGATCCATGCCGACCATAGGGAAGTCTTCTATTTAACATATGAAAACCAAAAGCAGCCCCCCCCCCTATCCAGCATATCTGGATCCGACCCACACACTAGCCCCCCCTATCTAGATTTTCTGGTTCCCCCCCTGTACGCATGCCTAGCATTTACTACAATAATGCATTTTGTAGGCTCTATCATGGCCGGAATATGGAATGGATCGAGGATCCATATTGCCTACTGCTTTGCAACTCTTCCCCCCCCCAACCCCATTTCTGTGTCAGTTAATTTACTGTGCCTGTGGTAATATGTAAGATTTAGATTCATATTTTATAAAAAAAATCACATTTATGTCATAATTATTTTATTACCATAAAGTATTCTTTTTTTCTTTGATATCTATACCTTTATGCTTTAAAGTCTACTATATTAATATTTTACTCCTGCAAGGAGAACTATTGTTCACACTAAATTAAACCTACTTTATTTGAAGTTTAATGTAACCATGCTCTGTTTAGTGTTGCTGACCATTTATCTAACTTATGTACGTATCACTCTTACAACCTCTTTACACGAAACAGCACCATGCACACTGGACCACCTGGCCACAGATGAGCCCCATTCCAGTACTATGGTAACGAATACTTCTTCTTTGATAAAGCCTACTTGCCGTGTTTTGCACAATTGAAGGCCAGTCTAAGTTTCCATTGAAGTAACATACATGTTTAAAGAAGTCCTTGAAGGTCAAACTTTCACCGGCTTCATATTTTAGCGGGATTGATTTAACAACATAACAGTAATCATTTGGTCTTTGTTGTCACTGTTTCACTGGGAAATAATATGTTCTGTTGGCGTTACAGTGTAAAAATATAAATTGGATCTTTTTGTTTCTGCAGACACTATATGTATAGTTGCAATGGAACGTTTAAATTATAGGACACCCATTTTACATTTCAGAATCCTGTGTCACGCATTGGCCCCATCCCTCACTGACTGGTGCCAAACTGTGGAGAAGAGTATTAAGTTTGCTGTGGCTGCCTAGCAATCAGGAGTCCTTCCGCAGGGTTTGACTTGAGCAAGGGGTCTCTGCACTGTCTTGTAATGGCGGTGTGTAGTGCGTTGAACGGACCTTGCGAAACTTCATCAAGTGGCCTGATAGGGCGGCTATGGAATTACATCGCAATTCTACCGTGCCAAGTATGGATTGCCTAGAGTCATAGGCAGTGTGGATGGCACCCATATTGCCATACCGACACCATCCGAGTTCCGGGATTATTTCATCAATATATAAGGGCCATTTGTCCGTCATTGAGAAGAAATTCAATACGATCGACACATTCCAGTCATCGGCCAGATGTGGAGAGAACAGTTGGACTTTTAAAGTGTACAAGAGACATATGACATTTTTGGAAATGTGCAATGTGAAAGATATCCCTGTGGTGATGATGGCGGCATAAATGGTGCAGGTCATTCGGAGCACGAAAATGCCGAATTCATGGACATCTTTGAAGAACGCCAGCGTTTTTCCCTTTTAATAAGTGGTTATTGTGTGATGCTCTATATTCCCCTTGTCAAAGTTCCATATCGGAAGATGATAAATATTTGGGGTTTCGCTTGTCGCAATAATTGATAAATCATTTAACAAAGAAATCCATATCTACATTTGGCCAACCCAGTAAGACCATTGTATTCATCTTACGGATATGTAGCTTAAAACTGTTTGTAAACGTGTATTCGTCGATACATGTTCTTCTACAAGATTTTCTGTATTCGTTTAACTGTCCATGAATGTCTTTGGATCACGCTTTGTATTAGTCTCCCTTTCTCAAATAAGCCGGAACACAATGCTGTGGTTTGAGAGTTTCTTTTCATTACGCATTGAATAGGATGGGAGTTGTAGTATAGCGACTTTAGCGACAAGGTTGTGAAGCCGATCGCCCACCATTCATTACCCAAGCAGATTGTCTCAAAGGAAAGCACGAGACCAGGCATCTGTCCACAGTGCAATTTATTTCATTTCTTAACTTTCGAACAGAATGCACGCATGATAGCGTTTCTTTCTCGTGTGGTGACGTTGCGCTGATGCTCCAGCGCTAAGGAGCGCGCCCTGAGTTTCTGTAGCTGCTGCTGCTGACTGTCTGTGCCCTTCCAAGAAAGTGCGGAACCACACTGGGGGCTAGGCGGCTCGCCGCTTACGTTGGCGTCGGGCAGCGACGTTTCTATGACGCTGACGTGGAGCTGTAGTCGCCAGGCTCCTTTACCTATCGGTCACTATGTCACCTGCAATGAATCACACCACTCAATTATGCACTCCAATTATGAGTGCCATCAAAGTTGTACAGTAAATATCACTAACCACCAGTTATTTCCGGCTTGCTTATTGGCAGTATATGTCGTCATGGCCACTATAATTCCTGGCGGTCAGGAACACGTACTAACCGTACCATGTGGTGTTGCTAATAACACAGGCCGGGGTTGCCCTTGCTAGAGTTTCACTTGTTACTGGCCTCATATGGCAGAGAAATTTCTCTACACAACCGCGCCATTATACCGCGTTTTCCTTCGCATTTTTTCATCAGCATAGGACTCACGATGGTATGACAGGAAAGCACTTCCACCTCTATTCCATTGCGTTATTTAAGAACACACTACAGATGCACTTGCAGCTCCTTTAGAGCTTGTAAATGAATGTCTCGCCTTAGCATCGAATCTACCTGCAGTGCAGGAAAACAGCAATCCTACAGCAATCGCACTCCTGGGTTGCCGGCATTTTCCCGCGATCATCCACGATGGTCTTGAAGCTGTGCAAGCTAAGATAAATACATATATAAGATACCAGATAAATTTGGTCCAAAAATGGGGAATGAATAATTTGAAAAGTTTACAGATCTACACAATAACAGTACAAGAAATGTGAAGTCAAACGAATAAAAAAATTATACATGTATTCCGTCTTTTTAGCGAGCGCAGTGTTTTGTAAAAGACATCAGGGCTGAAAGCGTGACCATATGCATTCATGCGTTGGGCAATTTGACGCCACACGTCGGCTCCCCTGACATTTGGTGACTGGAACAGCGGCTCGACTGCTCTGTACGTCTCCACCAATACAACAGAAGTACAGACTCTTGCTCCCACTGGGTTGCTGCAAAGAAAAACAGAGCTAGCTGTATAGGCCATATGCCGCAACATCCATCATGCATGTATTCTGACGCTAATATCGCTAAGTAACCGGAACAAGGACTTGGTATTATCTCGGATTATTTTACAGGTGTCGCCTCACATAGTTAACCTTCACTTACTGCTGAAGTCCTGAAATAATATCTGAGACACATGCCTGTAGTTTACATAGATTCTGGCTTCATTGTCTATGTAATTTTTTCATCAAGGTGAAAACAATGCAACTTAATCTTAAAACAAATGCAATTCGGCATCATGCAATTGAACATTATTGCCACAATAAAAAGCATTTAGCCACATCTTAAGCAACCAGTACATTACATGTTTGAATGGAAAGACTGTGCTAATATTCTGATAATGATTGATAAATTGACATGTACATTTTTTACAAAAAAGACTTACCCATTTTCTATTACCTCATTTGTGGAAACCATATGGGAGGTGTGTCCATAACCATGTGACACTTTCTTAGCCTGATGTTCACCTTCGCCAAGAACGACAAGACATAGGAACATGCAGAACAGCTCCTGTACTTCCTGCCACATGTTTCATCAGTTTTATACCTGACATACATCAGTTAAGCATTGCAATAATTCAATACACATGCCCTCCCCAGTTCTAGAGGACGTGGGGAAAATGGAACTTCCCTCATCAACTACAGGCTTGGGACTGACAACTACCTGTACCTTTATTGCATGTGGATGACTTGTTGGTAATTGCGAATAAGTGATCTCAGTCTAAGTTTCATTATTGAAACCTGCATATGAGTGCAAAAAGTACAGGCAGTTGGCGGGTTACATGTGTTGTTACATGTAAAAGCTTTTTAGTTAACAGCCCACTAGAATAGAATCAATAAAATTAGGGCATAGAGATGTGTTCCAGTTAAAAGGAAAGTGACATTTCCACAAATATGTTCAATAGTTATTGCAGACCTAAAATCTAACATTTATATGTATTACAGTACTTATCGATTAGGTGTTGGTGCTATATAGTGTGACTACAATCTTAAACAGCGAATATAACAGTGTAATAACATCATCTTCGACATTACCAATGACTATTATTACATTTGAGCATATATTAATGCAGGTGACTAGCTTAATGGATATGCCTATTGCAATCAAATACATATTCACTGTTTGAGCTAGATACAATTGGCATGCCAATCAAACATACATGCACTGAACCTGTGCGAATGAAGTGTCAGGGGGGTAAACAGGCCACCAAACTAATGCCCCCAGTAAATCAGTAGAGGGAGGGGCTAGGGGGAGGGATCAAGCCTGGGGTACCACACACACATTGTAGATACAATGTAGTCCACCCCCCCCCCCCCTATAACCCCATCCCTCTACTGATTTACTGTGTCTGGGCCCATGGTCCATGCCATGGGGCCAGGCCGGTATAAAACATGCCTATAAATCTCTGGTTAAGGGTCGACATCCGTGTCAGCGCCTGTGCATTTTCCCCATTGGTCTAAGCTGGGCAGTTTCGGTTTTCACGTTTTTTACAGTGTTTATGGTAATTTTGAGTCATATATCACAGGTGGCACAACTTTTCATACATACAACGCACGTATCGGATTGAAACTTGTTTGGTCTCACATCGTTACCACGAGAATGGTCTAGTAATAACGAGAAATCGGTGAATATAATCTTGTAATTCGCACACTTGTAGCTTCTGGCGGCCATGCTTATCGTCGTGTGCGGGACTACTCTTGCAGCGCCACAGGATTTTAATCGCGGCGTACCATACCCCACTTCCGGTTCAAAATTGTACGCGTCCTTGACCAATCCGCCAAGTTCAATTCCTTATTTGTCGTTGCCGATGGCGTGCGCACGCGATCGACACCCATGTGCAACGCACCCCGGGGCAGAGG